>JBAMCI010000196.1:8082500-8572500 GCA_037075265.1 Drosophila nigricruria | reverse complement strand
AGCACTGCCTTTCTCTCTATGACAGCTATGGATTGCCTGTAGCGTAGCTCGACGTTTGCGATGGTGATAACCCTTCGTTCTATATCCATGCCAATCTGCGTATGCATTGCAGTTGTCTTTTAAGCTAGTAAGGACGTCAATGAACTGGATTCGAGGCTCCTTCAACTCCATCAGCAGCACTTCTCTGTCCTGAGATGAATATCAAAACAACTATATATCGTGTCTGCTTATAAATACTTTCAGTGTTACTTACATTTTTTGCTGATCTGAAAAGACCAAGGAGTACATTGATATTGTCTTTGTCCTGCTTTAATTCCGTTTCTACTAGTCTGGCCACTCTTATGGCATTATCTAGTTTTCGATCTATCAGATCGAAGGCACTAAGTATCCCATCGATTTGCTGCTGTACACTTTCTTTTGTTGGCGGCATATCATAATGTGCGCCGAACATGCTAAATATTCTTGCAAAACTAGCCCGAATATAGTCGATAAATGATCGGGTACGTTGATTTGATAGTTCAGTTATTCTTCTGCCTTGCTGGCCGGCCGGTGAAAAGTCAGTCTTGACATCACTCACAATTGAGTCAAATAAATTCTTCAATTGAGCTATTTTTTCTTGGACTTTGGTTAATAAATCTAATGATTTAGAAGTTATATTCATGCCATTTTCCATAGCAGTGCCAAGAAAATTCACTAAAATAGTTTTGTCCTGGTCGGTCAAATTGTCGTAGCGTATGAAGCGTATATAGAGGTTGAGTGTACTATTTAGGGAAATGCAGTACGAGAAGACAGGACTCACACAGTCTTCGTATTGGAGATGCGCAGCATAATTCAATTGACGCAAGTCATTTAACTTGGACTTGGCATTGCCCTGGTAGGTGATCATAGATTTATCGACCAATTGAATTGCCTGTTGTATCTGCGTGAAATTGGCCTTGCTATCAAATTCTCTATGATATTTCACCACAACAGTGGACAAACTCTCAATTCCCTTTTTAATTACACTGTATTGCGTTTGATCGGCAAGAGTCGAACCGAAGAAACTGCACGCGATTATTAAGAGTCCTAAATGGGATTTGATTTCCATGATGAATAGGAATCTTAATATTGCTCTGGCCGCACTTGACTCGCAGATGAACGAACTGTGAAACTGATCCGTTGCTTAACAAATTCAGGGCTTTTTATAATGAATAGAATTCAAGGCCTTTTGATAATGAATGATTATCAGCCACACACACATATACAAGGTATATAATATTAATTATGTTTTAACAGCGGCTTGGTCCGGCACAGCTCGAGTGAATTACCCAAAGTAAAAAATGATTAACGTTAATGCACATACATTACTATGCTACACCCTACATTTTGCGTCGGGGTTTAAAAAACAAACACATTATGAAGAAAGTTTCGATATTATTTTGTATAAATTTTTTTGCAATTATTTTGAAAATTTTTAAAAAATTTTTAATATTAATTCAATTCATTTTTAATAGAAAAAATATGTATATATATGTATTAAATATATATAGATATTTTTTTCTAATTTCTAAATTTTTTAAAAGTATGACATCTATAAAAATAATAAAAAGAAAGGAATTAAATAAATTTGGTTAGAGTTTCCTTGTAAACGAAATTTAATGTTTTCCATTTTGTAAAGGCAAAAAAAAAAAATTATAAAAATTATATATATGAATTATATAAAAAATAAATTTTTAGGGTTCGTACAATTACCAGAAAATTAAAATATAATATAATATAATATATTAATATAATATAATATATTAATATAATATAATATATTAATATAATATAATATATTAATATAATATATTATAAGTATATAAATAAAACAAAATAATGAAAAAGAAAATAGAAAACAGTGATCTCGCTCAACAACAAAATCAAAGTAAATAACAAGAATTAATAGAAATAAAATTCGAAAAAATATAAAAAACTGATTTCATATTAAAAATATTTTAATAAATAAATAACTGTTCTATTATATATGACCATATGAGATTAAGTATATTTCTAATGGTAAAATATTGCAATGATAATATTGCTCTTACAACTAAAGGCGGCTAAGTACTAAGGATCTTGATGCTCGTATGTTAGCTGAGCTTTTCTTAAATTTTGTGTCAAAAAGAAAACTATTCAACAATTCATAATCTGTGTCTTCAACTCGATCATTTTTGGATTTTATGCTTTATTGATTCAGCTTAATCGTAATCAAGAGTATATGAAAACAAGTGGACCCTAAATCAATTTCATTGCAGGGTATATTTATATATTATATATATATATATATATATATATATATATATATATATATATATATATATATATGTATTTTTTTGCATTTTTTCGTATATTGGTATTTTGCCAAAATTCCAAGTTATTGAGGCTATCAGCTTCACCCGAAAGATAAGGTTCGAATTCCCTTTTTGTATAAATAGCTGAGGCGGCTGCTAAAGAACAATCAATCTGAACAACATGTCGAACGTTCATGTGCTGCTGGTTTGTCTCATTGCCTTCGGGGCAGCTTGCGCCAAGTACGAGGAGAATACAGACACGAAAATTCTCGATTTCTATAACGAGAATGTGAACTCTTTCGACTCAATCCTTGCACCGCAATCAATTGACAGCTTGACGCCAGCGATCGACAAAATAACTGTCAATACGAAGGCAAATCTTCGTAGCGCTGCCATCAAATTCGGAACGGTGCGTGATGCCATCGTATCGTGGTGCGTGGAAGTGAACAATACGATTACAGCTGTAATCGACAGCAGGAGCGTACAACGAAGTCGACAAAACTTTATAGCGACAGTAGATGCGGCATTAGGTGATATGAAGGGATATTTCGATATCATAATCGCGGACTTACATAAAGCACAGCGTAAGGACTTCCAGGCTACAGTTGCAATTTCCAACGGTGCGCTTAAAATAAAAGTCATCCAAGGTAAAACACCACGTGACATAGAGGAGTTGTTCCATTCATTGTGGCATCAACTTATTATGGATCCCAGTCTTAGCGAGGTTCGCTCCGACCGTGGGTTCAGTGACAAAATGATCGACGCAACACAAATAGTTGGGGAAGCCCTCGAAAAGATCCGTCAGTCCACGCTTGGCCCCTTCGGGAAATATGATATGATTTCAAAATGCCAGCCCGTTTACAAGATGTTGGAAGAATCACGGTGAGAGAGCTTCAAATTGCTATTGGTATCAAACAATCTTATTCTCTTTGATTTTCAAATTTAGTGCATCGTCGCCGCAAAATAAAGAGACGCGAATCACAGCATCGGGCACAGATATCGTGCTGAAAGCCACAAACGCATGTGGATTTTTTCCATTTCGTGCAGATCGATGCGAGGCATATTTATCGAAGTCTACCATGATCCAATTAAGGGATAACTATCTAAATGCGAAGGCCGTCGACGAATTCTTTGATAGAATTGATAAGTCCAATCGAATATCTGGATGCAAAAATGCTATTAAATCAATTATTGAGCACGAATTTCCTTTGTGGGGATTCAAAGTTGATCACATGCAAAATTGGAAACCTATGCAATTTTTCATATGCGCCAACAGTGATTCGACTGTTGAAGTCATATAGTACTGCAAATTTTTGAAAGTAAATCGAACATTATTGTAATTCCATAAAAGTGAGAAATAAATTTTTGCATTCAAAATAAACATTAATTTTTACTGTTGACATAGAATTATCTAAACTATGTTTGGCGGGTGATCAAAGTATATATGAGCAGCAGCCTCAGCAGCAGAGTCATCAGCAGCCTGAGCAGCAGCCTGAGAAGCAGGCACAGCATCAGCCTGAGCAGCAGCTTCAACATCAGCCTGAGAACCAGCCTCAGCCTGAGCACCAGCCTCAACATTCAGCCAGAGCAACAGCCTCAGCCTGAGCAGAAGCCTCAGCCTGAGCAAAAGCCTCAGCCTGAGCAGCAGATTGAGCATCAGCCTGAGAAGCAGGCGCAGCATCAGCCTGAGCAGCAGCCTGAGCATCAGCCTCAGCCTGAGCACCAGCCAATGGCGTTGCTCTGACTCTACTCAGCCTCTGCCTCTGGGTCTGCTCTGGCTCTGCTTATGGCTCTGCTTATGGCCGTGCTCTGACTCTTCTCAGACTCTGGCTCAGCCTCAGCCTGAGCAGCAGCATCAGCCTGAGCAGCAGCATCAGCCTCAGCCTGAGCACCAGCCAATGGCGTTGCTCTGACTGTACTCAGCCTCTGCCTCTGGCTCTGCTCTGGCTCTGCTTATGGCTCTGCTTATGGCCTTGCTCTGATTCTTCTCTGACTCTGGCTCAGCCTCAGCCTGAGCAGCAGCATCAGCCTGAGCAGCAGCCTGAGCAGCAGCCTGAGCAGCAGCCTGAGCAGCAGCCTGAGCAGCAGCATCAGCCTGAGCAGCAACCTGAGCAGCAGCCTGAGCAGCAGCCTGAGCAGCAGCCTCAACCTCAGCCTGAGCCACAAGCAGAGCCTGAGTAGAGTCAAAACTGCAATGGAATGTTTCAAGAATACCAATGTATATATATATAAACTTGGTTTTTGTATTTTGTTTTGCGAAAGTATAATCGTATGAGCGAAATATAGTCATTGCAAATAATAAAAAGGTCAAGATTCTTCAAATAAAAAAACAAATTTATATATATATATATATATATATATATATATATATATATATATATATATATATTCTATCACTGTACCATCAGCATCACAACATATACTCTTAGTGCCTGGAATGCATATTTGATAGCCCCAAAATTCCGAGTTATTGACGCTATCAACATCGTTTAAAAGATGAGGTCAGAGTTCCCTTTTAATTGTGTGATCAAAGTATATATATATATATATTAATATATACATATTTATTTATATATTTATATATTTATATTTTTATATATTTATATAAATTATATTTATATATATATATTCTTTTGATCTTCTCTAGGGTATCCATAGATAATGTCATCATAATATTTATATAAATGGACTCTGCGCGTCTCTAGGGTGTCCATTGGAAAGGTCAACCGATTGGCCAGAATAGCAGATAATATCTTCACTAGTTTATTGATGAAATTGTTGAGCACATTTAACCATCGATAGAGTTGATAATCAGTTGAATTCAAGCTCTTATTTTAATTGTGGGTATACAACTGTGGTCACGAAAATAGTCATGGGACTGAGCACTAAGTGTTGGACATGCATGCATATATATATATAATATATCTAATCATTTTGTTTTGCTACATGCCTTGGATTCTTGCCTTAAAGAGCAGATTCTAAAGCAATTAATAAAAGATGAAATACATAAAAGTGTGATAGTAATGCTTAGTGTCTCTGCTATGTAAACATTTATATACTTAATCAATTATAATAATATGCAATAAATATATTAAAACTACAAAAAATATAAAAGAAATGAATCACATTTGCTCTCTGCTGTAAAAACAAATTGCTTTAAAAACTAAAAAAAAATATATATATCTTCTTTAATCTTTGCTCAAATCACATTTTACAAATCTGAAGCATTCAAATGCTTTTCAGTCAAGACACCAAAACCAATTTGGTTTTAATCAACAACAACAACGTGAGCCAAAATCAGAGTCTCAGTTTCAAGCCATTTGGAAACATTTTAGTAAACTAATCAGTTGCTTAGCTGCCATGCATAACAATTGCCTGTGGTCGACTTCACAGTTAGTTAGTCGGCGGCCCCAAATGCTAGACATGGTGAGGTGGAGGCGGCAGGCTTAGTTCCGACTAAACGAAATCTAACCGACATCAAACGTAAATCAAAACCAAGCAAAACAACTAACGCCATGGGGGGGTTCCTTTCGAATGTTAGCTTGCTTTTTGTATAAATTAAAATGAACGATTTGCTGGGATGGAGGGTGGATGGTGGCGTCCCCCCAAAGACATGGTTATCCAAGATGACAACAAGTCGAGGTAGAATTTGGGTTCTACTCAATTCTATTTTGTCTTCTTTTAAGCCAAATTACTTTAGCCAGGACAAGTCCAGACAAAGGACAAACACACGTATGTTGAGGCTTGAAGAGCTGTATGTCACTTTAACAGGCTCTGTTGACTGACGGACTGACTGTGGCCAAATGGGTTAACTTTCATTGCGGTTATATATGAGCTTGTTACGCCGCCCACACACAAACACACACACACACACACACGATGTACATGAAGCAATTACTAAACGTATTTATCACTCTTTCTCTATCTCTATCTCCATCTCTCCCTCCCTGTCTCTCTCTCTCTCTCTCTGTTGCAGGTGAACGCTTTGTGCCAGAAACCTTTGAGTCGGGCTATAAAATAACAATGCGTCTGACCATCTACGACGTTGACATTTCAGACTTTGGTGCCTATCGCTGTGTGGCCAAGAACTCGCTGGGCGACACAGATGGTGCGATTAAATTATATCGTAAGTATTTCACACAACAACAACAACAACAACATTTACATCCATTGCAATAGCTATAAACGTAAATGTTAATGTAACTGCTTAAACAGTGTCTCACATAAGTCAGACAGACAGCCAAGGCCAGCAATTCGAGTCTAACTATTTTAATTAATTTCGGGTCAAATACGAAAAAAAAAACAAATAAGAAGAAGAGACAAACAATGTGCATAATAAATAGGAAAATAAACTTTGGTTACCTTTGACCCAGGTCAAGCGACTGGCCCAGTCCCATCATTGGCATTGATTGATTTATGAGGTGCGCTGAGGTGTGCTCGATGAAGTTAGCTTCTCGGCTGCATAAATAAATATACATATATATTTTTGATACGATGACGATAATGGACGTGCTACAGATTAATCATTTATGCCTTATAATTTGCCAACGGAGTAGGGTAAATCGGTTATTTGTTGTCAAGTGTAACCAAGACACGATGCTGAGACATTCGATATTGATATCTACTCTGCCTTCTTCAGTGACATTTTCATTAATATCTGCTTAATTAAATACTTTTCAGATATTCCACAAACAACAACAATAACAACAATGGCACCAACTGTATCAATCAACACTGTGCCCGTTGTTAATGTCAAGTACAACAAAGGTATGAATCAGATTTTTGGAGTTGATATATATCGAAAGTATATTTCAGGCTTATCAAAAACTAAATTTATTTGATATATTTATTTAACATATATAACTATTTATAACAGTAAATAGTTCAATCTTGATAAATGTTAAATGAATTTATTTATTTTAGCATTTCTTACCTGCCCAAGTTTAAAATTATAAATATTATTTAATTTAATCTGAAATGAAAGATTTTAAGAAAATTATTAAAAATAAATTTATTTATTTATAAAAAAAGCAATTTAAATAGAAAATTTTTGAGTTTTTTATTTGTTATTTATTTTTTATTTTTGTTAAATTATAGAATATATTTTTATGTGTTTATTTAAATTGTTATATTAAGTAATGAAATTCTAAATTATTTTATTACAAAAATCTATGCCTATCAAAAGACTCAAAACTATCGACAGCCCAACTCTCTCGATATTTAGCGCATTGCTACAATCTAACTTCAGATAAAAACTCACAAACTCCCAAACATTCTTCACTTCACAGAGCAACGCTATAGCAGCAATAGCAATTCGAATAGCAATAATCCCTACAACTACAACAATAGTCCACAAAACAGCAACAACAAGTCGCAGCGCAACAAGGGCAAGTCTTTGGATCAGGCGCCATCGACACTGAACAATGTCTATATGGGCGCCACGTCGAGTTTGTGGAACTCACAGGATCATCATTCGGCGGGCACAAACCGTGGCAGAGATCATCACCAGCAGCAGCAGCAGCAACAGCAACAGCAGCAGCAGCAGCATCTGGGTGAGTAGTGGGTGGGGCAAGGATAAACCCTTGACATCTGCGAGCTACTTAACGCATCGAAGGACACTTCAAGTTGTTTCCTACCCTTGGGCCAATATTTTTATTGGCTAAATGTGTGTGTGTGTGTATGTGTGTCTGCTAGAGCTTCTCATGACACAGCATACTATAAATATTTGGCCATTTATTTTATGTTTATGACAAATCATAACGACTTCAGCCGGGCTTAAGGGCTCTGTCCTGCCGTCGACACTTGTTAGATACAGATACTTTGGCTCAAGTCATGAAAAATATATATATGTATGTATATCCTTTGGCAAAGCATACGCCAGCCCCTCTCACTCTCTCTCCCCCTCTCTCTCTCTCCCTCTGTCTCTTTCTGTCTCTCTATATATATTTGGTCTGTCCCAGTGTCCTTTTCCCAATGAAAATATGACTTTCTAGCATGCAATTCTGTTGCCCGGAGCGAAAAACTGCTGCCCCTGCTGCCCAGCTCGGCGCGCAACGCTTGCCAAAGTTTCTGGTATCTGGTGTAATGTGCTGCTAATGTGGCTCATCATAATGTACAATCATCATAAATAATAAGGGGCACAAATCTCGATGTTTGTGTTAAGCACATAATATCCCTGAGGTGTTCGAGCCGGAACAAAAACTAAAGCAACTCTTGTGATTGATTAAGGATATAGAATTTCGAAGCTTTACCATTTATACGAGCTCAAGAATTAACAATATGATTTGTAAATAAAAATATCAAAGAAATATGAAAAAACATTATATGAAAAATATATATTTTTAGCTTATCTATAATTAATTTAATAAATAACTTAAAATATTTTATTTATTTCGCACAAATTTTTGTTAATGAGTAAAATGTTTATTTGTTTTATTTTAAGTTTAAATATATTATTTTATACTAAAACAATAACTTAAAATTTATTTATTTATTAAGTAAACAGAAAAGAATAGTCTATGTACTTAAAATATATTTTACGTTTTTTACTTAAGCGAAAATTTTTTATTAATTTTTGGATTATTTTATATAAAATATATTTTAAAAATATTCTTGTAAATCAAAAGTTAAGATAGCAAAGTTTAATGTTTTAATTTAATTTATAAAAATTAAATTTATAAAATATATATACATATATATATATATATATATATATATATATATATATATATATATATATATATATAAATTTATTAATAAAATTCAAATATTAAATATTTAAAATTTTAAATTTAAATATAATTTTGAATTTATCAAATTATAAATATAAAATACAATTTTATATATTTCTTTAATAAATTTTAATATTTATCTTTTCTTTCTTTTATATACAGGTTAAAACAATATTTTATAACATTATTTAATAAATTTAAATACTTAAATAATTTTTTTTTCTAAGCCTTATGCTATTTCGAGTTTTAATTATTTGGCAAATGTATAAAATGTTTTTCTACTAAAAATTGTATTTATATTTGCAAAGGGATAATAATTTTTTCAATTATTAAGAGTTAGTATTAAATAAATTTTTTTGGTAAAGAAGAAAGACTATGACCTAACTTATTTATTCCGCTCTGCTTACCACATTGATTTTAAATTTAATTTAAACATATTACAGAAATTTTATATTACATTTGTTATAAATTATGAGCTACTCTTCAAATAGTTCACAATATACTTAAAAAGTTTTTAGTTTAATTATAATTTTAGCTTTATTCTCTTACGCAACAAATTTTGTAATTATTTTCATTTTGTTGTACATATTTAGCAAAAACTTTCCAATGAGAGAGAGTTGCGCCACATTTGAATGCCTGGCAAACATTCTTGCAACGTTGCAGCTGCAATTGCCGTTGTATGCAGTTGCGAATGCTTCAGTTGCATTATGTAAAAGTCAAAGTGTCGCCTCGCTGCTTGCTCACAGTGGCTGCCAATCAATAAACATAAAATTTTACACAACTCCCAAACCAACCCATCAAAGCCTTTGCCTGCTTACAATCGACGACAATATCCATATCCGGCTGACGGCTGGATGGGTGGCTGGGGGGCGTGGCAACGCATAAAACTTTACAGGCGCCTTGTTGTAGTGGAAAATTTGTGCATACGCGTTTCGACTAAAATAAAATGCACTCGACAGAGCGCAAGAAGCAGCAGCAGCAGCAGCGGCAGCACCAAAATCAAATCGAACAAATTGAATATGAGAGAAGGAGGAGAAGGCGGAGGAGAGAGAATACGATAGATAGGGCAGCTGGACGGGGGCGCACTATAAAAATTGCAGACAAATTGCACATAAGGCGTCAAGGCGAAGAACCCAACTAAAACCCCAACACACAGTCCACAGTCCCATCAAACGTCTGTGTCGCCCGACCCCTGCCCGAAAGCTGAGACGAAGACAACGACGACCCGCATCATGCCTTGCCTTTGGCTACAACCATTTTTGGCAAACGACAGCGAAAATGTTGCGTTTACGCTAGAGGCAAAAGGGCTATATGGGAATGGGCTGGCTGGGAGCTGGTTGTCGAGGGCGAGCGTGAAGGCGAGGGAGAGAAGCTGAAAGATGGAGCCGCCGCTGTTACGCCTGGTAATGGCGGGCATGGTGCTGCAATGACGACAACTTTCAAGCCTGGCATGCAACGTCGTAAGCGCTGCGTTTACAGTTAGATTTATTACCTGCTAGATGTTGCACATATCGCGACAAAGAGAGAGAGGGAGAGAGAGGGAGAGAAAGAGAGAGAGAAACAGAAAGAGAAAGAGAGAGAGAGCGAGAGGTAGCATGTGAATGGCAATGGGCGTGCGCTTATCACTGCTGAGCTTTGCATATGTCGCGACTTTGTTTTTCTTTTATTTCTATAGGGTCTTTGAAACTTGAAGGCAACGAAGTTTGTGCAGCAAATGAGAGATGGCGCATATACAGAGAATATATAGATAGTTAATAGATAGTTAAGAGTTTGCATAGTGAAATTTATTAGGCAAATTTAATTTTTTAATTCAATTTATGATGCAACGCTTGGGGATATTTGATATCATTGCTTGCAGTGGCTTTAAACTGGAACTGGTTAGCTTTAATGACTAAATAAAACAAGCAAACTTAAATGCTCTAGCCAGCGCTAAATAAATAAGGAAAGTTAACTTAAAAATTTAAATTGATATTAATATTATTAAGAACTTATTAATTGAATACGAACTTAAATAGAGTGCTACTATTCAAGTGTATAATTGCTTATAGTCTATGGGCTATATCTATGAATCGAGCACCATATGTACCTCTTCTCACATATAAATAGGATCAAGTTATCCTTTTTTGTTTCCTAGCCTTAACGGACTTATACCGTGACCTTATTTTCCTACTTTATCCAGCAATAAATTATAATTTATATACAGAGTTTAGAAAAGTTTAAAATTGTTCCTCTTTGCTATTATATTTATTAATTTTATTAATTTAAATTATTTATTTTTTTATAATATTCTTTTCTATTCTATTTATTATTATAATTAATTTAATTTTTTTTTTTATATAATATAATATATTTATATTATATTATATGTTATATTTATATTTTTTTTTTGTTATATTAATTGTATATTTTTATATATTTTCCCATATATATTATAATTTATTATTTTGTAGTTAGGCAAAATTTCTTACTGACTCTTATTATATAAAAAAATCAGTTATATTTTGATACTTAGAATTTTTGAATTGCTTCTCAAGAGTTATTTTGAAATCAGGGCTTACATATTTATTTAAAAATATATACAATTTATAAAATAGTTAAAAGAAAATTAATATAATTAAAGCTTAAATGAAAATGACGTAAAATAATAATTTAGTTATTTCTTAACAAATATAAAATTGTAAAAAATATAAAAAATATTTTTTCATATTCCATAAGGCGTCCAGTTACAGCTGGATGTCTCAAGAATATTAAATCAGGGCTTATATATTTATTTAAAAATTTTTAATAAATTTATAAAATAAATTAAAGAAAATTAAAATAAATTAAGCTTAAAATAATTTAAGCTTAAATAAAAATTACCTAAAATTTTAATTTATATTTTTGTTAACAAATTTAAAATTGTAAAAAGTATAAATTATATTTTGTATAGAGAAAATTCTTATTATATAAAGCGTCCAGTTACAGTTGGGTGTCTCAAGACTCAGGGCTTACATTATTATTTAAAAATTTTAATTGAATTTATTAAATATTTTTAAAAATAGATAAATTAATTTAAAATTACTTTTAAATTACTAAAAGAGCAATTTATTAATTGCTTTACAAATTTTAAAAACTTAAAAAAATAAATATTAATAATTTAAGCTTTTGATTGAGAAAATTTCTAAAATGCATTACTTTAATGATAAATGTCCATAAAAGATATATTTTTCGGTTCAAGTAACAAGTAAATTTTAAATCAATTTCAATCACATGTAGCAAAACAAATTTAAGGACTGCATCGAGCAGGTCGCAATCAAAAAATGAAATGCTGCAATTGCATTTCGGGCTGCGCACTTAAACAGTCATTAAAATGTTGCAATCAACCACAAAAGCTGCCGCTGCTGTTGCTGTAGCTGCTGCTGTTGCTGTTGCTGTTGCTGTAGCTTTCATTTTTAATTTGCTCGGCCAACGGGCAACAATATGACACAAATTACAAGGAAATGCAATAAAAACAAAAATGAGCGCAACACCCGCCGGAAATACGACTGCCCCACAAGCTGGCGACTTCAGCTCCAACTGCGACTTGGACTGCGACTACGACTGCGACTATAAGGGACTTCATGATGATTACTGGCATTCAGCGGGCCGCAATAATTTGCTTATAATTTGCCGAGCGAGAAGTGAAAAATGATAAAGTAAATGAAATGCAACAGACAGCAGCAGCGGCAGCAGCGGCGGCAGCAATTGCAGCTGGGGCATGTGGCAAGCAATTGGAAATGGCATCGCGTGCCTCCAGCATTTTATTTCTTTCTTTATTTTTTCTTTATTTTTTTTACATTTTTATTATAGTTTCAAGCCGCCAAGTGTGCAACTGTTTCTGCCACATGGCGTTAAATGCACTGAGACCCGAAATGTAACGCATACGCCCCGTTCGCCATTCAAGTGGAGTCTCAAGTGCCGACGGCTGTTCTGCCGGCACAGCTCTCTCTCTCTCTGTTGTTTTTTTGTTCACTTGTGTATTAAGTGCAACAGGCGCAACAATTGAGGTGTGAAACTCGGGGTGTGTGTGTGTGTGCAACACTTGCCGAAAGGGTGTCAATTTAAAGAGCGCTAATGGAGCGCGTCAAAGAAGAGCTCGGGCCATGGCCCCAGCCACTAGCGAAATCTCTTGGAAATTCCCAATGAAATATGAAATATTCAATATATATATATATATATATTTTGCAGCCTGAACAGCTTAAGCAACTCCCTTGGCAATCCGCTCGCATCTATAATATAGGCCCAGCCGAGGGTAGCTCGAGCAACTTGTTTTCTATTAGCTGCATTGGGCTCGATTGCACCCGAGGGCATGCACAGAATTATGCAGAAATTACTTAAAGCTTAGTTTCAAGTAGTCGCCTCGCTGCCTGCCTATAAAAGCTGAGCGAGATAAAGCGTTTACACCCGCCAGCGTTTCGTTTTTCTTTATGGTTAAGCGCTTTAAAGACACCGCTGGGACCTACTCACACACAAACACATGCGCATAAACACATGCTCAAGCGTCAATAAAAATCAGCCAGACATTCACACACACACACACCCACACACACACACACATACATTGAGCGACCGGCACGGACAGCCAGGATACAGCGACAGGAGCAGGACAAACACGTTGCAGGACCAGGGCAAAACTCGTTCTTTCACACATGGAAATGTTTGCAGACGCCAGCAAAACAAACCAAGCCATGCCAGCGCGAGGGCGGGGGCAGGAAAAGCTGCTTATAGAAAAATAAAAGCCAAAAGACATACAAATAAATTTTTCGACCCGGTGCAAAGCAATTTGCGCACTTCCGTTTATAAAAATAAAAAAATAAAAAGGGTTCCTCGTTAAAAACAAAACGAACCGAACTACGTTTGGAAAGCAGCAAAATACAGCAAAAATAAAAAAAAAAATAAAAATAGACAGTCAGTCGAATCGATGCGTTATTTTTCACTCCTATGACAAACTTAGTTCAATGAAGTTCGACTTGCTAGTAGAGGGCTAGAAGAAGCAAAAGGAAAGCCGTTGATTTAGTTATCATACATATACACAAGAGAGAGAGAGAGAGAGAGAGAGAGAGAGAGAGAGAGAGAGAGAGAGAGAGAGAGAGGGAGAGGAAGAGGGAGAGGGAGAGAGAGAGAGAGGGGAGAGAGAGAGAGAGAGAGAGAGGGGGGGGGGGAGAGAGAGAGAGAGAGAGAGAGAGAGAGAGAGAGAGAGAGAGAGGGAGAGAGTAGGCTTGTGATAAGCAAGCATGGATATTTTAGATAAGGCTAAGAAAATTTTTAAAATAAACTAAACAATTATTAATCAGAACTTAATTTATATTTATTTTATTATTTTAATTTCTAAACCTAACTTGGTATATATTGAAAAATATATATTAGTTTTATTTTTAAATTTTAATAAAATTTTGTTTGTGCTTTATATACATGAATTATATAAATATATATATATATATATATATATATATATATATATATATATATATATATTATATATATAAATTATATATTATGCTAGCTGTATATACTACAAAATCCTTTGCAACAACTTATTTTTACTTAATTTTTAATTCAAAAATAAAATTTAAACAATTTCACCTACCTACTTTTAAGCCCATCAAATACTATTAATTACGTCCTAGTTTAATGATTGTTTAATTTATTTTTAATTTATTTTGCAAAGTTCTTAGCACCTATTAAATATACATAAATAGGCTAGGCTATTTACTAGTAGTAGCATAAACAGATAAATGTTTTGAACAACACTTAATGCTGGTGAGAAAAAAGAAGACAGAGAAAGTTTTCAGTTTGTTCGAATACTCTCAATGGGGGCGTGGTAAAGGAGCAAAAACTCATATATCATATTGAAGATAGAGAATTGGCATTTGTATTATATACTCATGTGTAAGCAAATACGATCCACGGTCGAACAATAACGATGTGTTGCCAAGCCGATCATGCATAGCCACATTAAATGATAACAGCGCAAGATCAGCGATACCTACAAATATTGCACAATAACTTTACTTGGAGATGGAAGCAACTTGCGGCTTTCTTCCACTCATATAGGGATTCATAAATATCACAATAATGCCCGACCGCCTTGAGTTTCAATTTGACAATGCCTTTATTTAGTAAGTAAGCGAACATGGGCAGAGTGAGCACAGGCGAACATAGACAGAGCGAGCACAGTGAGACCGACAATCCCACTCTTTAATTCCACTCTTTAAATGTCTTTATTTAGTAAGTAAGCGAACATAGGCAGAGCGAGCACAAGGAGAGCGACATTTCCACTCTTAAAATTCCAACTTAAAGTGCTGCTCTTACAAAAATTATTATTTATTAATATTCAAATGATTTAAGAAGCACCAAGAGCTCAACTTCAGTTAGCAATAATATTGTGGGCAATACTGCGTAGAATAAGAACAAATGTCGTGTGACACCATGTAAGAAGCATGGGCTAATAAGGCTACACAAGGCTACATAAGGTTATAAGAACTATTGTTCAGGTATATTCAAAGTCTTCTGAAGCGTTTGTCAAGCTTATACAATTCTCATATATATAGTAAATATAGCAATGCCCATAGGCCTATAGAAATTCCTCTTAAATTACATTTTAAACAACTAAAAACATGAAATTTGATAAGTAAATTACTAATGACGAAAATAGTATTCGAATATATAATATAAACAACAATAAAGAGAAATTGCAATAGTTGTAAATATCAACTATTTAATAAATGAATTAAATTATTGAATTCCCCAATACGAAATTTGAGTAAACTGTTGCTTAAACTTAACGCTACTTAATTATGCATAAGTACCCCTAGACTCTTTGTCATTAAATTTACCTTTATTTACTCTGTAACTTGTCGCCCATTGCCATGTATTTTAAATTCAAAACGAAACTAAATGTGTGGAGCCAGTGCTCTGCCACAAGCCACAGTCGTCCAGCTCAACCGCAGAGCTCGAAGCGAAGTGCCTAATGACCAATTGCTGCCTACAGCAGGCCAAATAAAAAACGAACTACAAGAATCCGTCGGCAATTCCAGCGCTCAGTGCCCTCATCCCCTCATCCTGCTGCCGTCACATTTGTAACTGCAGCACACAAACAAATGTCCAATGAAACAGATTGCCAGGAAAACAAACAACCAGCCGAAAAAAAAAAAACAAGAAAACAAGAAAAAATTGAAAGACAAATAAAAAAGGAAGAAAAACTAAAACAGATATGTAAAGAAAAAATAAGGGCTGCAGGATAAATTGATGGCAAAAACAATACAGAGTCACCCCCCTTGCACCCCCACACACACACACGGATACACTTCTCTTCTTCTTCTTTTTTCTTCTTTTGCTGGTTGTTGTGGAGTGCATGTCCTGGCGCGCAAGGGTTTAACGCACTTAAGCAATAAAAATCGAAACAATTTTTGGCGCTGCCAAAGTGAAATTGAAACAAAATGCCGCCAGAGGAAATACTTTCGATTTTTGGCCAAAAAAAAAATAACAAAAAAATGGGAGCAAAAAAAGAGCCGTATAAGTGCGAATGTTATAAATAAGTGGAGCAGTTGGGCAATACGAACGAAAGTTGTGTCCTTTTATATGCAATACGTTTCGCAAACGGAACGCCTTGACAAACAGTTTGGTCTACCATGTCCTTCTCTCTCAGTCTCTGTCTCTCTCTCACTCTCTCTCTCTCTCTGCCTCTGTCTCTGTGTGTGTACAAATGACTGGGCTATAAACGCATCCTGTCTATTGTTTATGCTCGCTGGCGTGTGGCAAGCGCATAATTGAAAAAGGACATTCGATTGGCAGGGCCCAACTGCCGGCAATATGGCGGCCAGAGTTATGAAAGGACACATCATAAAAACCATGCACGTAAAATAAAGGAATATGGCTTTTGATTAAGTAACACGCCAGACCCAAACAACAATATATATATATATATATCTATCTATATCTATATCTATCTATCTGTATGAATATAAAGTGCTGCCAATCAATTCAATTGTTCTCGTTGCTCTCCTCTCTTACAGTGCCCGATCATGGCGCCACCTATCGGGTGGATGGCAAGAATACGCCGTTGAAGCATGATGCCAAATCACTGACCGACGAAATGGATCGCATGCAGGACCTGAAGAGCTCAGCCGCTAGGCAACTGTGCCGCACAGCCAACAACCACATATTACACTCTTTGATTATTGTTGTCTACCTGGGGGCGTGGCAGGCCTAATCAGAATTTAGCAAACTTTAAGTCGTAATTTGTACAAAAAAAAAATAAATAAAAAACGTTCGTAATTGTAAGCAAAAAATCAGTTGTAAGCAATTATTTCACACAGGAAGGAAGCTGAGATTCGATTCGAGAGATATATATGTAAAAAGTTGTTGTTGCTTAGCGCGTAAGTTGACAAAGGGTTTTCGAACACACACACACACAGAGAGAGACACACACACACACACACACACAGACACACAGACACACACAATGCAGACAGGTTTAAAAAACATACAACGGAACTACAAAGTATTAGCATGTAAAATTGAAGCGATTCGAAAACACCCAAAAAAAAAAGGACATCTTAAAGCTTAGGATTGACATGTGTTGTATTAGGCAGAGCAGCTAATGAACTCAAAATAAAATAAAACAAACAAAAATAAATAAATAAATAAAAAACAACTAAAAGCTACATTTAAATCTAGGCTTAAGTCAAGTGGTCGAGTAGGAAGAGCAGCCAACAACCTTCGTATGAATTGTTGAAGAAAAAAAAAACCATTTACTTTAGACTCATTTAGGCTTCTCTTTTGTGCACCGCTACATGTTTATAAATATAAATATAAATACAGATATATGCATATATATATATAAATATATTGTCATTGATTTATTTAATTTAACAAAATGAAAATAAAATGCCGTCTTAAATAATTTCAAATTTGACTTTTTCTCAATTACATAATATTTTTTAAATTGGGCGAATTTAAGGGAAAATTTATGTAATTTTTACAGCAATTGCACGTGTTGTTTGTGGTGCAATGGGATAAGGTATACGTTGGTTGGCTATTAAAAAGCAGTGGGATAAGTATGTAGCCCACTCGAGCCCCGTTCAGTTCATGAAAAATACTATGTTTGCACTTAAGAAATATATAAACATATATATATCATAACTTTAAGTTGAACCACAAACAATTTTTAGAGCTTAGAACTCTGCTTGACATTCAGCAAGTTGTCAAGTAGAGCTCTAAGCAACATAAACAAATGTTGTTTGTGTTTTGCTTTGCAGTTGGATTCAAGTGGCCTTGAGAAACTATTTCTTTTTGGATATTTTTATGAATGAAAATGACGAAGACAGGATGCATATAGCAGAGGACACGCAAAGTTAAATTTTAAAGCGGAGCGGTCGGGACTCCAGGTATCTTCTCGTCGGGCACTGCCGTCTAGAGCAATCTAACTTGCTTAATTTTAATCCAATATCCAGGTAGTGTTTGGTATGAAGTGAAAAAATATACTGCTTGCATCGCAAACTAACATAGAAAGCTAACATAGCGAGCTAAGATAGCAAACTGACATAACAAACTAACATAGCAAGCTAACAAAGCAAGCTAACATAGCTAGCTAACATAGCTAGCTAACATAGCTAGCTAACATAGCAAGCTAACATAGCTAACTAACATAGCTAGCTAACATAGCTAGCTAACATAGCTAACTAACATAGCTAGCTAACATAGCTAGCTAACATAGCTAGCTAACATAGCAAGTTAACATAGCATCTCTTCACTTCATACCCAACACCACCTGTGTATTGCCTTAAGATCTAAACTCAAGTGTGCTAACAAATCCATGACCGACCTAAGCCAAAATTCACATTGCATTTGAACCAAGGAATTGAACTTTCGTAACATTTTTGTAATTATTTATAATAATTGCGTAAGTCATAAGCAAATGGTAATTTATTTTGAATATTTTAACAGCAAAGCTTATTGTAGTTAAATTAAGTTGCTGTAGAAATATAGTAAATATAGAAATGGTATCACTCTTGTTGGGTCTCTTTCTATATAAAATTACATTATATTCATTTTAATGTGCCAACTATATAAGAATATGTAAATGTAACAATATATTAAGTATATTTATTAAAAGCACATTTTAAATTCCTAGTTTTGTATGAAATATCACATGGGCTAAAGCTGAACATATATTATTGCTCCGGAATCGTATTGGTTCGCTTCATAAGCAAGCAAATGGATCCATTGAACAGTTGCAATAGAAAAACTTCCAGAAAACCCGATTTCCAAAATGGATCTATGAAAATCTAATCAATGCGCCTTTAAGAAATTGTTCAAAATTTGTAAAGCTTTGCTATAGAAAATATTATAAAAGACTTCCAAGCAGTAATCCCTTAAGGCAAGCACAATCGAATTAAATCGAAAAAGCTAGCTCAAGAATCGATTTGAGTAATTGATATGTGAAAAGGCCAGCCCCCCCCTCCATGCGATTTATACAACTTCCGCCTAGGGGCCACACCTCTCACATGTTTTTTTTTTTGAAAGCATCAACAACAAAGTGAACTTAACCACACAATTTGTGCCCAACTGCTGATGCTGCTGGCACTCCTGCATACCGGATTCTCTATCCCCTTTAAAAGTTACATTTACCATCAATTTTTTACGCCATCAACCCACATGGTAAAAATGTTTCATTACAAAGTCAGCACTAGGCAACAAAAACAAAAAGCAAAAAACAAAAAACAAAAAAATATCTGCGTAACGCCAGCGAGTTTATAATTTAATTTAAAAAGCGCAGAGCAACTGAAAAATTACAAAAACAAAGCAAAAAAAAAAAGTAAAATAAAATACATAATTATTAAAATAAATTAAATGTCTGCTGTTGCCCTCATAAACTCACGAGCGGCCAATTAAAAGCACGTCGGACGTGGCTAGTTTTTTGCTTAAGGGCTTAAGAGAGTCCAATATTCGAATAGGGGCAAATGAAAGCGTATGTGCTAGCAGATACCCTGTAAACTTATGTTGATTAGCTGATGCTAACTAAATAGTCAGAGGAATGCAAACAGTTGAATATTATTTGAAATCAAGATTAGTTGTTGCTGGAACTCTTGAAGTTGATTAGCAAGAGCTACATATATATATATAAAAATAAATTACTATAAATATTTTATATAATTATATATATTCCTCATTCATATATAATTCTTAAATAATTTGTTCAATCAAAATGCAGCTAATCAAATAAGTTTTTCTTTTATTTTCAGTGGCGTAGAAAAATTATTGCGAATTAGCCCTTAGGTAGTTGTTTTTTTTATGAAATAAGTAAAGTTCAAATGAATCTTATGATAATTGATTTGCTGTCAAAAACATTATAGAAATTTGTAAAAACTAAACCTCGACTACAAGTAAATTCACAGAAATTTCTATGCATGACGTGGCCTCCAGCCAATCCAAATTTTAATTGATCTGCAAAGCTTGTTAGCCAAAGCGAAAAAAGGCATTCGATGAAAACTTGAACAGACTTTACTTAGGACAAGCAAAAGAATCAATCATATTATTGAGAAAGACAAAGAGAAAGAGAGAAACAGAGTTAGAGAGTGAGAGTGAGAGTGAGAGATTAAGATGGGGAGAAAAGAAATTATAAGAATTACGGAGAGCATACAAAAAGTTGAGAATATAAGAGATGATGAGAGGAAAACTATTTATAAACACAAGGAAAATTTGAAAGGCGTAGAGAAGTGAAGAATTAATGGCATAAAAAAAGAAGAAAACTAGAAAGATAATAGAACTAAGCACAATATAAGAAGAGAGAAGAAGAGAAAAGAAGGATATATAGAAAAAAAGAAGACAAGAAAAAACTAGATAAACAAAATAAGAGAAGATAAGAAAGTAAGATAAGATAAGATAAGAAGATAAGATAAATAAAAGTTGAGAGGAGAACAGTCATGAATAGATTGAAGTCCAATAGACGATAAGAGAAGAAAAGCAGAAAAAAATACAAGAAAAAAGTAGATAAAAGATAAGAGGAGAGATGAGAAGAAAAGAGAGAAGTATAAAGTGTATAATACTAATATAAATAATAATAATTGAATAAAGCACAATAAAAGAAAAGAGAAGAAAAACAGTAAAAAAGCGAGAAGAGAAGGAATTACGATAAAGGCTAATAAAGATAAGAGAAAACAGAAGAATAATTGAGATAAGAAAAGTAAAAACGAAAAAAGATACAAAGTAAAGAGAAAGTAACGAAATAAAAGTAACAAGAGAAGAGCACAGCAGAGCAGATGAGAAATGAAAATTGTAGAGGAAAACAAATTCAAAATAAAAAAAAATATTCAAGAGATGGGAAAAAACTAAATAAAGAAACCCAAGACGAGCTAAAAAAAACTTTTGCTTAAGCAAGTTGCCTTCCCCAAGTTGCAACCCACATTGCTCCACAATTGCGCATGCAGACAACCCACAGACGTAATATACCCATTTGCCAGTGCTATGCTTTGGTCTTGTAAAAATCGCTACCGCGGCAATTTGGTTGCATTTTCACACGCGTCGCGCCGCAAATGGCAAAAAATTGGCATGTGTGTGGGACGTGGGGAGTGGGGAATGGGGTGTGCGGGTGGTGGGATAGTAGGTGTGGGCTTATGCAATCGCCCGTGCCTTTTTACCTCCATTTACCCCTTTTAGCCCGCTTGGCACTGTAGTCCTCACACAAAAGGCAAGTTAATAAGAGCATGTGCCGCATGTCCAGAATGGAGAGCAAAATCGTCGCTACCTAACCAAACGACAGGCAAGACCACATAGCCATAGTCATACACACACGTACTCATACACACACACACACACAAGTTGATGCTGGCAGACCTCAAAAGGCTAAAGCGCTGACAACCAGCTCGATTTGCCCTCAAAGGTAGGCAACGCTTTTTTCCAAACTGCATTTCCCTCTACTTTATGACAGAAAATTACAATTAATTCGCAATTTATTGAGGTGTGAGCTTGCAGAGTCATCTATTAGACTGTTTATTGAACGCTTTTCATGCATCATATGCCGCATGACACCGTTGTCTGTGTGTGTGTGTATTATTTAATCGTGTAATTGATAAAGTCAATTTGCTACGGAATTAAATATATTTCGTATATAAATATATATATTTGTGTGTTTGTGTGTATTGTATATAGGTAGTCTCTCTGTGTGTGTGTGTGTATCCATGGCGATTATTTACAGCTGCTGTCATTGATCAGTTTAATGATGTGAAACTTAAACTATTTTAATTAATTCTTTGACTGGTTTGAAAACATTTTAAATAGGCAAATTTCACCTGTCTGCATTGATATGTGTCAGATATTTTGTATCAGACTGTTGATTGTATAATTATTTAAGTGGACTATTTATAGTCATGGGACTTTGTTGAATATCTTGCATGTCTTTTAAATAAACAGATATTTTAAAATATTCAATCAAATTTATTTCTCCAAATTATTCATAATAGATTCGAATTTATTTTCCAGTATAATAAAAAATCTTAAAAATTTTAAGCGCTGCTTAAGTTGTTATACTTTTACTAAGATCTTATACTTATACTTGACTTATACTTCTAATTATATTTGCAACAACAAACAATCTTTCACCACGTGGTGAGTTTC
The DNA here is from genome assembly GCA_037075265.1 of Drosophila nigricruria. NCBI lineage: Eukaryota > Metazoa > Arthropoda > Insecta > Diptera > Drosophilidae > Drosophila > Drosophila nigricruria. Next base: position 8,549,822 of record JBAMCI010000196.1, on the reverse strand, counting down.
AGCTTATACAATTACAAAAGCTTTAGCAACTTTCTTAGAGCTTTTGAAACTTTCCCATTTCTATTAGAAGTATAAGAAAGCAGCTATGCACAGTCGAAGTCGACAACCATAAAAAGCTTTTATGGTTAAAGCTCTTGAAATCATGTTAAATAATAACAGTAAACGAGAATGTTAAAGATTTGTATAGATTTCGGCTTCGTTTGTCAAAATATTTTCAGTTTTCACAATTGAAAGTTAAAAATATTTGAATGTATACAAATTATAAATTCTTTTACTAAATAATAGATTTTTTTACAATTTAAAATATTCATATATTTATTCATATATAATATATAATGATACATAAAAAGTTTGGTTTTATTTTATTTTTTTTTTAAGTATTTTGTATCTAAAAATCTAATAGTTAAAGATATCACATAGGAATTTATATCTATTACGATAAACAACAATTTAAAAAGTTGTATTTGGAAGCAATTGACTGTACAAAAATCGTTTACAATCCAAAAACTGCTTAAATAAATCAAAAATTCATATTTTCGTATATCTATTTGCCAGTAGCTAATCTATAAAATTTACTATGTAAATCTAGATTATTATCTATATGTATTATAGACAAACAACAAAAGACGTTGCACTGAGCTTAAAAACTGTGGAAAAAAACTATTTATTTATTTATTATTTAAATTATTTATTTATATACTTTATTTATTTTATTCACTAATTTCATGTTTAGCAATGGAGTCGCCTGCCTATATTAGTCGAAATATTTTAAAGAGGCATAATAATAGGTAATCTTAACATTTTGTATGGCAAACTTTAAGTCTCATATCATAGTAGTAATCATCATTATCTGCATCATCAACAACTTATTAACAAGCACCATTATGCTTATCTTCAGCCTAATCAACATAATCATCACTCATCACAATCAACACAATCATCATAGTCATAATAATCATATGCATCATAAACATTATCATAGACATTATTTTATTTATTATAATTATACCAGTATTTAAATATTCCTCCAATAATCAAGTAGTGAGCTGCACTGCACTTCGACACGCTTGCAAACAGGTTAGAAATGCGACTGGATCAAGCATTGCAGCCGACTCGCCTTTTATAGCTGGCAGATTCTCACACATTGACCACAATAAACTCTTCCGCTCTTTTTCCATTTCTCATCTATTGCCTGCAGTAGGTGTTCTCACCTGCAGCTTCTCACTCAAAATGGATCACAACAGACTCTTGAGCTCATGTTCCATTTCACATCTATTAAATTTTCTCTGTGAGATGTTCCGATTTACAAAAACTGTCTCAATCTACAGAAATGTTCTCTAATTTGGAGCACTCAAGTTGCTTGCGCTTAACATTCGCTGGGTGATAAGAGACAGATGCCTTGGCAATTGTGTGAAAAGATATGTTTGCTTGGAGATAATGCTAAAGATCTAAAGAGCTTTGTGATTATCTAGCGGCGTCTATTATCTGTACTTTGTAGCTTAAATATTTATTGTTGAAATAAAGTTTACATATATAACCCACATATATTCGTGATTCAGACAGGGAATACGCATGTTTATATATTTATATACATTGTAGCTTTTGCAGCATCATTGCTGATAATACAGAATTTGCAGCAAACAACAAATCAAATAAGCTATTATCTTGAATCTAAAGAAGTCTGAATACTCTTTCAGCAGATGAAATATAAATTAAATAAATTAAATCAATAAAATAATTAAATAAATGAAATTTTCAAATAAATAACATAGATAAAATAGGTAACATAAATAAGTGAAATAAATAAAATAAATAAAAAGGTAAAATAAAATAAATAAATAAAATAAACAAAATAAATAAAACAAATAAAATAAATGAATAAAATAAGTCAAATACATTAAATAAATGAAATAAATAAAATACATTAAATAAATAAATAAAATAAATAAAATAAATAAAATAAATAAAATAAATAAAAGAAATAAAATAAATAAAATAAATAAAATAAATAAAATAAATAAAATAAATAAAACAAATAAAATAAATAAAATAAATAAACTAAATAAAGTAAAAAAATAATAAATAATAAATTAAATTAAATAATTAAAATGAATAAAATAGATCAAAGAAGTAAAATAAATAAATAAAATAAACAAAATAAATATATCAAAACATAAATAAAATATATAAAAAAATATATATATAAAGTAAATAAAATAAATAAAATGAAAAATATGAGTAAAATAAATAAATAAAATATATATAATGAGTAAAATAAAATTTAAAAAAATAAATAAATAAATATATCCAAAAATAAATTTTGTTTTAAATGAACAATATAAATAAATAATAAATTGAATATATTCAAAATACATTTATATTTATATATTATATATGTTATAGTATATTAAACAATCTTCAATTTCTATGCCAAAAATATTTCACTATTTACTAACTAAGATACAATGTCTTAGCACGCAGAATAAGCTATAAAATTTTAATAAAAACAAATTGACTCACTGTAAGTGCATAAAAAGCATTGTCATTTAGTAAAACAAATGATAATAACTTTGTCTGCGCTTATCAATGCCTATAAGTAGTGTCAAGAATAGAGTTAAGTTAGTTTGTCTTTGGCCTCTCGCAGCTTCTGCAGTTTCAGTTCTAGTTCCATCTAGCAATGGGATTCATATTCATTGTCTTTTCCTCACTGCTCGCCTGGCTGTTTGGCTATTTGAGGCATTGCTATAACTATTGGGAGCAGCAGGGCGTACCACAGTTGCGCACACACTTTCTCTTTGGCAACTTCTTCAAGCTAAAGTCCATTCACCATAGCGAGCTACTGCAGGAGACCTACGATGCCTTCAAGGGCAAAAGCCAAGTGGCTGGCACATATGTCTATACACGTCCCATTGCCGTGGTCACTGATCTGGATCTGGTGAAGTCGATACTCATCAAGGACTTTAATAAGTTTGCCGATCGCACGAATACGCCGTTCAATTTGGAAAAGAATCCGCTCTCAGGTCATCTATTCAATCTGCACGGCGAGCAGTGGCGAGCGTTGAGAACGAAGCTCTCGCCCACTTTCACGAGTGGAAAGATCAAGTATATGTTCAGCACAATTACGAACGTAGCTCAGCAGCTGGACGAGACCTGCCAGAAGGAGGTGACGGCCAGTGCGAACAGCGGCAACATCGTGGAGCTGCACGATCTGCTGGGTCGCTATACAGTCGATGTCATTGGCAGCTGCGCCTTTGGCATCGAGTGCAACAGCCTCAAGAATCCACAGGCCGAGTTCCGTGAGGTGGCACGTAAACTCTTCACTCATCCCAATCGCAGTGTTCGCTGGACTCTCTTCAAGATGACCTACATGAAATATCTGGAGAAAATGCCAATCAGACCTCGACATCCGAACGAGGATTTCGTCTCCTTCTTTTTGCGCCTCGTCCGCGACACAGTCGAGGTGCGAGAGCGTGAGAATATCAAACGAAATGATTTCATGGATCTGCTGATCGATCTACGTCAAACCGAAGAGAAGAATGGCCTGACTGTGGACCAGCTGGCTGCACAGGTTTTCGTCTTCTTTGTCGCCGGCTTCGAGACGAGCTCCAGCAACATGAGCTTTGCTCTCTATGAGCTGGCCAAAAACCCAGCCATCCAAGACAAATTGAGGAACGAAATACAAAGTGTAATGCAGAAACACGGCAAACTTACCTATGAAGCAATGATGGAGATGACCTACTTGGATCACGTTGTTAATGGTGAGTGAGTGCTTGGATCAAAGTCGAGGCTGATAAGCAAAGTTTCTTAACTTGCCATAAAGTCTTAATGACATAGTCTGGCACACAGTCTGCTGTGATGTACACAGTTGAAGAGAATATGCAGTGCAAACAGTTTTATCCAAATGAAAACATATGGAACGAGTGAGAAGCACTTGAAATAATGTTTATCCAGAGTAAATAAGGCTGTAACAACTTTTTAATGCATTATGGACAACATTGCAAGCCATTGAAATGAATTTTGATAGACATTGTTTCTATATCATATACTTTTGGGCACACTTAGTTTGATCTTTAAAGATTTGAAGATTTGTATCTATAATATATGTCTTAAACATATCTGTCTATTGCTTTTCAAACCATTCTCTAAATCTCGTTATCTGTAGAAGATTTCTAAATAATATATTTTTAGGCAGACTTTTTTTTAGAGATTAGAAGACGGATGCTCAGGCTGAGGTTGCTGCTCAGGCTTATGCTCAGGCTGAGGCTACTGCTCAGGCTTATGCTGAGGCCATAGGCAGACCCAGAGCATAGCTACAGGCAGAGGTTGTGTAAAGTAAGAGCAACGCCATTGGCTCTAGCTCACGCTGAGCCAAAGGCAGAGTCTAAGAAAAGTCAGAGCAAGGCCATAAGCAGAGCCATAGGCAGGGCCAGAGCAGAGCCACAGGCAGAGGCTGAGTAGAATCAGAGCAACGCTATTGGCTGAGGCTGAGGCTGAGGCTGAGGCTGCGGCTGGTGCTCAGGCTCAGCCACCGCAGAGGTAAAGTCAGAGCAAAGCCATTGGCTCCTGCTCAGGCTGAGGCTGCTGCTGAGGCTGTTGCTCAGGCTGAGGCTACTGCTCAGGCTTATGTTGAGGCCATAGACAGACCCAGAGCATAGCTACAGGCAGAGGTTGTGTAAAGTAAGAGGAACGCCATTGGCTCTAGCTCAGGCTGAGGCTGAGGCTGGTGCTTAGGCTGAGGCTGAGGCTGATGCTCAGGCTGAGCCAAGGGCAGAGTCTAAGAAAAGTCAGAGCAAGGCCATAAGCAGAGCCATAGGCAGAGTCAGAGCAGAGCCACAGGCAGAGGCTGAGTAGAATCAGAGCAACACTATTGGCTGAGGCTGAGGCTGCGGCTGGTGCTCAGGCTGATGCTCAGGCTGAAGCTGATGCTCTGGTTGAGGCTGATGCTCAGGCTATCGGCAGAGCCAGGGCAGAGCCACCGCAGAGGCTGAGTAAAGTCAGAGCAAAGCCGTTGGCTGATGCTCAGGCTGAGGCTGCTGCTGAGGCTGTTGCTCAGGCTGAGGCTGCTGCTGAGGCTGTTGCTCAGGCTGTTCTGAGTCTGCTGCTCAAAGAAATGGGACGCTCTTAAGTATTATCTCAAGTTTTTATCTCAGTTTGCTATAAAAAGTTATTTCTCTTTTAAATCTTATGGCATATGGGAATCACTTTCTTATGAGCATCAGTTAATTGCTTTTCAAGTGAATTTGAGCAACGATCAGCATTTTTGCATATGATCAAACAATTGAAATACTTTTCGACAGCTTAATATAAACAAAGAATATATAATGATCCATTACAAAATTGATTTGCGAGAAGATTGGCGCGAGTTCTTATATTAATTATTTTATGTTTATTGTTTAATATATTTACAATATATGTGTTTGAACTCTAGCAATCTTTGCTGAACTCATTGTCGCTCCACAGCGGGACACCTTTTGGAAAGGCTCAGAGAACTAAATGTTTGCTCAGCTAAACTCATTTAGTAACAATTGACTTATAGTTTCATCTTTAACAATATAATTTCAACCAAATTCTCGCTTTAACACTCTTCCCTCTTCCCACTTTCAGAGACTCTCCGCAAATATCCCGCTCTGGCATCTCTTACTCGCGTTCCTTCCGAAGACTACAAAGTGCCCAGCGATGATGCGAAGATAGTGCTGGAGCGTGGCGTCAGCGTACATATACCGGTGCGTGCCATACATCACGATCCGGAGATCTATCCCGAGCCAAATGAGTTTCGACCGGAACGCTTTGAGGCGGAAGCCTTGCAGCAGCGCCATCCCATGGCCTTCCTTGGCTTCGGCGATGGCCCACGCAATTGCATTGGCCTGCGCTTTGGACGCATGCAGGTCAAGGTGGGACTTATTACATTGCTGAGCTCATATCGCTTCGAACTGCCCGGCGATGGGAAGCTGAGCATTGGCAGCAAGAATTTTTTGCTAATACCCGACGAGGGTGTCAGACTGCGTGTGCAGCCGCTAGCTGGCTAGCCGAATAATATTACAAGTCGCGACGAGTGTCAATAGAACGATAATCAATATAACAAAACAAAGAAACGCATAACAATAACAATAGTCCAAACAAATGCTGTATAAACAAATTCTGCGTAAATGTTGAGCTCATGTGAAACTGAAAACTGTCGCCCGCTGTTGCATAGTTCAGACATCAGCAGAAAATTCAATCAAAGCTGTCGCGTTTGGCGGTCGATTGAAAGGCAAATCAAAATTTATAGACGCCGCAAAGCTCAGTTGTCCACTGGCTCACCAACAGCTGCTCAGTCGTCGTCAACCGACACCGACACCTCCGGCCACTAAATCACACAAATGACACCTAAACACACACACACACAGAGAGAGTGAGAGAGAGAGAGGGGGACAGAGGGAGTTGCAGAGAGGACGGCTACGTGAGGCTGATCAACAAGCAGGACGGCGCCACACTTGATGCACTGCTTATACCTGCAGCTATTGGTTTCAGAGGTGTGGGTGTGTGGTGTGGGTGTGTCCTTGTGTCCCTGTGTGTATATGCCGTCCACATAAATCCAAACATTTACAATATTTTGCTAATTAGCAGAATATGTGTGAATAATGAATGCACTTCATTTGCTGCCGGCCCAACATGGAGAGGGAGAGGGAGACAGACTCAAAGAGAAAGAGAGGGAGTGGGCGGTGCCATGGCGCAAATGTGAGAACGTTGCATGCATGGATTCTCTAGTAGGTGTCATATATAATTTATGACTGCATCCGTGTGCCAGCAACGGCCAATAAAGGCAGGCATGCAAAGCAGCCTCTACACATTTGCTGATTTTAGCGATTAGTTAAGGAAGCAGAGTGTCAATTGCGAAAGTTGGGGGGAAAGAGACAGAGAGGGAGAGAGAGAGAGAGAGAGCCCTGTACAGGCAACTGAAATAATGTTTGAGGTATTAATCAAGGACAGGCAAAAGCAAAAGGTCTGTCGCTAGGTTCTGCGCGGAAGTGTGGGAGAATAATAGCTAAGATTCTGATTGATTTACTGGCTGACTGATTGAGTGGATGACAGAATGAAATAGGGAGTGACTTGCTGTTGATTATTGAATGATGAGTGCATCACTCATGAGTTCTGAGTGATGACTAATGAGTGATAAGTAATGACTGATGACTGATGACTGATTACTAATAACTTTCTGTTGACTGATGAGTGATGATTGATGACGACTGATGAATAATCACTGGACTGATGACTGATGACTAATAACTTGCTGTTGACTTATGAGTGATGCGTGATGACTGATGAATAATAACTGATAACTTGCTGTGGACTGATGACTGATGACTAATAACTTGCTGTTGACTGATGAGTGATGATTAATGACTGATGAATAATGACTGATAACTTACCGTGGGCTGATCACTGATGACTAATGACTTGCTGTTGACTGATGATTGATGACTGATGAATAATGACTGATAACTCTCTGTGGACTGATGACTGATGACTAATGGCTGATAATTTGCTGTGGACTGATGACTGATGACTAATGGCTGTTAACTTGCTGTGGAGTGATGGGTGATGAGTGCTGACTGATGAATAATCACTGATAACATGCTGTGGACTGATGACTGATGACTAATGGCTGATGACTTGCTGTGGAGTAATGGGTGATGATTGATAAATGATAACTGATGACTGATAACTGATAACTGATAACTGATAACAGATAATTGATGACTGATAACCGATAACTCATGACTGCTAATTGATCACATATGATTATCATATGACTAACGGCTGATAGCTAAAGACTGCAGACAGATGGACACACAGACAGATGACAAATAATAGAGTAACTGGCAGACTACTTTATTGTCTGACTAACCAATGATTACTAACTAATGACTTTCATAATAACAAAGAACTGATGATTGATTAAAAGCTTTATTGACTTACCCAAGTTACTTCCATAGCAATTAAATTAAATTTCGAAGGTGTATACAATAGTCACCGCAATACTCAAAACAGATCTGAAATTGACACTTTATAGCATATTAAATGTTTAGTTTTACGAAAAGAATGTTTTAGGGAAGCACTGAATAGGATTATCATGACTTAATAAATGCTTATAGTAATTGCTTATAGTAAGCTGAATTGTTATGGAGACTTGTTATTAAAGCATAATGAATTAAATTAATTATGTACTTACAGAACATTATAAACAAGTCCTAAACTCCATTGCACTGATAATTTTATGCGTTTTCCTTCCAATTTTAATTATTCTTCTATAAAATGCTTAAATTTTTCACTATGTTTCACTATGTTGCGCACGCTGAATTTAATTATTAATTTATTATTGACCGCAACAGGTTGAAAAGTGATTTACATATTTTGAAAAACACTTTGAATACGTATGTGAGCAGGCCAAAAAAGAAATTCAGATCATTGCCAATGCATTTGAAAATCTTGGCCATGAAGTGTAGGCACAGACATATTAGAATTATGGATAAATAAAACAACTCCATCTGGAAGGGAACCGATTCGCGACGCGTCAGCTGAGCAACTGATCAAAGTTTTACTTGCTTCGGCTTTGCATTGCAACAATGGATATCGAATCATTTTAGTAAATGACAATCGAAGAAACGCATTATTGCTGAGAGAAGGTTTTTCAGAGAGAAAGAGAGAGAGAGGAAGAGAGAGAGAGAGAGAGAGAGAGAGCGGTTAGCTGTGCTCTTAAGCTGCAAAGTAGTTGGTATTCATATATATTTCATGCCAGCGTGTGCTTCGGTCAAGTCAATGTTTTTGCTCTTAACGCAAGACTTGACTTTTTTGGAAATTTACTTAGCATTAGTCATTAATTATGTTAAAAATAAATCATGTGCTTCGAACAGAAATGATCCTTTGAAGTACAGTCTGTATTTTACAGTAGAATATGAAATATGTAATTGAAATATATTGAAAAATCTCTTGCTAACTGTTATGACTGCAATATGCAATACATATTGTAAGGCGGCCTTAGGAGCAGCCGCCTCACATCCTTACTTACAATAAGATAGCATATAAGTAATGTGTAAGGAGCGCAAAGAGCACAAGAAGAATCGAACTAGAAATGTAACGGCTCGAGTGCGCGCCGACGATCGACGATGCGACTCTGCGCAGCGTGGTGAAAGCTCCATGGTGAGGAGCGAGCGGTGTGTTGAGTTGCGTCGCCGAAGCGATCGGGTGGCTCAAGCGTGGGAGAATAAGCGGAGAGTTAATTAGTTTTCGGGCACGCGACGAGATGGGTCGCTTGAGAGTTAGGAGCGCACGTCGGCGCTCAAACAAAGAGCAGGCGGGAAGAGTATAGACAAACGGTGCGGCAGTTCTAGCGACTGCGACAGAGAAGTTTATATTAATAAATAAATAGCTTTAACCAACCAAAACCCGCGCCTTTCCACTCCCTTAAGTCCCCGTCCCCGCACTCAAGAAATTTTCTTGTGAGTGCTGATCCTGGGTAGACTGGGTCTGCATCCCGGCCAGATTTGTAACCTTACAATATATGTATACAATTTTAATATATATGTCAAATTATTTTTGTACTTTATCCATTGCAAGATTTGACTAGTGCTCATGTGATCTGCTACAATCTCAATGGATTCAAACTTTATATAAATATTTTCATTCTGTCTACTTTAAAATAAAGTCGCTTTAAAAGGAATTGCTGTTCAGCAAATATTTCATATTTAACTTTAAAATGTATTGAAACCCTGTTAAAAATTATTTTAAAAATTTAAATATTATTTATATTATTTGTTATGATATTATTTTATTATTATTTATTTATTATTATTATTTATTGAAATTTTTAAAATAATTGTTAACAGGGTTTCAATACATTTTAAAGTTAAATATAAAATGTTTGCTGAACAGTAATTCCTTTTTACGCAACTTAAATACTTATCTACTATCATTACGATATATATTCATATATATATATATATAATTCTCTCAATTAATATACATATCTGCTGAAAGAATATAATTTGCGTATATTCTCTATTCAAACTCGAAATATATTGTTGTCAGCTGAGTGAATCACGTTAATAGTATCATCACATTCGAATTTAACTGTAAAGCGCTTTGAAAAAGCTTTTGAAAAATATTTAAAAATATTTATAAATAAAATTGAAATTTCAACTGGTCATAATAGCTACCCATCATTACTTAATATACCCTGCATATAAGTCTCTTATTATTTTCCTATTTTCCTACTTTCACGATTGAAACATTTCACTCGTGTTAATGTAATTCGCTTGGCTGACACTATTTGATGGAAATATCTTGTTTTATGCACTTTTAATTGCCAATTTCCGGCTTATGGGCCAAATGCCATCAAGGCTGTGCCAATAATTCAGCCTAACTTTGTCTATTAAATGCCGCGCATCGTAAAAATGCAAAAGCGAGAATTTAGTTATAATTTATTGAAGTTCCACGTTGGCTTCTAGCCTAGCCCAACTAGGCATCCAGCCCATCCATGCGATCAGCCTTTGCATGTTCATCCACAATTACAGGACTGGAGTTGGGGAGGAGGGACTGGATTGAGGGCGCGAGGGCGCGAGGGCGGCAGCTGCTGCAGCTGTTGTCGTCGCATCCAACACACAAAACGCGGAAGCGAGTGAAAAGCAATTATCAGGTGTCAAAATTTATATTAGTCTACGCCGAAAACGGGACCAAAACACAAAAAAAAAAAAAAAAAAAAAAAACAGAAAGGAATGCAAAAGGAAAAGCAAGGCAATAGAGGAAAAGTTGCCAAGGAAGCGAAAGAAACTTGAAAAACAAGTTGGAAGCCGGCGTCGATGTCCTGCGAACCCTTTGGCGCCTCAGGACTTTTCAGGCAAAAAATGATTTGTGGCGCAAGTGCATTGGCACGCAATGCAAAGGCCAGGACACAAGCAGCTCCTGACGAGCGACGAACGACGAGCGATGAGGACAACAAGGACGTGTGGAGTGTGGGAACGCGCGCGCGGATATCCTTTTCAACATTTTCGCTTCATAACAATAATTTTTACGCTGCAGACATTTTTTTCGCTTTTTTTTTTTTAGTTTTGGTTTTTGTGTTTTGTTTTCCATTATTTATTGGCCGTGTGCGTGTGCTGTGTGAAAATGATAGGCTAACCATGCCGCGCAGGTGGGCGGCGGGGGAAGGGGGGAGGGGGGGGGGTTGGTTTGATTAGCCACCTGCCCGACCCTGCAGCGAACTAAAACTGATATATGCGCGCAATTAAGCTGGCAAATGAGACGGGCTCGAGGGTAACTCTAACAGCTCCAAGCCAAACAGAGCCTGACACAATCTGGTACGGTTATTGAAAAGTGCCAGCCAGGTGTATGATTGAGTGTATGTGTGTGTGTATGTGTGTGTGTGGGTGTCTAAACTTTGCTTTTTAGTTTTATTTTGCGGCTGCCTGTAGCTAGGCATGAAATTAATTAAAAGCGTCAAATAAAATTTATATATAGCATGCTTATTGGTGGTATAATTAATAGATTTTCAATAAAAAAAACTTGGCTGGGTTGGATTTGTTAAGTTATATAGACTAAATTTTAGTTGAACTAGGCTAGAAAATTATATAGAAATCAATTTACAAAGCAAAGACAAAAAGTGAAATTTTTATTGAAATTATTTTAAGGACCTTTGTTATATATGCCCAAATTATACTTTAAAGTTGAATTTATTTTATTTGTTTGATTTATTTAAGCTTTCAATTATTAAATCTCTCAATAACAACTATTTTATATTAAGTCTTCCATATAAAATTAATTTCGGCTCTCTAATATCCATTCATATGACAAGCAATTGAAATATGTACTATATATATTATATATATTATCATATATATCATATCATATGTATTATATTGTAACAGTCAATAATGATTTCGTACAACAGCTAGGAGAACCCGTGCTCATGTGTATATGTGCTTGATCAGGAACAATATCCGAGTCGGCCCGAGTCCTGTTTGTCTGTCTGTCTTTCCCTACAGATATATCGATCTCGTTAATTATCAGAGTCTTAGCCAAGCTCCTACTAGAGTTCCTATTCCTACTTAGCCAAGCTCCTTAAACAGATCAATTTCATTTCAAATCAAATTTTAATTAAGTTTAACGATTTCTATAAACTCAATTAACATTTCAATCAAACAATTTGTTAAAGCTATTTGTAAAGTTAACCCATTTTGGTATTTTAAGAACTCCACTTTTTCAATATCTCACCCAATTCCATTAAAACTAAAATAATATCGTACTATATACACAATACCTATCAATAAATATTGAAATTATTCAATAATGGATTTTCTATATAATTAGAGAAGCTTAAGAACATGTTCCAAGTAAAATTTAAGGCTAACGCAAATACTATATTTGTTTGCGTGTGAAAAAGCGTATGTTCTTAAGTATGTACTCATATGTAGATAAACGATTTTAGAGAGATAAGTTTGGAGTTATCTTAAGTCAAGGTATCTCCTAGTGGAGTTGTCCCGATTATAAGACAATGACTTGTAGATACTGGATTACAGAGATGAAAAGAGCATATTGACCTTGAGGAATGTTCATATGGATTATTATGAGTATTCATAGTTATATATACATATACATTTATAGAAATAACAATTTATATAGCAATTAAATTTGCTTTATATTCTGTAATGCTATGCAGGTACATACATATGTCTATAGTATGTACACTATGAAAATGTCTTGTCTATAAATATATTATTGACTTGTACGACATAAGCTGTTAAGCCTATAAGCTTAACTATTAAGCATTAGCTTTTGATTTTTGTTTTCTTTTTATTCATTTTAAAATTAATTGTTTTAGCGACTTGAGTATTTTATTTATCTAAAATTAAAAATTTAACAAGGCAAATATTTAATAATTATTTATATTTTATTTTATTATATTTTGTGTTCATTTTTTTTTTTAATTTGTATTTTGATAGGTTAATATAATTATATTTTATACATAAGAATAAATGTTTATTTAAATGTATTTTTAAATATCTTTAATAATGTGTGTCAATCACAAAGAAATTAAAAAAAAAAAAATCTTAAATCTTAAATCTAAAGTATTTTATCAACAATCCTATTTCTATTATAAAAAATAAAATAAATAACAAAATTAATTCATGTTCTTAGCAGCTGTGCCGCTTGCCAATGCCATGACCAATGACAATCAATTTCTGCTTAACACGCACTCGCCAGCAGCAACAGCAACAGCAGCAGCAACACAAATTTACACACATGCAGAGTTCGCGTTGTAACTGTTTTACACACACGCACACACACAGTCGAAATTCATTCATAAATTCGCAAATGCCGCGCTGACGTAAAATATGCAGAGCAAATTTCCCCCAAGAGCGGCATTCAATTCAATTCGCATTCAATGCGAGCGCCACGAGCATTTCAATCGTGGTGAATTTCAACAGCAACCCCCCATTGGATAATGCGCCAGCACTCACACACTTGCTCACACACACACACACACACACGCACGCACGGCGAGCATTACAAATAAACCAAAAGTTAGAAAAAAGAAAACGTGAAACGAGCGCCCACCAACAAAAAGCCAAATAAAATGTAGCCAGCAACAACAAAAATCACAGTTGTCTGATTCGTTCGCGACGCAACTGCCACCGGTAAAAGCCACCCCAAACCCACCTCAGCGAGCCGAACAACACCCAAGCAGCGCGACCACGACGACAACACGACGACGCCGACGTCGACGATTTGCTGCGTTTCCATTCATATGTCTTCGGCTCGCTGCTGCGTTGCTTCGTGTTCGATTCGCGGCGACCGCCAGTTTCAGTCTAACGACGACGTTCGTGGCGAGCGGTTGTGTTGCAATCAAGTGCGCGGGACGCGATTAAATAAACTCTCAAAAACTCGAGTGTGTCACGTTTGCCAAACTGTTGCACTATCAAAAACATATTCAAATATTAAGTGATTAAAAAATGTTAATAAAAATGCAATGTTAACTGAAAAAGCTCGAAATTAAATTAAAAATAAGAAAAAGGGAAAACTAACTTTTCACTCAATTCATGAGAATGTTCTTAAATCGCTGGCATAATTAATAAGTAATTAACAACAAGTTGCATAAACTGCATTGCAACAAGAGCAAACATAACAAACAAACACACACTTAAATAGGAACAACAATCAAGTTTAGAGCACGCTAGCGTTTCGCTCGCGTGTTTAGACGCGCATCAGCTGCAAACGCGCGCGTTTTTTGCCGCTTGTTGGCAATTTAGTGAGGCGAATGCTTTGCTGCGTGTTTACTGTAATTATATTTAAAAAAAACTAGAAAGAAAGCAAGAAAGATGAAAAACTAAAGCCATGTTATTTATGCCAGTACTTACAGTTGGCCTAGCCACACCCACACACGCACACACACTCCCAGCCCAAATGGCTGGAGACGGTCAATAGTCACATTCGCGCTCTTGTTGTTGTTGTTGTTGTTTCGTGGCCGAACGCGTGTTTTTGATGTGTATATGAAATATGAAATTTGCCTATAAATGTGTCTGGCACTCGTGGCCATGTTTATTGCTCTGGCTGGGGCATGTGTTGCATAGTTTTAGGCGTGCACAATTGCAATTGCATATTTCATGTTGGCTGCAATTTAAAGTTCATTGATATCCATAAACCGCACTCGCCTAACGAAGCCGGCAAATGGCTAACGACATATCTCCAACAAACATCAAACAGAGAGAGAGATAGAGGGAGAGAGAGGGAGAGAGAGACAGAGAGACACTCTAATGTATTATACATGCTGCCACATTATTACAACATTTGTTGCAAAATATGTTTGCCATAGATTTTTCCATTCGTTTGGGTCGTTCCCTCTCGAACTTTGGCCATGTTTTTTGGCCGGCTCGGGCACTTTTTGTGTCATTTGCATTTTACATAAAACTTTGTCTGCATTCGATTGTTTTTTGTTGCTGCCATTCGCTATCGAGTTGATTGCGATCACATTTGATTTTCGAGCGTGTCTGATGCCTGCACAGCACAGGTGGGTGCGGGGCAGGTGCGAGCACATGCTGCAAAGGAAATACGATTTCCCAACTATGTATATATATATATATATATACATAGTCGAGTCGTCCTCGGACCAACATGTGCAAATGCATAATTCAATTACAGCAAACCAACAAAACTCGTTTCGCTCAGCTCTAAATATTGCAGCTGAATCTGTGTTGCGTTATTTGTGCTCTTTACTAATAAATGTTATTTAAATTTGTAGAAATTTCGATGAGATATGTGAGTTGAAACTATTAGATAAATTCATTAAATTAATACCAAATTTGTGAGCTTAGAGTTTTCTTTTAAAATCTCTATATATTTTTTATGTGTATTTATTGAGTTGAATATGTTTTTTGTTCGAGCTAAAAATTAGTTAAACTTTCATTTAAGTTAAATAAAATAATTTTATTTATTTTTTTTTTTTTTATGCTGCAAAATTTTGTTTGTATATTTTATTTTATATTTATATTATATTTTACAATTTTTTTTTATAATTTATTTTATTTTTTATTCATATATATATTTTTATTTATTTTTTTTTTAATTTTTTATGCTGCAAAATTTTGTTTTCATATTTTATTTTATATTTATATATATATATTATATTTTACATTTTTTTTATATATATATATATTTTATTTTATATTCATATATTTATTTCATATTTAAGTATATTATTAATTAGTTAAGTTTGATCTGTATATTTTAATTTTATTTATTAGATTATAACTAATATATTTATAAACAAAATTTATAAAATAAATCAATAATGATAATACTAAGTAATTTAGGCTGAATTGGTGGTAATAAAGATTCGAAGTGGAAGATATACTGCTTCACCTTCACTTATAACAATTAGCTGCATATAACCCTTAATAAAGTAGAAAAATGTTCTTCATGCCAAAAACAGGAGACAGAATCCAAGAATATCTTGAGAGACAAAATCCTCTCACCCAATTGCCCGGGCTAGGCTAATCGCTTAAGGACCAGTGTTGCCAATCTAACTATTTTCCCGTCCATTCTGACGTTTCTCAATAGAATGCGGGAGAAAATTGTGATCTAGCTGTATTTCGATGCGACTTGAATGCGGATTGAAGAAAAATAAATTAAAATTTATACAATTTCGGTGTATTTTATGACAGACGATATCAAAATTCATACAAATATTCCCATAAAACCGTAAAAAGCTTCTTTTAACCCTTCAAATTTTGTTCAAGCTATTTCTGGTTTTTTTGAGTAGTGGCTCTGGCGTGTTAAAGTTCTGAAGAGTTGGCAGCACTGTTTAGGACTAGCAGAAGACTCAGATATCTCTAACATCAAGTCCTACTGAAACGGGCCTTGGATAAAAATCTATCTTGAACTTGAGCTGTGATATTTACGCCCTATAATTCTTTCTTTCCTTGAGATATGCATTCTGTGTTTGTTATCTTCCATATATTTAAAAAATATATGTAATTAATTTCTGTTTAGATTACGTTACCTAAAGGGTAGCAGAACACTCATCAATAAATATTTCATAAAACAAAAATACACTTTTGATAATGGAGAGATTTAATGATCAGTGCACGAACTAGCTTAGTTAGTTATGACGAATGAAATCTGTGCCAAATTGCAGTTTAAATTGCTGTTTATGAAAGATTGAAGTGTTAACAAACTAACTAACTACTTCATTAACTCCATAAACAAATAAACAATGGGGTTTCGCGCTTCAAACCCAAACTAGTGTATGAAACAAACATGATGTTGTTGTCTTTAGGCTAAGGCCTTGGCTGCTTGTGCTGTTTAATAATAATAGATTATTAGATTAGATTGTAACATGAAATATAATTAATTAAGTATTACTCTTAACTAAAATTGATAAAGAAAATATCTAAAATAGCTCACAGATCAATTGCACAAAGGATTTCCAACTGTGATTTATAGTACTCCAGTCTTCAGCTATCGACTCAGATACACTAAGCACAAGTGACAGCCATTTGAGTAGAGGAAACACACTCATACAATAACTCATACAGCCAGACACAGCAGACACCAAGACACCAACACCAACACCAACACCAACACCAACACTAACACCAACATCAACACCAACACCCACACATGCACATATCTCATATATCTTTGCATATCAAATTGCTGTAGCTCCATTACAGTGGGCGTAACACAAAGCGAGTTTCAAGACCGAGTCCGAGTCGGAGTCCGAGTCCACGTCCTCAGTCGATATCAGTACAAAAATTCGCTCCACTATTTTGACAGAATGGCAAAAAAAAAAAACTGCCCAACCTCAAGCCCTTCCCACGCCTTGCCTTGGCATGATGTGGCACAAAATGCAGGCAACTCCCTTGGCTTATTATGCCACTTGCTGTCGTTGTTGTTGTTTTTGTTGTTGTTGGCGTTGTTAATAACAAGCGATAATAATCAACTTCCGTGCTGAAGGCGCTTGTGTATGCGCGCGAAAGAGAGAGAGAGAGAGAGAGAAAGCAAGAGGAAGTGAGCAAAAAATGTTGCATAGCTCAAGGCGCCAGCAGGCAGTTGAGTGAGAGAGAGAGAGAGAGAGAGAGAGAGAGAGAGAGTATGCAAATTTTGATGAAAATGATTTTTGAAAAATGTCGAAGTTGCATCGCGATAAAAGCGAAATATATCACGTGCTAATTAATGTGTGTGTGTGCGTGTCTCTCTCTCTCTCTCTGTGTGTGTGTTTGTTGCAAATTGAAAATGTATGCAAAAAGTTGTACTCAATTGAATATTTGAGGCATATGCTAGAGGCAAGCGAGTGCGTGTGCGGTTCGTTTGCTCCATTTGTGGAGCAGTTGGGGCTGCATAGCCTGAAGCGTGTTAATACAAACACGCCTCTGTTTGACCTTGGCTGGCTGGGGATGCCAAATGACAGCAGCAACATTACCAGCAACAGTTTCATCATAATTTCTCTGGCATTCACAATACTTGAACACAATTTGCACATCATTTAGCAGCTGATTATACAAATTGTACGGCATATACATAGTTGAACTCTGAACGGTCTCTCGGACTTTGCATGTTCGAAACAATAAGCATAATATACGAGCGAACGACCCACCATGGCCAGTGCGATATACAAAATTCCATGAGCAGCGCTTATTATAAGCCATAAATTTGACCAAAAAGACCAAAAATAAAAAAAATAAAAAAAAATGCAGAGCAGCGCGTGCTTTGATAATGTGTTTGTATAGAAAGAGAGAAAAACTGAATTTATTTTTGCTCTTGGCTATAAAAATTGCAGCTTAAAATTGATTTTAGCTGACTTTCTTTAAACATGCTAAGCAATTTATTTGATTTGATAAGATTTTGTAGAATATCAGAATTATTAGAAATATCTGTATTTTGTATGAAAATCATTTTTGTTTAGAGGATTGATTCATTAATTGTTGAGTTAGGCTATTAATTTATATGAATTTAATTTATAGAAGTTCTGTCATATAAACCTAAAAAATATATTTTTCCATTTAAAAAAAATATATTATTAGTATTAATATTAAATAATTATTTAATCTTAATATTAATAATAAATAATTATTAATAATTTATTTTCATTAAAAAATTACATTTATATTATATTTATTAAAATTAATGTCAATATTAAAAATTTTTATTTATGTTCAATTATTCATTAAAAATACATTTAATAAATACATTTATAAAATTAATATTATTTAATTATTAATATTCATTAATTATTTAATATTAATATTAAAAATTTATTTAATATTAATAATAAATAATTATTAATAATTTTTTTTTTTTTAATTAATAAATATTATTAATGTAAATATTAAAAATTATTATTTATGATCAATTATTCATTAAAAATAAATTTAATTAATACGTTATTAATATTAATATTAATTAATTATTTAATATTAATATTAATAATTTATTTAATATTTATAATAAATAATTATTAATAATATCTTTTTATTTAAAATTAATATTTATTATTATTGCTAGTATTAATAATTATTATTAGGTAATATTATTATTAATGATTATTCATTAAAAATACATATAATATATACATTGATAACATTAATATTAATTAATTATTAATTATTGATCTTTATTAAAAATAAATATTTATTATTATCGCTTATATTGAAACTTATTATTTATTATCAATTATTTATTAAAAAGCCTGCTTTCTTATAAATCAAGTAATTAATATATCAAAATTTTAAAAATACGTTCAAGAAATTTTATTCCTTACAAAATTCATTTAATATAAAAAAACGCTCAAGAAATTTAATTCTTTACAAAATTTATTATCAATTTCATTTTTTGTATACAGAAAATGTATTTTGTATTAATTTTTTTTTATTTAAATAAAATTGTGGGCTTCTTAAAGTTTTACTTAAAAACGTTTTTCTTTTTTAAAATATTAAATTTTTTTAGTCTCTTTATAACTCTTTTTATTACTTGTTTGTTAACTAGATAGACAAAAAAAATATATAAATATATTTGTAGGAACGCGCATATATTGCCTAATCTGAACTTAGTATAGACTCTAGACTTGGAACAGGACCTTTAGAACAGACTTTCTTTACTTAGCTCAAAATCTAAATGTAGCTCATAGTCTAAGCTTAGAATAGAGTCTTAGCTAAAGAAATAGGCTAAGCTTAGAAAGCATTTCAAAAATGTATAACTTCATTGTTTCTGGCTTTTATCAAGTTTAGCAACGCGCGATCATAAATTTAACTTTCAAATAAAAATTTCCATTTTAGTCCACAACCATTTAATTAAATCCTTTATAAACTCTTTGACATGCCTTAGAAATTCATTCATTCTATTTACTCTTGCCCTAATTAAGTATATTTATGATATTCAATAGATTTCTCTAATTGGTTAATTATAAGGCATTACTCTTATTATATGCGTAGATAATTATAAGTTTTTACTACAGGCCATTCACTCGCTATCTAACTATAGATAGACCCTCGCAGTCGCCTTTGCATGTGAAAGGGCTTCAAAGCGAAAGCCGAATAACTCTTGGCTGGTATTAAAGTCAACTTTCTACTCGAAGGCCGCAACTGACAGAAACAATTTTAAAATGACATTTCATTAAAATTCTTAGTGTTGTCTTATATATATATATATTGTTTTTTTCTTGCTTGTGTATTGATTTTCACCTGCAATTGAAAGCAAAGTTGCTCGTGTGAGTGTGTGTGTGTGTTTGTCCTTTGTTCACACTGCACGTCCTGGCCTGAGGTCGGTGCTCAACTACAGAAGCGAAGGCAAGCCAAGCCAAGGCAAGGCAAGGCAAGTCAAGCCGAGAGACCATACTAAAAATGCCTACTAAATAGGCCTAGCAGTATTATTAATAATTTAGAGCATGCGGCCCATGTCAGTTTAGATGTACGGACAGGTGGGCAGGCGGCAGACAGGTAGTGAGACAGCCAGTCAGATGCCTGGCTCATGCTAATACCCTCGCTATTAGCTGGAAGTATTGCCCATGTAAATCCCATTTGCTGAAGCCATACCAAGGCTCCGTGTGTCGCCTGCGAATCTGTTTATTCAGCTAATTGGCATTGCGGCTTTCTTTCTGTTTTTTTTTTTTGTTGTATTTTATTCATGTAACTGGAAATTAAACTTAATTCGAAGCAAATTGTCAATGTGCAAAGGAAAGGAAATGGTTGTTCAAGCTGTTGCATAATACATTTTTCTGATTGAACACATTCACATGCAATAAATGTAGAATGGAATTCAAAATAAAGTTTGATTATAAATTGAAATGTCATATTTATTTATTTGCATAAATATATTTCTGTTTCGGACATTTGATATCTTGTTAAAAATGTTGGCTAAATGGGGAGAATTGAGTACTAGATAGTAGATAGAAGACAATTTTGATGAGTTAGTTAATGACGGAATGTTTGATTGAGTGACTAATCAACGTCCAGCTTAAGCTGTTAGAGCTATAAAACTAAAATGTAAACAGATTCCTAATATATTATAAAGACAGAATTGAATAAGCAACTTAATATTATGAAGTGGTAACTCTATAATAAATTTCATGCTTTACAAAATGTCAGTATTTATTTTATTATGTGCAATCATTGAGTATTTGATTTATTTTATTTTCATTTTATATATTTTTTTATTAAGCATTAAATACATACAATGCAAATTTAGTCTTAGAAATTATTAAGCTAACACGAATTTTGAAGAAACTTTAATTTTTTACGCAACAAAATTTCATGTTTATAGTCTAAACCTATAAAAAAAGGAAAATCTGGGTATATTGGCTTTGTTAAAATGTATGTAACAGGCATATAAAACTTAAGAAGCTTGAAATTGTTGTTGGCCCTTATATAGAACACAAGTTTGTACAAGTTTGTTTCATATAATCGATAACAATTTTCAATAAATAATTGAATGACACAAACCAACAGAAATTAAATATATTAAACTTAAATTTTTTGTTTATAATTTTACGTAGGCTTTTGACATGCTAAATTCAACTCTGAAGCTAAAATAGTCCAGTCATATTTATAATATATATATATATATATATATATATATATATATATATATATATATATATATATATATATATATATATATATATATATATTAAAATATGTATATATATTATTTATTTAATATATAAACTAGTTTTATAGTTAACACATACATATTTATATAAATACTATATATAAATATGTATATACTAATTATAAAACTATTTTATATATAAATATTAACTATAAATAAAATATTATATAAATAATATAAATACATATCTTAATATAAAAGTGTAAGGTAAATTCTTCAAACTGTTCTCGAAATCTTTAAAATATATCTCTTCGTCAACGAGATATCAGTCTGTTTAATTTACAGATCAGCTGCCTACACGTACTTTCTCCTTCTCGCTCTCACTAATGACTCTTCTTCGAACATTGTTGATCATTGTTGATCATTCAATTATTTATTTTCATTTACTGTAGTCTAATCTGAGCTTTAAATATACTAAGCAGACAATATGTAAATTCTATAGTTCTTACAGCTTTCAAGTTGAACGAGTTTATATATTACTATAAACAGAGGTAGACAGAGAGAGAGAAAGAGAGAGAGATAAGTGAAAAAGACTATATAGACTAGGCAGTAGCTTATAATATAGAATATATACCAATATAGAATATATACTAATATAGAATATATACTAATATAGAGTATATACAAATATGGTATATATACTTATATTAAACTTTATACAGTGGCTCATGCCTTCTTCTGCATTTTACATACGTTTATATACCCTAATTCGCAATTTCAATAAAAACAGGGTATACTTATATCCTAGATAAGCAACAACCATGAACTAGTCATTTCACATAGCTATAGAAATTTCAATAATTATATTATACCCTTTCCAACTGCCTAAGATCAGCTCCACACTCTCACACTCGCTCTCTTACACTCACCGTAATTCTTCATTCACTCATGCTCATTAATCGACTGCAGATGACATCAAATGGAAATGCCATCATCAAACTAAGCTCCATGAAAATTTCTACTTAAATATTATAATTCTCGATATATATGGTATCTAAGAAAATTAAACGTCATTAAGTGGTATGCTCCTTCTATGCAACGAAACCCAATTACAGCTGCATTGCGTCAGGGCTATATCTATACAGCTAACATGTCACATGCACTCAGCTGGCTAAAAGCAGGCAATAGAAACGGCGAATGCAACTATAAAGCGCAACTATTTGTTGGCTCAGACGAACGTCGACTTCTCCATATATAGAGTGCTGCACGATTTTATGCTTTATTTACGATCCACACGATGCAGCTAGGCAGCCCACACACACACACACACACACACACACACACACACACACCCATGCAGACGATGCGGCACAAACGAAACATTTCATTTCCGTTCCATAAACAGTTTTGGCCCCTGGCTCAGTGTTTAAATGCTAAGGCAGAGGCAAACTGAAATGAGCAGAGGCAACAGGAATAGGGAGGGCATCGTGCAGCGAGCAACATGCAACACCTTCGCCAGATAGTTGCACAGGTCGGAGTTAATTTCAAGCAGCTGCTCGCCTATACAATTTACAGAGCCCGAACACGCAAAACTCTTTTACAGCTGGAAGCTTCAAGTCCTCGACCAGAGCTGATAGCCGACATATATTATAGTTGGCAAAGCAGGGGAATAACCGGGAATCGGAAAGCGGGCAACGGGTACCAATGGGCGCTTTAAACTTGAAACTTTTTAATTTAGCGCATTTTCGACGGCATTATTACGATTGTTTACCCTGCCAGCAGGCCAGCTTGGTCCGGGCCTGGCCTTTGCCTTTGCCTTTGCCTTTGCCATTGTTTCGCCGAGTTTCGATTCTATTTTCAAGTACTTTCTGTTGAACTTTTCGCTGTTTGCACGCATAAATAACAACAGCAAAACCGAAACTTTATGCCAATAGAGGCGCGCTAATGACTGCCAATTATCAGGTCGGAAATGTTTATAGAGAGCAGCCTAACCGGATGCCTAGGTCACTGAGCCCGACTCATCCCTCTCTGCCTGCCTCTGCCGGAGTTCAAGTTTACAGTTTTCGCATTCAAATCATTTACAGCCGTGAATAATTCCAATTGACTAAACATGTGAAATGCGTTTCAATTTTAAATAAAATCGAATAATACGAAAAACTACGAAATGCCCATCAAATATATCAGAAGACGTGCACCGGCCAACGCTTGGGCCTACGCAATAAACACTTTTGTGCTTCTCTCGCTTATGTGCCAGAAATGCTATACGCAGAGAGTCGATGTGCCAGCCGAAGTAATTGGTAAGTAATTTTCATATAAAATTTAAAATTTAATTTATGAAAAGAATTCTAAAATGAATTGGACATTTCCTTTGGTGAGCATATTAAAAATTTCAAATAATGTTGTATAATTATAAAAAATATATAAATATATTTGTATATAAAAAATTAATAAATCCGTCATAGTAGTAATTATACATTTTATACATTATACATACTGAAATAAAAAATAAAAACGCTTCATAAAAATAGAAAAAGATACGTATTACTGCGCCAAATTTAAATAATAAATAATAAATAAAAAAAAAATTTTTTAAATTGGCGAAAAACACATCTTTTTTTATATAGATGTATATGTATAAATATTATAAAATATTAAACTTAAATATTAAATATCATATATTAAATATTAATAAAATAAAATAAAATAAAATATAAATGATATTTTTTTTAATAAATTATAAAAATTAAAATATTTATCTTTTTAATATTTTCATACAAATATTTAATATATAATATATAAATGTCAAATATTAAATAAAATAAAATATTAAAAATGATTTTTTTTTATGTATTAAAAAATTTATCTTTTTAATATTTTTTAGAGAAATATTTAAATAAAAATATATAAATGTTAAATTTAAATATTAAATAAAATAAAATATTAAAAATGATTATTTTTTTTTTTATATTATAAAAATGTATCTTTTTTATATTTTTATACAAATATTTAATATATAATATACAAATGTCAGCTATGAAATATTAAATAAAATAAAATAATAAAAATGATTTTATTTTTTTTATTAATTATAAAAATTAATATTTTTAAATATTTTTATACAAATATTTGATATGCTGTGTAAAAATATCAAAGTTTTTAATATTTATTTTTTTTAAATATTTTTAATTTGTCATATTATATATAAAATATTAAATATATCAATTCTTTTTAAATATATGTAAAACAACAACAAGAAAAGATTATTTCTGTATTTATTTGAATGACATAAATACTTTAAGGTATAAATAAAATATCTAAATTTGAAAACAATTATAAATAAAATTGTAAAAAATATTTATAAATCAATAGCAGCTCAGAAATTAAATCAGAATTGACATTTAGTGTTCTTAAAGTTAATGAAAATAGTTTCTTTTTAAAATACAAAGCATTATTCATTTTGTGGGTCTCTCCACAGCATGCCTTCTACATGCATATATTTACAAATTCAAAAACTGAATTTAAACACAAATTTCCTGCCATTCATTTGCGTTTTTCACTTGCACATTTATACCAACCAGTCAATCAAGCCAGCCAATAAACTCAATCAATAAGGAAATCAATCGACTAATTGACTCAATTACTTCAGGTAGTCAATCTGCTGTTTAATCAGTCAGTCAATTTATATAACAATTGTAAGCTCATACAGCTCAATAGAAATTTTTTCATATTGTTAAAATAAATTTTAAAAAAATTATGAAATAAAAAAATACAAAAGAAAGAAAATTTTTTATAAAAAATATAAAATATATATATATATCACATAAAACACTTTTTTTTAATAACTTCAACAAAACTTTAATTAATTAACACACATATAAACTAAAATTAATTTCATTCAATGTTCAAGAACTCACAGCATAATACCATTCAGGAGTAAAACAAGCGAATATAATCCTACAATAAAGCGCAACAATTAATACCATAATAAATATCTGAAATACACTCTCTCAATTGCCGATTAACACACACTTTGAATAAGTATTATATATAAAAGAATATTTATATATATATATGTAAATCCAAAATGAATTTATTCCTATTATAATAGGCTTTATAAGGCGCGCTCAATTGTCAGGATTTTTTTGTTGTTTCTCCCACTTTATTATATACCAATTAACATTGATTCGTTGAGATTATTAATATGACAAAATGAATCCTCTGCTCTATTACAGTTGATCCCAAATTCAGCTATCCAATTGCAAATGTGACAGCGCCGGTGGGACGTGACGCCTTTCTCACGTGCGTCGTCCAGGACCTGGGGCCGTATAAGGTACGAAAGCAGCTCCATCAAATTACAGATATCCCCCAATATGTATATGTGTATTCCGATTCACGGCGCCCTCGGCATCTGCCCTCTCAGCTCAATTACACACTCAATAAGCAGCCACAAAAACCCAACCGTTCGCATTAATATTCATTAGCATTTTAGCTACAGCCAGACGGTCGTACGACCATATAATCTCAAAGACCAAATCTCGACACCCGGACACCGACACGGACACGGACAACCCGATTGAAGGGAATGGAAATGAAAGTGAAAACAAAAACGAAAACAAAAACAAAACATAAATAGAAATATGCAGAGCTTAGCAATAACAAAAGCGAAAATCACATAAAAAGTAATTGAAATATGAATGCGAATGTGTTAAGCAGCAGGAAAGGGAAGGGGGTATACAGAGCTCGAGCAGTGCTTTGGGTGGTTTAAGGTGATGATGGTTGTTTAGGGGTTCGAGTAATGCTTCATCATTCCAGCTGTCTCTATCTCTCTCTCTCTCTCTGTCTGTCTGTGTCTCTCTGTCTGTATGGCAGGGAATTGTGTGATGTCTCAAAAGCCACTGCTACAAAGCCAAAGGTAAAGCAGCACTGAAGCGCAAAGCTTTGTTCTATCTAGCAACAACAACAACAACAACAACAACGAGAACTCCCCTAAACCAGCGTCAGCCCCTCAACCCACATGCACAATTAAGCGTTATGCTGCTTAAAGATAATTGAGCAGGCACTTGGGTATAATTACTTATTTTATGCTGACAGTATTTCGGTTACTTTCTAGACCCAAAAGTTAAATTCCATGTTCAATAATTCATTAGCCATCGATAGATATACATTTATATATGTACACACATATATCTTTGTTAGCTGAAATTGAAATCCAAATTAACTAAAATGACTTGACGTGTTAACACATTCACTCAGCTGAGCCCTCAAATTGTTTTCCGACTTCCGACACATTTACACATGCAAAGCGCTTTGAGTGTGTGTGTGTATGTGTGTGTGTGTATCTGAAAGGGTTATGGCATTCCTGGGAACCTGTGGGACTGCCTATTAAATGTCCAATGTATATATACCTAGGCTCAGATTGCATGCTGCGTGCTTTATCGCATAATAATTTACCCGCGTAATTGTACAATTACAAGCGTGTGTGTGTGTGTGTGTGTGTGTGTGTGTGCGAGTGTGTGCGTGTATATGTGTGTGCGTGACAAACTCAAGCAGCTACTTAATTTGACTCTTAAATATTTTGATATAGTTCTTGGAATAGATTTTCAAATAATTGTGGAGCAGTGCATGCCCATGATATAATAGTGCTAGAGGAATGTAGATTAGACAATTAGTTGGGGGGGTAGACGAAATTTTAAAACACTTTAAAATTATATTTAAATAAAATAGAGGTAAAAATAAATAATAATAAAAATAATTAAATGTATAAATAAATACTTATAAAAAGGGCAGAATAGATGCCTTATTATTTCATTTGGAAAAAAGCATATACAGACGTTTGACTACAAATAAAAGGGATCAAAAAATAATTAAAATATCTACTAAAATATAAAAATATAAAATTTATGTAATATAGTAAAATAAATTTAAAAAATAAAGTTTAATCTAAATATATATCAAAATAATAATATAATATAATATTTATATCATATAATAAGATATCTAAAAAAATATAATTTAATCTAAATTTAATCCAATATAAATACAATATTTATTTAATGATATATATAAAAAAAATACAATTTAATCTAAATATATATAATATTCAATATAAATATAATATAATTAAGTATATAAAAAAAATATAATTTAATCTAAATATAATCCAATGTCTACAAAGATATAAAAATATAATATTTCTAAAATATACTGAAATATATTACAAAATATAATTTAATCTAAATGTAATCCAATTTAATAATATAGTTTAAAATTGCGAATTAATAGAATATGTATAAGCAGTACGAAATATCTGTTTAAAAAGAACTAACAAGCTTTCAACTACAAATTAAAGTAAATATTCAAGATGATATAATTTCTGATTTAATACAATGTAGTTATAATAATAATAATTTTCTTAAATTTCTAATCAAATTCTAATTTATTTTATTTATGAAGACAAACTTTTAGCAAATTTTATTTTATACGCAAAACTTTTATGCAATAGACAACTATAAAGCAAATATCAAAGATTTTTAGTAAAGACCCACATTGTTGTCTGGTAATTAATGCCATAGACTAGCCTGAAATTCGAAGCCCGATCCTCCTTCAGTTGCCTAAATAATCCATTTAGTCAACTCACTCATCTTCAAATAATAAACCCGATTTAAATGAAATTAAGTTTGAATATAAATGCGGAGAAGATATGTTCAAATAAATTCGTGTCTATGCAAATCTCAATATACTTTTATTATTTTAACAACCTTAAAGAAAAGAGAAAAGATCAAACAAAAATTAAATTATACTAAAATAATTATAATGAAATATATAAAATTTAAAATTTATAATGAAAGTTATCTTCATTATATTAAATAAATCTTAAATGTTAATAAATATATAAAAGTATTTTTTACATTAACTGAATTAATAATATTTTAAGCAAATTTATAATCAAATTTCAATGAAATTCAAGAACTAAATTTTATTTTTATAATATCATTAAATATAAAAATCAATAGGTGATTCTATTTCATAAGCTACCCACTCGACCACCAGCTGATGACTGCTCTACATAATATCTGCTATAGACTGAAATTAACCCAAACATAGACCACGCGAAGCTAGTCCATTTGAATAAAAAGTAACTGCCAATTAAACGCCCACTGATACAATCGAATGCTGTTGTTCTTCCCACAAACAGGTGGCGTGGCTGCGTGTCGATACGCAAACGATTTTGACTATACAAAATCATGTTATAACCAAAAATCAACGCATCGGCATTGCCAACTCGGAGCACAAGACTTGGACAATGCGCATCAGGGATATCAAGGAGTCCGACAGAGGCTGGTAGGTGTTGAAACTAATGCCGAGTTAAGCAGTTTAATAAATTCTATGTAATATTTATAGGTATATGTGCCAAATTAATACGGATCCGATGAAAAGCCAAATGGGCTACCTGGACGTTGTGGGTAAGTGAGCAGAAGAAGACAGAAAATAAAAAAAAACAAACAAAAAATACTTTTGCCTTTTCCATTTCGTTTGGCAAACAATCATACGCCTCGTTGCCAGGGCGGCGCGCCATTGTTCGCGCCGCTATTCTCACTCGGTTTTCCACGAATAAAAACTTTAAAAAAAAAATGAAAATAAATATATTTATATATACGAGTGCAGCAACGGTGCCAACAAAACGTTTCCGCGAGTACGAAATGTTGTAGTTCGCTGCATGGTTTATGAAATTTCGCTGGCGCCCTCCCTCTGTTTCTGCCCCAGCTCCGCTGCTTAAACATGTTTAACCGTCCACTGAACCGCACAAATTGTTGATTTTGAATTAAAACCGGCGCCCGGTCCAAAAGCAGAGCCAAGAAATGCGTCCGGCCTACGAAATGGCAGCTGCTGACTGCAACTGCAACTGCAACTGCGACTACGAACTGGTTGTCCATTTGTGGTCTTCAAATTGACCCCTGTACCGTACCACCCACCCACTCTACACCCACTCTACCACCACGCCTGGCTAAATACCTTTCGCTGGCAAATCTAAATCAACGCGCTAAATATTTTAGCCGCCATGCAGCCCGGGACTTGGCGCTGTGGACGCCAAACACGAAAAACTATAATCAACTGTGTGTATTTGCAGTGGATAATCAGCGCACCGTCGTCGCACCACACAGCAACAGGAAAAGGAACGAGCACCGTTCGATAGGGGTCAGCGGCGGCAACGACGGCGGCGGCGGGCCGACAGTTGGCGCTGATGATTTTCGTGACCAAGTGCAGTTAAACAGCCGACGACAAACGGACGGCAGCGGCCGCACAGCTTGGCAGCTACGTCCGTTTGAATGCCGTTTCCCATACACACACACACACACGCACACATCCACTCACTCACACACACACCCACACTCGTAGTCATACAAAAGCTATTCGACTCTCTGGCCGGCATTTAAGCTGATGAGCGCTGCAGCTCCCAAATTTTTGTATACACAACAATTTCTGCTTATTAAACAAACATTAAATATGACAAGTGAAAAAACCAGGAAGAACGCTATAGACGAGTGTAACAGACTGCACAATACTCGTTTGTGCTGCAAAAGAGCTAAGTTTATAGAGAAATCAATATATTTTCATGTTCAGGAGATTAACAATGATCAACTTGGAAAATACGGCGATATTAGGTCTAATTTTGAGAAAGATTTTTCAAGACATGAGTAGGTGAAGATATAATTTTATGACAATTTTAAGAAGAAGTCTACATAAACTTATCTGCCAAATTTGGAGTCTCTAAATCTACTTAAAAACATATAACATTTAGTTTATAGTATATATATAGAATATTTATATAGTTATGGGTCAATCATATATTATTATTAAATTTTTCAAATCTAGCTATAAAACTTTAGAAGCTATAGATATCTGGACGTAAATATATTTACTATGAGCTTTTAGTCTAGACTATTCTATACATGCCTATGCCAAACTCAAAGCCTTTAGCTTCAAGAAGAGCCTCAAAAAGATAAATATATATTTTATATAAATATAAATATATAAATATATAATTTATAAGCTGAGGGCACCAAAGGTACAATTATCTGTTTCCAATTTCACATATATATAGGCAGATATTGAGCCTAACTATATAACATATATACTCTTTTGTCAAGAAGTCTAAAAATTTAAAAACAAACATTAAATATTTCATATTTCAATTGCATTTTGTTAGTATTTTTGGTTCGTATCGATCGGAGACAAAAATCCAAAAAATAAAAAACAAAATTACCAAATTAAAACAAAATTAATTCGGCTTTAATTAATTAGCTAGCAGTTAATGACATATAAAATGTTAAAAAATCTCTTTTAAATTAATAAAGTACCAAAAATAAATTAAAAGAGCTTACTACTTTCAGTTGCTGCTGAAATAATTCCATAATTTATAGTTGACTGCCTAAAAGTAGAAAAGAAAAAAACAAAGTAAAATTAATTAAATTTAATAGAAATTTATATATTAAATATTAAATATTATATTTTGTATAATTGTTCTATATACCAAAATTTTGAAAACTCTGTCTATAATAAAGCCTCCCACTAAGATATAAATATATACGGGGTGTTCAGGCATGAACATAAAGAAATAACCGAAGATCATAAACATGTAATCTACGCACTCAGGACTAGGTTGAAGTACGTAGAAATTATAAGGGTCACACATGTAGAATCTATAAATAGAATCTATAAATATAAATATAAACATTTATATACAAATTTATAGCAGCACAGTTGACAGTTCAACAATTTGAGATTTTTGACAGACAACTGAATATACTAACTCAACTTAATGCGCTTCGTTATGAGTTAAACACTTCCTTGTGCATGACATTTTCAAATTTACTCCACAAATTGCTATTTGAGTCTGACTCAAGCTTACAACAAGTCCACTGATCGGGCGTTAACATAAGACAATTGCAGTGCTGGCAAAGCACACGCAGCTAATGCTCTTATTATGTTCGAACTTCGAACGCCAGCTTAAGAAGTTAAAGCCGATGAGAGAATTGAGTATTCCGAGAGGAAAACGTCGCGGGGTACCGAAATCTCTCTTGAACAACCAGAATCTATCAGCTCAGCGCCGGTCTTAAAACAAGCTGGCTGTTGCGCCAACAACTGCTGCTACAATACCTAGAGGAATTTCGTCTAATTAAATTATTATAAACAATTTCGTATATGGCTTTTTATGTTTATAGTAAATGCATTAGCAAATTATAATTTTTATTTAAGTAACATTAATTAATAATATTTAAAATATATATTATTTTTAGTTTCTATTGCCTCAAACATTGCATATGATTTGATGTCAACGCGAACTCTCTGTCAATAGAATATTCAATTGTAACCCGCCTCCTCATATATATATTTATTGCAGTGCTTTACCCGCTCCTCTATATTCGACTGTTGCGTTCTGCTCAAAGCAAGTCCTATTGAATTTTTATCCCTTGTCATTCAAGCCTTTCCCCTTTGCTCTGCCTCTAACCTTGGCCACTTAATGACCGTTCAGTGGTCAGCGCAGTTCAGAGCACACAGTTGGCTACGTCAGACTTTTACCCACTCTCTCTCTCTCTCTCTCTCTCTTTCTCTGTTTCTCTCTGCTCCCCATATAACAAGCTGTTTGTCAACACCAGCACATTTTTTGGTCATTTACTGACCACATAATTGCGGCATATTATATCCCTATACAACAGGCGCCTATTCCCCCTTGCACCCACCCACCTTTCAGCGCTTCATTGTTCATTTCAGCTGTCGTCCCCTTCCAGCGCTTGATATTCCAACGGCATTATTACGTTTTCCTGGTTCATAGGTTTTCCGCTGAGGTCGCAAACATTGCCCGCTGTGGTCGTGGTCATATTACGTGTATATATATATATAATTTTTTGCTGTTTCTCTTCTTCGTTTTGACTTTTTTTTTTTTTATTTCTGGTTTTGTGTGAAAAGTTTGTCCTTTTGAACAAAGGCGCAGACAAGGATATCTTTTGGGACGCATGAATATGAATCAGATTGCCAGCTGAGTGAAAAATGAGTGCAAATTATTTAAATGCAATATAAAGAAAACATTTTTAAATACAATACGAAATGCAGCTCATATTATATATCTTTCTCTCTCTCTCTCTCTTTCTCCATCTCTTTTCTGGCATTCTTCTTCTTTTATTTTAAATATTTGTTATAAACATTATCTGGCAACGACGACCGTCTGGCGGCCTCGATTGGAATGCCAAACCCGATTGCTGCAACTGCTACTGCTATTGCTACTGCTGCTGCTGCTGCTGCAGTACCGCCGGATATCCTAGATTATCCTACAAGCACGGACATGGTCGTACGGGAGGGCAGTAACGTGACGCTCAAATGCGCTGCTACCGGTTCACCAGAGCCGACAATTACATGGCGACGTGAAAGTGGAGTGGCCATTGAGTTGGCCAACGGCGAGGAGGGTAAGTCAGCATTGGGACAAACTTTTTTGGGTTTGGAGTATCGCCATGGTCATATGCATGCATGACTCTCTCTCTCTCTCTCTCTCTCTCTTCACACACACATACACATATATAATTATATGTTTGTGTGGGTGTATAAACCAGTCTCGCTCTGTGTATGTGAGTGGTAAGTACTTTCTGCTGTTGTGCTGCCGCCGACTGCTGCATGAGGTTCGCCAGCCAACATTTTGGAGTACTTTTACACAAAAAGGTAGCCAACGGCTGGGTTATGGCCCAGCAGACAAGTGCACAACAGCCAGGCAGGCACTAGCACTGGCACTGGCACTGGCACAGGCGGCTACGTGGCCAAAGCACCTGAGCGCACCTGTTCCCAGCCAGTTTTCAAACCTGCATATTTTCGCGAGTGTCGATGTGTTGGTGTCGACGCATACCCTGCCCCTAGCTCAAGCTGATGATGACGTTTGATGGCTGCACTGACAGAATTAGCGAGTGGCCAGCGGGTCGAACCAACGTCCCAACCGTTGCTATTCTAATTGGCCTTGAACGGGTCTCGTGTTTGGGAATTTAAAAACTCAATTGTTTGTCAATGATTTGATTCAGTGCAATTTAGTTGTTGTGCAGCCTAGTTAGCCTTATAATAGTAGCTTAACTAAGTCTAAATTAGTCCAAACTTGCATTGCATTGGTCATATAAGTTCCAAGCTATGGTGAGCTTATTATTTTATATTATCCAATTAAAGCTTAGAAATATACTCAGAAATACTAAAATATATTCATAAATTCACTTTATACTGTATACTCTCTATCATACCTCTATTAATATATAGAGTTTAGAAAACGAAGATTAGAAAAACGAACAATATTATATATTCTAAGGGTATAATAGGAAAATATTCTAAATATTCATGAATATTCATGAATACAATCATGTAAAGTTAATACTGTTGTTTGTAATACACTCATGAATATATATACTTGTGTGTATACTCAACAATCAGCTCAATCAATCCAGTGTTGAAAAACACCCATGAGTGAGCTCACAGATTTATTCATAGTGAGTTCATCCATGTAGTCATGAATACACTAATGAATACACTCGTGCATACATTGTTGAAAACTCTAATTAATACATTATTGAATACATTCATAAAAACATTTATGAATATACTCAGAAAAACATTTATGAATATACTCATAAATACATTTATGAATACACTCATAAATATATTCATATTTATTTCCATTTTCGTTGTCGTCATATATACAATTTTTGAATACACTCATAAATACTTTTATGAATACATTCATGAATATACTCATGTTTGATTCCGTTTTCATTGCATTCATTAATACAATTTTTGAATACACTCATAAATACATTTATGAATACACTTATGAATATACTCATGCATACTCTCATTCATACATACTAAATACGAAATACTTCAAAATAAGTACCAAATGCTAAATATTCATAAAAACACTCACAAGTACGATCATGAATACATTAATTCATAAATATGAGTATTCACAAAGACTTACCTAACAACAGTGATGAGTGGATTCTAAGCAGATCTAAACATAATACAACATTCCAAAACCCCCAACTTAACTCTTTCAAATACAAACAAACTCATTTAAATGCAACTCGAATCATTCTTTCAATATTCACAAAACTCATTCTTCAGTCTCCTAATATTCATATACTATTAGAGTTGAATAAACACGCTTATCATTACATCTATATGTTCTTTCATCTGTTGTCGCACTTTGAATGCATTTCTGCTTCAATTAGCTGGCAAACATTAACTAAGCTCTTAAGCTGCTAACTCATTAAGGCAAACATATCATTTGGGATTATTAATTTCGCTCAGTGTAGTCCATTGCATGAGCTATGCCACATAAACAGGTCGAGCCCCATCAAAGTCCCACACGAAAGGCCGATATCAAAGGTTGCCTAGCACAGAAAAAAAAGTGCAGAGCCACGGAATGTAAAAACAAAAAAAATGAAAAAAAACAAGTAAGAGTGCTCTAGTCGAGACGGCTCGACTACGAGATACCCTGAACCCTGCGAAGATCCAATCTTCCCAACATTATATTCTTATTATACATATACAAATATTGCGAGAAACACACACACACACACATACATACATACGCACGCACGCATAAGCACGCGCTCTGCTGACTGCGCAGTTGACGCAGCGACTGCGCTCGGGCTGCGATATGCCTATTGTATGGGAAATTAAATGTTTAATAACTTTTTTTGTGGATGGACTTTCTTAATCAAACTTTCACAGCGTGTTTATGTCATTCATATGTGTGTATTTGCCAAAGCACAAGTCTCTAGTATTTGATATACGAATTTTGCAAATTTGGGGCGAAGGGGGCGTGGCATCCAAAATCCAAAAATTACATAATGTCCGCATTCATTACACGGATCTACACAGTGAATTTGGAGTCTCTAGCTCTTATTGTATGCTTAATAGAAGAAAAGTTATCGATTTTTATCGATAATAAGGAAACGGGATGAGTTATCGAAAATCTAAAAAAAACTCGTACTGCGTAGGCCACACACGAGTATTCTCTGAAAATTTCAGATCTCTAGCTTTTGTGGTTTACGAGATCGCTGCGTTCACACGGACGGACGGACGGACGGACGGACGGACGGACGGACGGACGGACGGACGGACGGACGGACGGACGGACGGACGGACAGACGGACAGGGCTATTTCAACTCAGCTCATCGAGCTGATCAAGAATATATATACTTTATGGGGTCTGCCATGTCTCCTTCTGCCTGTTACATACATTTCCACAAAAACATTATACCCTGATTTCCCATTTTCAATGGGTTCAGGGTATAAAAACGAGAAGCGGTCAAAAAAATCAGCATTAATAGAACAAAAGTTGGCAAAATGACCTTTTCACCGGAGCTTAAATGTCTGCTACCCTATAGAGGGGGCTGTCCAGTTGTACCATTGAAGTGCCCGCTATGCTTTTATAATCTGCTATAGATGTTTGTGTGTTTCTGTTAAGCTTTTATACATATATATGAGCATAATAAGTTTGCTGGCTTAAAGGAAGTTAAATATTAATAAAAAAAGGGAGTTTTGGAAATTTTCTTAAAATTTAAATAATATATAATATAAAGATAATTTTAAATATTGTTTTGCTTAGCAACTTTTGAGATTGCTAAGTTTTATATTGTAGGTTCATATTTGTACAAATAAAAGATTAAATGTAGGACAGAGGAACAAAAGACGATACGATAAATGATACAATATACGATACGATATACGATACGATATACAATACGATATACGATACGATATACGATACGATATACGATACGATATACGATACGATATTCGATACGATATACGAGACGATATACGATACGATATACGATACGATATACGGTACGATATATGATACGATAAATAAAAAACTTTTCTAAAGCCTATTTAAAACAAATTTTAATCATTCCTTAAAAATAAATTTGAAAAAAATAAATAAATTTAATAAAATACTTATTTTTTACTTCTTTCTTTTTTTAATTCTTTAAAAATTAATTATATAAAAAATATAAAATTTCAAAAACAAATCTTCAAGTTTTTCTAATTCTTAATATTTATTTATTTATTTATTTATTATTTAATATATATAAATGTATACCCGCATTCCATGTTTCACATATATTAAGGGCAGTAATAAAATTTTATATTTTCATTTTTTTAAGAAAAACTTTTAAAAAATTTATTGTTAATATATGTATTTCAAGAATATATCTGCAAATTTTACTAATTCTTAAAATATAAAATAAATAACAATAAAACAAAACTATATATTTTAAATATATGAAAGTTTATGATATAAACAAATATCAGAAATATATTAATGAACAAAATTTTATATTTGCATTTAAAAAAAAATTATTTATTTAAATATTTTAAAAATAAATTGAATAAAAAAAAAATTATTTATTTAAATTTTTCAAAAATAATTTGCATATAAAAAAAATTATTTATTTATATTTTCAAAATTAAATCTTCAATTAAATTATAACTCCAGTCTCCTGTTGTTTAGGAAAATCCCCATTAAATTATAAGCGTATTTCGAATGCGACTCTGCGGTTGTTTTTTTTTTTAAGGCATTCATGAAGTTCGTTTTGTTTTCAAATTGCCTGCATCGTTAGTGGGGTAAAAGTTTCGTTTTTCATTTGAAATTTGATTATTTGGTTTGGCTGCTCAAATGAAATCCGACTGGCGCCCGACTACAGTTTTTCCAATTTTTTGTTTTTTTTTTTTTTTATTTTTTTATTTTTATGCTATTTTAGCGTGGCGCGACTTTGCTGTTCATTTCAACAAAATTACACGTTTTTTCGTGGCTATTACGTTTAATGACCGCACAAAAAGTGTGGCTAATAAGCAATGTGGCCAGCTCGATGCTAACATTAAAGCCGAACTGCGAACCGGCGACCGGCGACCGGCGACCTGCGACCTGTGACCTGGGCGAAATCAATAAATGAAATATCAGCTTATTAGCCGTTGGAGTATATCCCGCTCCATACATAACTATATCAAGCGCAAACTAGCCAGCACTTCCGTTTCCGTTGCACCCAAACACACAGACACACAGACACAAGCAAATAATAAATAGAGAACATAACCATTTCATGATCATGATGCACTTGCAGTCTGCGCTGCTACCGGCTTAGCCAACCAACTACTATGCAATTTATATAATAAAAACCGAGTTCGACTATCAAAACAGGATATTTGCGTAAACCTTGCAGCCACCCAACTAATTCCCCCATGCCCGGCCTCGTCCTTTGTGTAGGCCACTTCGCATCGCTGGGTGCCCAGCATCATAAAAGTCGCTAAAAGTTTTTCGCTTTTGTATGCAACTTTTGTTGTGCAAAATAAACCCAACTGCCAACTAGTAGCCGGGCGGGCACCAAATGCATAAAAGAGCTTAGCAAAATGTAACAACTATCATTACATGGCTAAACATTTTGTGTAGCTACATTTTCTGTAGACACATTTGCTGTTACAGCTCTGGTAATTGCATAAAAAGGATTATTTGTGACAAGAGTCTGACAGATAACTGGACAAGCGACTGTTAAATGGAATCTAAATGGAATCAATTAAAATTTCTATTTAGATTTTAAAGATCATTATCCAAAACATAATGTCAATAATATATAATAATAATAATAATAGATTTTAGCAATTTTTAATTTTTATAATATTAAAGTATATACTTTTTATATTTTTAAAAATAAATATTTTTTTTTTTAATTTATAAGAAATATAATATTTTAATTAACAAATATATAAAATATGTGAAGAAAAATAAAATAAATATTTAAAAAAAACTCAGAGAAAATTAGAGAAATATTTATAAATTATGTCAACTGAGTAAATAAATATTAGATTTACTATATATTTTAAAGCAATTTAATGCTTGATTTTTTAAATATATTTATTATATTTGCTATATAATATATTTTACTAATTTTATATTATGTTATTTATTTATTTATATTGTTATATTTATGTTGTTAAATTGTTTTTATATATAACCAAAACTTATTATTTTATTTTATTTTATTATGCATTTTAAATAATATTTAGTATTTTTTAACATAGCATCATCCATATATATTTAAAAATAAAAATAATTCACAAAATATTTTAATAAATATAGTAAAATGAAGTCAACATTAGAAATATATATAATATGCATTTTAAAGCATTTTATATGTTTGAGAAATTAAGCATACATTTTTAAAATATTTATAATATTTTTATATATTTATAAAACAAAATAAACCAAAATTTATTAAATGTTTTGTTTAACTTAAATTATTTATTATTTTATAATAGCTCTACAACATCGTTATATAATTATAAGCTATAAATATATTAATATATGTCACAGATGTTACATTATTTTGAGCAACTGTTAAGTAGCATTATGTGCAGAGAAGGGAGAAAGAAATAAAGCAGAGGTTCAATAGAGAGAGCCATTGACAACGGCATATGCTAATTTTCGAACATTGCGCAATTCGTGCCAAGAGCGAGGGTTGAGAGCGAGAGAGTCGGCTCGACCGAGTATGGCGCAATGCTAGATGCTGGATCGAAGCGAACATCATACTCGGAGCAGAGAGGCAGTGCGAGAGAGACAAAGACAAAGTTGTAGTCTGCATATTAAGAGAGAATCGACAGCACAAAATTAAGACTCGATGCACTCTGAACATAATCAATAGTTGATGTCTGAGATGCCTACTGAGAGAATGCTTCAAAATCAGCCCTTTTCCTGACTTATATATATATTATTATTCCACAATTTCCTCATATTTCCTATAAACAGTAGCCAGCATTGAGGGCACGGATCTGATCATACCTCAAGTAAAACGTCAGCATATGGGCGCCTATCTATGCATTGCATCGAATGGAGTGCCGCCCTCAGTGAGCAAGAGAATAACACTCGTAGTGCATTGTAAGTATGACAAGCTCATGTTAGACTAGAAATCCAATAAGCAGGTGTATATAGTTCAATTATAATATATATTTATTAATAATTTCATTACAGTTCCTCCTATGATCAGCGTGCAGAATCAATTAATTGGCGCCGTGGAAGGCAAAGGTGTTACACTGGAATGCCAATCAGAAGCATATCCCAAGTCAATTAACTACTGGACACGTGAACGTGGAGAGATTGTGCCACCAGGTAAATGAATTGAAAAGAAAACTATAATATAATATATAAAATTGCTTGGGATATAAACCAAAAATATGTTAAAGCATGAGAATTATTTCTATTAGAGGCATTTTTAGAATTAACAGACTAAAAATTCCATCTAGCCTCTATATAGGACAACCTTTCATAGCATTACATTAAACCAAGTGACGTGTATTTGAAATGGCATAAAACTTTTCGTAATGTGACTAGTTTTCTAGCTGGCGAACAACTCCTGACATTTTACTGTCAAATATGCTAATGAAAATTATCATTAAGCAATTCATAATTCGCGACAAACGCATTACCAGGCGACAGCCCATGTATATGTGTCTGCTTCAGTGTCCCAATGGATAACGAACCCTAACAGGACAAAAAGCTAACCCAAACCGAATTAACAGCTGATGACCGTTGAGTGCAGAGTTGGCGCGAAAAAACTTTTTAATTAGCTGATTTAGTAATACGAGTGCGAATTACATTTGAAACCCAACCCAACCCAACCCAACCCAACACATAGAACCCGGATAGAGGATTCGCAGCCAAACCAAACCTAATGACGGTTTTCAGCCACACTTCAGCGGTTTCTCTGTCTGGGACATGTGTGTGTGTCTGTCCCCTGAAGCTGAGCGTCGACGAGTGCAGCGTCGAGAAGAGAAATTTATGACTTGTTATACACTGAATATATATATTTTTAAAATGGGTATATGGGTTTATGGCAATGTCTGTATTGGGTAGAAGATGGCATATTTTACTTTATATATATTTTCAATTTGAAAATTTAGTAGAGCCATATCCGTTGCATCTCAGTGCAAGCTTCAATCTCAAAAAATACAAAAGTAATTGATATGATATTTGAAAAAGATATTCCTATATATGTTACGCAGCCTAAACTTAATATTTTATTCCAATATATAAACTAAGTTTTTATGTATACTTAAAAATGGAATGGTATTTAAATGGAATTTTAAAATCTTTTGATTGCCGCAATCTTTCACAAATAACTCGACAGACTAGATTCTCTCCTGGCTATCTGTCTAGCTACTAAAAGATCTCTTAGCTCCCTTACTAGAGCTAGCAAAAGATTCAAACGCCATCACCCTTAAGTCCTACTGCACCAAGTCTTGACTAAAAATCTATAAAAAAAATCCGCTTGAATTTTTGCCTGTGATAGTTATACCCCAGGCCTATTAAGCAAAACTATATTCCTTATGTTTGGTCTCTTTCATAGCCTCAACAAATATTATAAATAATTTCTACTTAGAGTAAGTTGCCTAAAGGTAGCAGAACACTAAACATAAATATTTAATAAATAACAAAAATAAATAAAATATATATGAAAAACTTTTCCAACTTTAACATTCCAGTGTATCTGCCAGTCGTTCATTCCCCTCCAGCACATTCTCAATTGTTTCATTTAACATTTTGCGATAAATGTAAATAAATAAATTTCATTTGCACTTTATTCTGGCCTATCTCTTAACTGCCAACTTCCCCTCACTCCTGCCACGCCCCCTACCGCCCACAGTCATAAAGTTCATGCATTAATTTGCCAGTCCAGCTGGCCTGTCAACGACACTTTGTACACTACTTTACCTACTTTCGGGCAGTGCGCGTGACATGCTTTTAATTATTAAATAATGCAAAATTTCAATTATATATTAATTAGTTGATTATTTTTCTGAATTATGCAAGCGATGATTTTTTTTGCAGGCGGCAAATATTCGGCAAATGTTACAGAAATTGCAGCCTATCGCAGCTCCATGAAACTGCACATCAATCCCCTATCACAGGCCGAATTCGGTGCATATCGTTGTGTGGCCAAAAACTCGCTGGGCGACACAGATGGCACCATCAAGCTTTACAGTGAGTATTGCCTGAAGTTTGTTTTATAATTTATCAAGTTGCAATTCATATGCATCTCACAGGAATTCCACCAAATGCCGTCAACTATGTGGAGAACTTTGAGGCAAGACATAAAGGTGAGTGAAAAGCTATTGAATTTTTCATTAAAGTCTAGAGTTGAGTGTGGGAGAGTTAAGAGAGATAGACGAAGTTAGTTAAGGAAAGATAATAAAAGATTTCAGAGTTAATTCTATATCATAGAAGAGGAATATTTACTAGTTCCATAGTTCCATAGTGCCATAGTTCCCTAGTTCCATAGTTCCATAGTTCCATAGTTCCATAATTCCATAGTTCCATAATTCCATAGTTCCATAGTTCCATACTGTACTACATAGCTCCACAGCTCCAAAACTTTCAACCTGAATCCCATGCCAGCGCTCTCGCAGCCGAGTCAGAGCTCAACGCAAGCACACAACCCTTGTGGTCTTATAGAAGCCAAAGTATAGCTGAGTTCAAGGGTGAGAGATGGCGCGCGAAAAGCGAGATTTAATAGCCACTCGGCATAAATTTAAGATGAGCGGCAAATATTTCACTTTGCCTGGCTGGAATCATACCACGAAGAAAACAAAACGAAAAGAAAGGAAAATAGAAACAAACCTGGGAGCGGTAGCAAAAAAGCATAAATAATTCATTTGGCATGCAAATCCGTTTGAAATCGTCAACGCCACAGAAACAGGTGAAGAGAATCCGCTAACTGGGTTTGGGGCCAGCAAGAAATGCAAATGGAAATGGGGAATGGAAAAGCAACAAACTTTGCTGCAAATCTACAAGTCTTTTATAAATATGCATTAAGTACAGATACTTTTGAAAGCCGTCAAAAAAAAGCAAAAAAATGAACTAAAACGCAATTCCAATATTTCACTTCACCCAAAAAAAAAAAACTAGGAAAAAAGCGCACGAAAAGCTCCGAAATGTATCATTCGTCCAGGGCGCAGGAGCACAGCGGCGAGGACACTGAGAATCCTGGTAAGCGAAAAGGTAAGCCAAGTCAATGTGCTC
Organism: Drosophila nigricruria; assembly: GCA_037075265.1. Classification (NCBI taxonomy): domain Eukaryota; kingdom Metazoa; phylum Arthropoda; class Insecta; order Diptera; family Drosophilidae; genus Drosophila; species Drosophila nigricruria. The sequence continues at coordinate 8,507,133 of JBAMCI010000196.1, read as the reverse complement.
ATCTCTTGGGCTTCTGTGGGTGTGTGTGTGTGATTAGGGTTACGGGCCATATTTCAAGCATTTATGGTCGACTGGCGACCACGCCCACACTGGCACACAATCTACAGCCCCCCAATCCCAGCCGCTGCCAGCTACAGCTTAACAGGCCACTTGAGACGGAACAAAATGCCATAAAAAAACGTAACTCCAGGACATTGTGAGCTGTTTAACAGATTTTCACACTAATTTGCAAGCCGCAAGACCAATAAAAAAAAAACGAAACCAAACCACCAAAATTTAAGGTAGCAAAAAAGGTTGTGCAAATACGTGGAAATAAGAAGGAAATAGAGAGAGAGAGAGAGAAAGAGAGAGGGAAACGTAGTGGGGCCACAGGTAAAACTTTTGCCCTGCATAATTGTATATCAATAAACACGCTCGGCTTGGCTTTCGGGCAATTTAATGATTTGTAAATACTTGGCCACAATCAAATAAATTCTATTGTGGGCAGTTAAAATGTGGCTTAAGTGCTCCAAGTTTTGCTTTTTTTCTTCTTCTTTTTCTATTTTTATAGCCTAATTGAGCTGTGTTGAGTTGAATGTAGAGAAAGTTGAGAAGTTAAATTAAATGTGAGTTCGCTTTCGTTACTGGGAATTTGTAGAGTAAAGTGAAGGGGAATTTTGTGTAAAGTAAAGTAAAGTGATGGAGCGCATTGCTGTTGACTAACCAAAAGCTTTCGTCTGTCTGAATCGCTGATAAATGTACGCGCTGAGCTTCTTAGCCGCAGCAAAGTGTTGGCATATGTCAGTTAACGTAGTCATGAAATCACAAAATCAACGCCCAGCTAATCACTTGAGCGAAGCCACCCACAGAACATCACTCGACAAGCTTAGCCAATTTCCGCTGTTAACCCGGCAAGCCCATTAACGTTTTCCACTCTTCCACATGCCGCCCGTTCCTTAGCCGATTTGAGTCTCAGTGCCGAGGGTATTGACAACATGTACGGAGCATCGGCAGCTGTGTCCCAACATCCCAGACACACTGGACAGGCGCTGAGCTGGCTGTGCCCCTTGCTGCTGCTGCTGCTGGTGATGTGGCGGCAAACGATGACATTGACGAGGCAACTGCGAAAAACTCAACTGGCATTGTTGCCACAAACACTAACACATGTTTGACATAGACGCGAATCGCTAACAGAGATTAGGCAACAGCAGCAACAGCAGCAGCAGAAGGAGTTGGAGTTGGAGTTGAAGCTGAAACTAGAGTTGGAGTTGCGATGATGCGATGTTTGGCTTGATTGAGTTTGTCAATTGGCCAAAAGCTGGTGCCCTGATTTATGGCACGTGGCTTAGTTAAAGTTGAACGATATAAGCATATATCATAAAAAAAATATATACAAATAAGAGTTGTAGCTACTATATATATTGATAAGTCAACCAGGCTTCCTAACTCCCCCATACGCGTGCATGTTTAAGCTGTTAAACCTTAGAATAAGTTTAGCTTAAATTGAGCAGAATGTAATATACACAACAGAAATATATCAAATATATCAAATATATATGGCACATGTACATATACGTACAGCAAAGAGAGAGATTGTCGCGTTAAGATTTCGTTGATATATTGTAAATTTCTATATTCCATGTGGACATCATTTAATAATAATAAAAAGAGACTGTATGTGTGCAAAGTAATTGAATACAAAACTCAAAGTATTCAAATTAATTAACTTTTAAGGCAACACTCGAAGCGGGCTGAGCTGAATATCATATGCAAATAATTAAAAAATAAAGAAATAATCAAGCAAAAATAGCAACAAGTTTAGCACAAGAGCAGCAGCTGCGTGTGTATGAAAAAAAATATATAATAGTAATATATAATAGATTTATATACAGGAAGAGGCAAAAGTAATCACCCGATGTGCTTTTTTTTTTGTTGAAAAACTTTTGTTCGACTCGAAGTCGAATTAACTTTCCAAATATCAAAACCGAAATGAAATTTGCTGCCATTTGTGCTTACTTTTGCCTCACCCTCTATATATATGCACTTAGAAATATAGTCTATTGAGTATTATATCTAATCAAAATTTTGTTAATTGCATTAAGTTCTTCTCTTCAGCTTCCCGGCTCAACATCCGTTCCACTTTAAAAATTAAAATTATATAAATAAAAAAAGAAAAATCATAAAAATACTGCATACATATCATTTATAGTTAATAAAAAAAATATATATAAATATATATAACGCGTTAATTATTTGTTTGACAAACAATACAAAATTTCAATTATAAATACAGTCTTAAAAAAAAAACAAATAGCTCAGTTAATATTGTAAAATACGTAGTATATTAAAAGCACAAACAAAATTATATGAAAACAAAAAATAAATTGCAGCACAGCTTAAATAAATTAAAATTTAGTGCGAGTATTTAACCAATTAATAAAAAATATATATAAAAATATTTATTTATTACAAAAAAAAATAAAACAAAACTGTTATATAAAAAGCAAATAAAATGAGTTGAACAAATATATATATATATATAAATATATATATAGTCAAGCTACTCCAATGTATATGTAAATTTAAGCAACACATGTAAATGGCAAATCGACAGGAATATTTATAAAATAAACAACAAGAAATAAACTTTAAAGAGTTAAGTGAAAAATGTTTTTTTTATTTGTTTTGTTTTGTTTAATAAATCTCTATAGTCAAAGGTGGAATGTGTTTGCGTTTCACATTTAGCCAAAAATACTTAGTTATTTTGTACTACTTACAAAACGGATGGCAGCTGGCTTGATTTGCCTGCGCAGTCCATCAAAATGCCAACGCGGCGCATAAATTTGAAATATATCCCTAGTCTAGTGCTAAAAAATCAAATTAAAACAAACAACAAATTCGAAATAAAACCAAAATTCTTTCATTAAGAACGCTTTAAGTGCAGGCCAGCACGCAAAAACAAAACATAGCCAAAAAACTGGGCAAAAAAAAAAAAAAGAAAATGAAAATGGAAAAAAAGCTCTTCAGGCTCGCAGCTAATAAAAACTCGAGCACTTTCGGCATGTGTGTGTATGTGTGCGTGGGTGTATGTGTGTGTGAGTGTATTACGAGTAGTTTTTATTACATTTGTTTCCAGGAATTTTCAAACATGCCAAAACAGCTGCAACCACAACCCACCTTAACCAACTGAGCGGGTTACGTGCAATGTTTTTGTTTACCCTGCGAAGCCAACGCGTTTTTACTGCATTTTCATGGAGAGTGTGTGTGAGTGTGTGTGTGTGCCGAGTATCATGAACCATGTATATTGTGTGCAAATATCTGTCAGTTGTTTTTTTTTCCTTTACACACACACACAGGCAGGCTAGTATATGCATGCATGTAATACATATAAATCTCAAGGTTAAAATGTTGTAAATATGCATCATAGACGCATGCATGGCTTACTAAAGCGATTTTCCAGCACAGAATATAGCCCTTGCATACACCGGACTCGGCTGACCCGCATATAATGTACATTTTAATAATGTCAAACTACTGTGGGGCATTAAGCCTTGCTTCCTGATTGCAGGTTTCAGCAGCAGCAGCAACAACAACAACAGCAACAACAAAAATACTCAAAGAGATCGATTTTTTTTGTTGGTTGATGAAAAGTTGAACGATTTTAAAACTGAAAAAGAACGAATTAAGTTCTGATATGTAATTACGAGCGGTTCCTGCATTTGGGCGAAATCCTCTTTCTTTATTTGCTGTAAAAATTTTATTTCTCATATGTGTAAAATTTATGCATGAAATTTCAGTTCGTATGAATAATGCAATAAATAATAATAATAATGCGGATTTTCCTAAGCGTGAGTTGGAGAATTGGGAAAATTAAAAACTTTAAAGTCAGCTTAAAGAATTTTTATCATGTAAATGTAATTTTATATGCTAATCCTTACATATAAGACATTTATTGCGGCAGGCATATCTTACAATAAGAATTTAATTAAATATAATAAAGGAAAAAATAATATAACAATAAATATTAATATATAAAAATATATAAAAATGGTTTAGTAATTTTATTTTTAAAATTATTTTTATTTACAAAAAATATGATTTTAATATTAAATAAAATTGTAATTATAAAATATTCAACAAAAATTAAAAAAAAATGTAAAAATACAAAACTATTTATATATATTCAGAGAAAAGTTTTGCTTAAGATAAATATATATAAATAAAATATAATAATTTATTTAGTATACAATTATTTAGTTTTATTTGTACACACAAATTTATTTCAATTTTAGTTTTTCATTCTGATTTTCCCCATTTTTTATTTGACTAAATAAAAAAAATAAAAAAAAAAATTAAAAAACTCACCATTTTTATAAAGTGATAAAAATAAATATACAAAACAAAAATACTAAATACAAATTTTTTCTCTAAAAAAAAATAATTTATTATATATAATAATAAAAAATAAATAATTTTATATTATTTTTAGTTTCATATATATAAACTATAAATAATTTATATTGTTATAATAAATAAAAAATACTATTTTTATATTATATTTTATTTTATTTAATTTGTTAAAAAAAATTAATAAATCTAAAAACCATGTTTTTGACATTTATGACTCATTTAAAATTATTAGAAAAACTTCTAAAATAAAATAAAAATATCATATATATAATTTAAATAAAATATAATTAAGCATCAGCAACAACCATATTCAATTAATAATCAACAAAATAGCCTTGAGCTAATTGTTAGCTTGTGCGCTTCGCACTCGAAATTCAATTAACAGCTAGCCAGCAATTATATAACAGAATTTAGTGAACAGAACACAAGTTTTGAGATATGCTGGCCAGGTCGGAACGAAAGCAAAATTAACATAATTACAAAAAAAGAATGTGCCAAAAAGGAAAAACAACAATGCAAAGGAAATCCGAAATTGTGGAATGGCAGCCACCTGGCGACAGCTGCCAGCTCTCTACACACACAATTAACATTACTTAAATACACATTAAGGTTAAAGACGCGCAATTTTTCCATGTTCTGGGGCTATTTTTTTTTTCGTTTCTTCACTGAGTTTGTTTATCCGAATTTTCGTCCAGCAATATCCGAAGGGGAGAGAGCTATAAAAATTGCGTGACGCAGCAAACAAAAACATTTGAACACAATATACGAGGAAAAAAAAACAATGAAAGGTGAGAGTAAGGAAGGCGAAGAGAGAATACTCTTCTAAACGGAGTTGTTCTTTTAGAGTGTTTTATGTTTAAGATTATTAAAATTTAATAAGATATATACAACTCTTTTTAAAACTCTTTTCATAACAAAAGAGTTTTATAATTTATTATATTTTAATAATCCAATTAATATAAATAATTGAATATTATCAACTTTTTTTGAAAATTATTATTTTATAAGTTCATTTTCGGGCTAATCGATTAAACAGTTATTACTTGCATTGACTTACAGACTAATATATTATTGATTTCTTAAGGAACTGTCGATTCAGCAATAAGCTCTATGTTCGAAAAGCTTGTTGCCGCATCGATTATGCCTTAAGCAAGTAATATCATATTAGTCTATAGGTACGAGCTCTTATCAATAAAAAAGTATTTGTTAGGAAAAGGTTTATTATACTCATTTATTATATTATTGAAAAAGGTTTTATGTTCAATATAATAGTTAATTGAAAAGAATTAATAATAATAATAATAATAAATAATAATATAATATAATAATTATAATATATTATAAAACATAAGACTTTATTGATCCAACTTATAACCTATTAGTCAATAGCATCAAACACTAACTAATCAAAAAATAATTAAAAAAAAAAAAATTATATGTTATTCAGCAACAAACGTTCCTTCCGTGGGTGTTCCCATTAGGTATTTATACTTGAGATGATTTTATTTGTAGTTATATTTTAATTTTGTAAATTTACTTTTAAAAAAATACTTAGTTCTTGTCATGATTGGTTGACTTAAGATAAAGTTTTGTAAAGCTATAATTTTTAATTATTTATTTATAAAAAAAATTGATTGTTAGCAGAAAGCTTATCTACTAACAGAAAGTTACCAATTGAAGTTTTTCCAATCAACCAAACGAGACTTTAAATCTTACTTCCTTACATATATAAAGACAGATTTACATAAAACAAGATTGTAAATCTGACTTTCTAACATATATAAAGTTAGACTTACAGTCTCCTTTGCATATGAACGAATTATCATATCATAAGAGCACAAATCTTACTCTTTTACTGTCTGCAAAGCTATATACCTTTAAGGTTATCAAAAAATATATTCAAGTAAATATAAAATATTAATATTTCTCACAGAGCTGTTTCTGCCACACACTCTGACTAACTTATCCTACCCGCTGTAAGAGTATATGTATAAAAAAAAAAAAAAAAACAATACAAAGTGAAAACTGCCAAAACTTGGAAACGAATCGAAAAGCGACGACAATGTCGACGACGACGACGATGACGCGTTGCGACGTTTGCGGAAGGGCAATGAAAATAAACACAGTAATTAAGTTAATGAGCATTTTGAGATTTATTATTAATTTTCTTTGCGCGGCAAGAGCCCCCATACAGCCCCCACAAAGCGAATCATTTCGAATTTTTCGTGGTTATTTATTATAATTGTTGGGCGCTTCGTAATTGTTGTTGTTGTTTCTGATTTGCATTTAAAATGCGCAAATTCGCGTTAATTCTCATGAATTTTTTCTGCTTTCATTTTTTTGTTGTTGCCCAATAATTGTTTTATATTGGCCAAAAATGCAGGATACAAAACCTTAATTGTTATTTAAATGTTGGCAAATTGTTTTAAATGATCGCCTTCTTGAGTCCTTCATTAGTTTTGCGACCGAATTTCGCAAATTGTTTTTTAATTTATGACTGGCCATAAAAATAAAAAAAACAGAAAATCTGTGCCGAGACACATTAACATTTTGCCATTGTCATTGCTGTGATTATGGCATCATATGAGGCCACGGGCTCGCTCTATCACTCCTATGCCTGTCCCCATGCCGCCGCCCATTAGGTATTTATACTCGGGTCGCAGTCGTGCTTACATTTTACGATAGCCCATTAAAGTTTACAGCCCAGGAAAAAGGAGAATGCGAACAGGAACACGACACAACAAAATGCTAAAATGTAAATAAATCGCAATTGCTGGGACAGACTAGGCAAAAGATTTGCGGGCTATGAACGAAGAGTTTAAATTGCATTTCAATAGAGAAGCAAGTGGGAGTTGAGGAATTGAATGAAATCTTAGTTGAGATATTATATATATTAGTTAAAAATATATATATAGATAATATATATTTTTAAAAAATTTGACTTATATCATTTGTGAGCTTAAAGTTACCTCTGAGACAGAATAATATATTAGTTTTGGAAGCAAGCAAGTTAAAATGGTTTCACATAAATCTATATATCCTCAAAAATGGACTCATAATAAAACTGCTTTAAAATTGATTGCAAATGCCCAAAGAGTAGAGCTGAGCTGACCTACGCCCAGCAAAGAAGCTCAGCTTTTAACTATATTGTCATTATCATCATTAGTCATCATTAGTACTATCTAGACTAGATAGTAAGCTCACCTTTTGGGCACAGCTTCAACATACCAATCGAAAAACAGAGATACTAACGGAGTCTTTGAGTAGTCTGCTGGCAGATGCTGACGGACTGACTGCAGCCATACGAAGAGTCCTTAGGGAAGCAACAAATGATATCCTAATATATGATAGAGAAATTTGGGCAAACACTTTAAAAGCACAAGTTAGGCGGAAAGCGATGCTAACTATGCCTTAAGGATAGCTTCGACGTATACACAGTGTCAGTAGCTGCTGTGACGGCGATAGCAGCAGTGATAAAAGTCGAGGCTTCCGGAAGGATGGCCAAATTATAAATACGGAAGAAGGATATCTAAGCGCAAGAGCGCAAGAAGATATGGGAACTCCAGAAAAGTGGAGAATCTTCAGTGCAGCGACCAAACTATCTGCGACTACAGTCTATAGCCTCCTGGAATTTAAAATGGCCAAATGGTCAAAAGAGCTACGTCAAATGAACATCGAAGACCATACTTAATCTAGATTTGTTGCTAAATGAAAAGTACTGAGAGACGTCTTTCCTTTTGACAGAAATGCCCTCATTTCGAAAGTACCTACATAAGATGAACAAAACTGCCGAATACAGCTGCATTAACTGCGAAAATGCAATGGACGACGCCAAAGCATGGCTTTCTTCAATTGTGAAAGGTGAATAGAAATCAGGACAGACCAGGCAGAAACTGTCGGTGAAATCAAAGTAGAGACTATAGTAGAGCAAATGTGCAATAGCAAACATGCTTGGATTTCACTCAAAAGGTTTTGAGGCGCATAAAGTGTCACTTGAATGCAGGAACGCAGAGGACAATACTTAGCTAGAACACATAGAAGGGCTTCACCTAGAAGTTTTATGCTGAAGAGAACACATAGTTTCAAAGTGGCAGGCAGGCCAAGGAAGACGAGTTTTCATAGTAGGCAAATGCAGTTCGATATATCAGTCAAAGTAAAGAGCTGACTGATTTTCATCCACACTATCATTATCATCATCATCACTCTAATCATTATTGAACAATAACCTTATCAAGCTGCTCAAAGCACAAGATATTTTCTACCATCTCCAACACATATCAACTAAGCTTCTATACACCCTGTTTACCCATGCTCAACGGAATCGGTTTATATAAGAGCATAATAATGATAATGATTGGGCATGGGGAAAAGCGATTAACAAAACACGGCATGTGTAAACAAATTTCCAAAACAGAACAGAACAGAGCACAAACAAGGACGATACACTAATCACCTGTTCAGGCAGAAGGAGCTAGGGCGATACACTTGCCATAAATTAGCTTTGAGCCCATATAATCAGGCGTAGACTTCGGCCTCTCATCGTGTAAACAAAACTACAATTAATCAAAGATTTTACTTGCGCGACCTGAACTTTATTACACGCAGCTTTGCTTAATTGCATAAATAAAACTCTGACGTGTGAGGGTAGAAAAAAAAAAAAAACAAGAAAAGAGAAAAGAGAAAAGACTAAAGCTTAATTAGGCCTCGGCCCAGCTGTAAACCCAGCGACTATATAGACTTAAGCTTAAACTCCCCATGGAACTGACAAATAAATAATAAAAGCACAAATTGACACACAAATGGGCACTGCTGAAATGGGTAAATATAGAAAAAGTTCACAATGGACAGGCAGAAACTGGTAAACAAGGAAGTGCAACTAATTCGGACACAAACGCCGCTCAGACACAAAATGTTGTGGGCAAAAGCCATTAGAAAGCAAGGCTAAAGGTTATCGTGTATTGTCAGAGTGCCACAACTTGGGTTTGGGTATACGCATGTGTTGTGCGTGTGTGTGTGTGTGTGTGTGGATGTGTGTGGATGTGTGTAAGCCCATACTCCCTCTCAATGGTCACCAACGCAGGCTTCTATTAATAATCTGCACAGCAGGAAGGCAGAGTTGAAAATATCCACTTATATAAAATGTCCGTGGTTTGTAATTAAAATGATTATAATTGCTATTGCTGGGATATGTACACTGTGCGAAAGTTCGAGGTAAACAATACTTTTACTTGAGCTATTTTTGGTTAGTACAAATATTCTTGAGAGTTTTTTTTTTTGGGGAAAGGCATTTCTTGTATTGATGTTCGGCTTATGAACTTTGCTTTTTATATATGACTCATTTTGCATTAATATGATTATATGTTATGTCATGAATGAAAAAAAAAGCTTCATTTATGCTACAAGAACTTGTTTTATTAACATATAATAATACATGAAATATATATTGGTAAATATATTATTTAAAATAAAATATATATATATTTTTTTTAACATAACATAATATATTAAATAATGCAAAATTGAATCTGAAAAATTATAAATTTTCGGTAAACATATAATATAAAATAATAATAAATATATAATATTATTATAAATGAAAAACACAATTCAAGAATTTATGCTATATGAATTTTGTTTTTTTATAACAATTAATATTATTTTTATGTTTACGTTAATTATATTCTTACATTTATTTTAGTTTATATACAGTCTAAGAACAAAAAAGGTCAAGGGCTCTTAATTATACATATAACACTTGTGCAATACATGAATTTATCAAATAAAGTGTTCAATATAAATATAAATAAAAAATAAAATTATTAATATATTTTTATTTAATATTTTTAAAATTTTATATAAAATATTTTTTATTAAATTTTTATCTAATATAATATATAATATATTAAATTTATTTATTATATAATATATTAAATGGATATTTTATAGATTTTAGTTGAAGACTAGGCTCAGTATGTCTTGTCAAGACAGTCTTAAGTCTGCTGGTGGCTGAGTCTTCTCCATGTTGCAGTAGGGGGGCTAGCAGCTCTTTGAGCTGCATTACCTAGAGCATAGAATCTAGTCTCTCGTGGTATTTTTAAGAGACCTGTTAGATTCTGTCTCAAATTTTTGGCACATTGAGTTCTCGCTCGAAGTCCCTGGTTCGATGAGATGTTAGAATATTTTCAACTAAAACCTGAGCTCTATAGGACTTGCAGCTCTGTTGATTCTTAAGCTGATTCCAGTTGGCTGAAGTAAACGACTTCCAGTTATGTTGATTTTTTAACTTATTATATTTGGGCGAAGTTAATGAACCTACACTATACAAACAATGTTAAAAACTACCAATACTACTTGATTCCATGACAAACCCATCGTAAAACCATGCACAAATAAAAACATACAAAGAGAAATTTGTTGTGTTTGCAACTGACGGTTTATTGAAACATCGGCGCTCAAATTGTAGTAAGCCATCCAATATAGCAGTAAACAAATATATATATAAATATAGTTATAGATATATTTATATATATATAAGACATATACACGGATATTTTCAATTTATTTTTTTTTTCGTTTTTCTCTCTGCGCTGGGTCCAACATCACCAAAGAAAGAGCAAATGTGTGTTTGTTATTTAGTTTGGCAGATAATTGGACCTATTCAACATGCGATCAGTTTTTGTACTTTTTTTGGGGATTTCTTGAAATGCCGATGATAACGACTAGAGCTCGGGCATTGAGCATCATGCTCAATTGCCGCGAGAGTCATTGGGATCGATATTGGAGACCCATTGGACGGGATTCACATATATATTCGATATGGTGCCGCGCAATGTGTCGAAGCCCTGATTGAGTGGCACCGGCTTGGGTCGCTTGCCCACCGACTTCATCCAATTCTGCCAGGCGCCCTCGGATTTTTGCTTACGCTGCTTCTCCAACTGCTCCTTGCTCTGCTGCTTCTGACGCTCACGCTCTCGCTCGCGCTGCTGCTGCTGGGTCTTGGTGCGATCCCATTCGGCCAGACGCTTCTTGGCTGTCTCTGGCGTCTCGTTGCGCTGCAGCCTGTTGCCGCTGCCGGACGCCAAGCCGGCGAAACTCGATGTGCTTGAATAGCTGCCATAGCTGCCTGTGCTCTTAATGCTGCCAGTTGTAGTCTTCTTCTGTTGCAACTCCTTCTGTCGCACCCACTCCTGATAGCGCTCCTTGGCCAGACGCTGACGCATGGCGGTCTCAGCGTCGCGCCGCTCACGCTCCTGTTTGGCTGCCTGTAGCTTCTGTTGCTTCTGACGCTCCTTGCGCTTCACCCACTCCTGATAGGCCTCCTGGCCATGGCGCTCCTTCTCCTCATCCAGATTGCGAAAGTATGTCGACGAACCGGACGACGAGGTGGTCGATAAGTTCAGACTAAGCGATGGTATTATATTGCTGCGACTCTCCGACGGCTTCAGTGCCCCGCCATACATATCGGTCCAGCTGCAACTGGATGCCGACGAGCAGTCTTCGCGACGCACTGCTGAAGACTTCATATTGAACGTGCGACTAGTCAACTGACTTTGATTATCATTATCCGGCGCGTTGCCGTGATCCCTAAGGCGATAAACTGAGCTGCTGTCCACAGAGCCCAGACTGAATGAATCTTCCATCTGGGCGACTTGTGGGCAAATCGTAGTGCGACCAATCGTGCTGCTCTCAATGGAACACAGACTATTAAGATCATCCTCTGGCAGCCTATTTAGGCTATCAATGGAGCCCAGACTTAGCACATCCAGACCCCCGTTACCAAAAGCATTTGGATTGCAAACAGTCTCGCCATCAATGGAATCAAGATCATCAGCTTTAAGCTTATCCTCATCATCGCGAGCAATGTCATCTCTGCCAGCACCGTTGACCGTCTCCTCATCACTGGCCAAATGATAATCACTCTCTGCGCCAGTATCGGACTCATTGCCAGTGGGATTGGCCTTGATGGTGCTGTCATAGTGCTCGTTGAAAGATACCACCGAGTCAAGATCGGTGTCCAAGTTATTGGCACCACGGCTACGAATGCCATCGAATGTGTAACAGTTGTCGAGGTCATCCTCCTCATCCTTGGAGGCCACATAGCGCACAGTGGGCGAAACGTAGGAGCGATTGCTATAGCCTTGCAATGTGCCCGAATCTGTGTCCTCATCACTCAAATCGGACATGGCCATTGGGCTAGTCCCAATGCCAGAAATCACCTGACAATCCACCAATTTGCCCTCAGTATTGCGACGCGCAACAAATGCCATGCTTCTATTATCAACTAAGTGTTCTGTGGAAGAGCTGAAGGAAGGTTTGTGGTTAGTAAAAATAATTTTTTTTATGTTCTTTATGTTTATGTCTATGTTTGTTGATTGTTTACAGTCATTTGTGTTAGCCCATACAAATCTGGACTGAATAAACTAGCAACGCCTGCTGGCAATCGAAAACTTTAAATATGCAACGCTTGCTATATACAACAAATTTTTAAGTGCAACAAAATGTCGTATAGAATATAAAAATCAATTTTTGGTTCTTTTTTATCGAATATAAAAAGCTATTTAAAAAATAAAAGTGAATGTTTAATATTTATCAATTAATTTTAAATGTTAAAATTATAGCTAGAAGCAAATACTTAAAATATATAAATATTTAAAATTTAATGTTAGGTATTTGTCTAATTCTTTTACTCTTTAAATCTTAATATTAATTTTAAAATTGATATTTATAGCTGGAACAAAATTTGTAACCTCATCAATTTCTTTAAAAACAAGAAAGGTATACTCTAAAAAATTGTAAGACTTTAAATACAGTAATTTGAGCTAAAGATCAAGCCAATATGCATCTCTTGTACTTTAAAATATTTAACATATTTTTAAGTAACGAAAACTAAATAAAAAATGTTATTTAAATAAACCATTTTTTCTAGGTAAATATTGCTATTTATTTCTTACATATATATATGTATAAATTTTTTTTAGATAAAAGAAATTTGATTATATAAATTAAATTAATTTTGTAAATATATTTATGCAGATATATATTCATATAGAACATAGAAATTAAATTAATTTTTTATATATATCTATGCACATAAATATTCCATATGAATATATATTTTGTAACAAATATAAATTTAGCCGATAATTTTAATTAATTCATATAGAAAGCGAGCTTAACAAAATGAATGAATGAAGATTTAGTTCGAAGTCTGAATATAACAATAAGAATTATTGATAAATCCTATTAAAACTTATAATTACAATTTATTAAAACTTATAAATGCAACAAATCATCTTTTCAGCTTTACTCAGCCTAACTAAAAATGTCTCTCAGATGTTTTTCAAACAAAGTAAAAATCCAGACTCCTGTTGAGGAGACCATCAACTAGTATATAGTCTCTAGTTCTTGTTTGCAAAAAACTAAGTTAAGCTGTAGAAGCTGATTAGAGAGCTAAAACTGTCTTGGATGCCCAATTTTTAGTTTTCAAAAAATAATAAAATTATATTTTTGGCTTGATAATAATTTATCAATTTTGTGTACTATTTATCTCGTATATGCATAGTATTGCTAGTTGATTTTACTGAAAAACGCAAGGTAAAACATCAACAACTTCACAACAAATCAAACATATTTTGCTCAGTGTATTTGTTACACCAAGCTACACAAAATGTGGCCCAATTCGCTCTATGAAGCAAAATGAAAACATTTTAACTAATGACAAACAATTACTTAAACAACGAGTCGAACGAGTGGCGCAGCACACGACGACGACGACAGCGAAAGGTAATTAAAACTACATTGCACACACACACACTCACACGAAGACTATATGTAAGTGTGTGTGTGTGTGTGTGTGTGTGGGTGTTCAAGCGAAAAGTTGCCGACTCAAAAATCGTTTGTCGTGTGCGAATGGCTGTTGTTGTTTGCAGGTTGTCTGTTACCTGGCACAGTTAATGAGTAGCGTTTTCATTTTTAATGAGACTCACCCTCACACACACACACACACACATACACCCACACATACACACACATACACCCACACACACACATGCCAGCCGAGTGAGGTGTAATAAAAAGCTTATCGCTGCGCTCTTTTAGGCGCCCGTGTGCGACGTTTGATAGACATAATTAAATGATTTTTTATGTGCTTAATTGTTGTATCTTGCGCCGACATCGGCCTTATTAAAACAAAAAACAATTAAGTGGCCCTTTTCTACGACCTGCAAATGACTTGTCAAATGAGCGACAGGCGCAGGCTTCGGATTTTCCGGATTCATGATAAGGATAACATACATGTCATGTGTGGCAGCAAACAGTTCATTGGAACTGGGCTGGGTTGGGCTGGTCACATGCCAACAGCTGACTGAAGAGTGTTTAAAATCTGGGTGGTTAGCTAATATATAAGTATATTTAATTTACAGTGGCATTATTATACAGTAGTGGAGGTTAAACAAATCAAAATGTAAGGGGACTATTCTCAATAAATAATTTAAGCTAGTCAGCTTAACATATATAAGAATATGAGTGCGTAACTGCGTAAGCTGCTTTAAATATTCAAAATTGAAAATTATTTTATATCAAGCAGAATCTGTATACCATATTAGGCTACTCTTTCTATTACAAATTTCAAATGTAGTTGAGTAATTGAATCTAAATTGATCTTTTTAAATAGATAGAAAGAAGATGTACATAAAAACTATTCTTTTTTTTAAAGATACTCAGGTAGACTGTCGATCTAGTCTGGGCATTAAAGAAACTAAAGAAAGAGTTTAAGTTTTACATGTGAATTTTTTTTTTGTATTAATTTAATTTTAGTTTAATTTAATTTTTGCATCATTTAGTCAAATGAAGGGGATTACACCAGCTACACCTTCAACTGTCCAAAAAATATAAGCTTTATGCCTTGAATTACTATACACAATATGTTTGGGTTTATTCCTACAAAATAAAATTAGCTTTAAAGCAATTTATTGTGAAATTTCCATGCTGAACTTATCTTTGATTACATTTCGGCTTGAATAGAAATCATAAGGCACCTAATATTCAGCTATTTTGTTGAGTTGTAACTAAATTAACTAACATTTTACTGAAAGAAAATATTAAATAATAATAAAATATTATAATAAAATTAACTTATTTATATAATAATTTGATATTTATACTAAATATATATTTATAAAAATAATCTTAATATATATATATATATATATATATATATATATATATATATATATATATATATATATATATATATATTCTTTATTTATTTATTATTTATATAATTATATTTAACATCTCTTTTAATTTAATGCTATTACAGACACGAAAACAAAATTTTATAAATAAATAAATATTATTGCATTATTTTTAACATTTTAGTCATTTCAGTTACAACTCAACCAAAAAAGCTGAAAATGATGTGCCATAATTAGGATTATTACGAAATGTGTAACAAGCTGTTTATGTTATATATGGAAATATGTATAAAATGCATTTTTAAGCTGGAACATTTATTTTGAAATTAAATTTATGTAAAATATATGAACCGACAAATTGTTGTAAAAGGATTTGCTTTATAATATTCATTTGCAATGTAAGCAGATAATAAATGTTTGCTATTTACCAATTACTAAACAAATGCTAAAAATATTTTGTGAGCAACAACAAATAAAATATTAAATAATTGAAAGTTTAAACAGGAATTCTTTGATGGAAAAAAACTGCGGCAACAGGTTGAACGAAATTCCTAACCACTTAAAATGATTAAATCAAAATGCAGTCAGGCCTACAGTGCAGCCATAATTCTAAGCAAAAACTTAAATAAATATTAATTTAATTCAAATTGAGAATAAAAATAGAATACTTTACTCTAACAAACTCTACACATTTCACCTGCTTTAAGCATATCTAAATTGAATCGAACACAAGTTCTGAGAACTTGCACAGCTGCTGCTCCAAACAACTCGAGCTCCATTGCATTGGAGTGTGAGTTATAAATTTAAGAGTAGCAACAAGAGCTGAATGCTGGCTAAAATTAATTATTGAGGTAACAACGACTATGACATGACTATGACTTGAAAGCACTCGAAACAAGGAAGAAGAAACTAAATCAATATGAAACAGAAATTGAAATTAAAGCGAGATAAAATTCTGAAATTAAATTTTAGCAATTTTACTAATGCAATGGAATTGTTGACTGTTGACTGTTGGCCGTGTTGCGTGCTCTCCCACTGTTTGGCCTATAAAACAAATACAATAAGCCATTAAAAATCAAGTAAAACAAATAGCCAGCTGGGGCCCAGGCCAACAGGTTGTTAGTTTTGGCTTCGATTACATATTTCACGCACGCACTCAAATCACTTTTCATTTTTATATTCATTTTCATTTTGTTTTTTTTAATTATAATTTCATTTAAGCATTTTTGTTGTTATTGTTTCGAGTATTGGCATAGCCATTGATTATTATTATTACCGTTACGCTGCGCGCTGTGTTTAATTAAAAACGTGACAATTTTACCTGTGGCCAATGCAATACATATTTCATCAGGCATACGCCATGTGCGTCGCTCCACAGCGAATCTGCGGTGGCCGCAACAATTTTTATATTTGTTTTTTTTTTTTTTTTAATTTTTAAATCATTCAAAGCCTGTTTACATTGTGCGCATCTCGTTTGCATTACAATTCACCTGCGCCGCCTGCCTGCCTATTTAATTAACTTTTCATACTACAATTCGGCTCAATCATTTTCAATCAATGAACTGTTGGCTTGGACTGACATTGCAGCAAGGATTATCTAATGGAGACGAATGAGGACATCTGTCATATCATGGTATATATTTAAGATTTTTCAGTTGTTTCGCGTCTTGGTAATTGGAAAAACAATGAATTTCACTGGACAATTCAGTTGAACGTTGCTGTCGGTCTATGAATAGATCAATTTTTATCAGATATGTATATATTCTGAATTGCCAAGCCTCAAAGGGAAAAGCAATTTATTTGAAGATCAATTCTTATAGCAGATAAATAATTATCTACATGAAGAACTAGATGATCCCAGCTATTTGTATGTGATGCAAATATATTCTAGACCCACAACATATAATAGGATTTATACTGATCACCATATAATAATTCCCTAGTTGTACACGTGTGTATTAGGAAAGTAGATAGCATCTTAGTATATTTAATATTTATCGATTTATAGAGGATATCAATAATAAATTGCCTAATTTTGGTTGTCTTAAAAACAGTTTCATAAGATTTAGCTAATTCATGATGGTTCGGTCATAGCTTAAATCATAGCTTATTTGACAAGAGTATAATTTTTAGGATTGCGAGTCTCCAACTACAATATTGACCTACAAAATGATCTCTGCTATACTTACATAATAATATTATATAATATATTTACAAACTTAACAGTTCATGCGTATCAACAGTTTAATAGTTTATTATTTTATTAATTCATCTGGCAATACTGTTTTACAGAAGTGTCATATTACACTTTCATTTTCATTAGAGAGTAAACAGCATAATGCTTAAGCTGAGCGAACATATTTAAATTGATTCGCACAGTTGTTGTCTGTTTTGGAAGACGAAGAACGACCGGGCGCATCAACAATGTTTGAGGAAAAGAAATTTGAGACGAGGCTCAATGAAGATCCATGACAAACGCAAGAAGAACTCTTAATAAAAACACTGACTCAACAAACCATTTCACATCGCTTAAAAGCAAAGGAAATTATCCCAAAACAAGAAAGTCGCATGCTGTATGAACTGCAGCCGAGAGAGGTCGAACAGCGATTTTTCACGTGTGAACAACTGTCCCAACAGAGCCGAGCGATGCGAGAGAGACAGAACAAAGTTATGTTGAAACATGCTCGACCACAGGTTGCAGCGGCCGTACTTTGAACTGCTCAAACGGAAAGCTAATGTATAATCATTATTTAGAGTTATATATATATATATATATATATATATATATATATATATATATATATATATATATATATATATATATATATATATATATATATATATATATATATACATAAAATGTAATTTAATTTATATAAACCAATTTGTCACGTTCTCATTGAACCAATCTTTATACAACTAGGATCTAGGATCAAGTCAAACCTCGAAAGTAACGAAAACTTTTCATTTATACAGACAAACAGTCGGACTGACGGCAAGACAGACATTACATCAATATATTCTATCAAACAAATATACAAAATACTCGTATTGCTTGCATACCGAACGAAAGTAAAGAGAACAACAAACCATTTCACATCGCTGGAAAGAAATGGCAATGATCCCAAAGGGGAGAAGTCGAATGTTGTATGAACTGCAGCCGCGAGAAGTCGAACAAGGGTTTTTGCACGTATGAGCAACTGCTAGAACACCTGAGAGAGACACGACACAACTTTTCTTGCAATATGATAATGCTCGACAACATGTTGCAGCGCCTGTCAAAAACTTTTGATTCAACAAGAGCGAAAATCTTTTCATTTATACAGACGAACTGACTGCAAGAAAGGCATTGCACAAAACCAATACATTCTCTTAAACAAATATAGAAAATACTCTTTTGAATACTGAAAGAATAAAAATATTCAACTCTCTATATGCTCAACATATTTGTTAATGCAACTCTGCATGGATTTGATGAGCTTCAATCTAAAGTCCACACTCAATAGCAATACTTAACTAATCTTCTATACAAATTTGTCTTGAATGCATATAGCCACGTCATTCATATATAAATATTATCAACTTTTCGACTCACCTAAGGTTGTGGTAATTGTTTATCCTGTTGTGAATATCCTCCTGTCGCAGTTGCACAACGGTGGTGTAGAGACGTTTGCGTTTGTTTGATATATATATAAATATATATTTTTTTGGAAATGAAAATGTAAGCGAATGCGTGTGAATAATGTCAGCTGAATAAACAGCGTGGGCTACTTGGTTAGCCAAGTAAACAACTTTTTATTATTTATTCACAATAATTTTCAGAGCTTCGACTTGATTGTCTACGTTTTACATTTGACTCCAATGAACATTTTTTAATTCCCTGCGTAATCAATTGATGCATTGCCAATTAGATTAAAGATTTTTAAGCTTTAGTCAACTGGGGCAACACACAGTTAATTAAGCAAACAAACTTCAAGCACAAAAGTCGTGGCAAAGTTCTTGAAGACTCTTTCAATCAGCATGCCTCATCTCACAGACCGCAAACGCAATCTCTGCGCATTGGCACCTCAGCTAAAAACGAATTGAAGACAACTTCACCTCAGTCAGGCCACAAACAAATCAGCTAAGTGCCCTTTTCCCAAAAAAAAAGTAGAAGAAGAAGAAACAGGGAGACGCGACAACTTTGGCCAAGGTAAGTCAATTTACCTAATTGACTTATGGCCAAGCAGAAACTTTGACAGTTGCAGCTTGTTTCTGCGTGAAGATTTAAATTTGTTGAACGAAGTGAGATAATAATATTAGTTGGGCAACGGACAGAGGCACAGATAGAGAAATAGATACAGACATAGATATAGCTACTGATAGGACTTATTCAGATGGAAAATTAAATTAACTTGTTGACTAACTGAATGAAATTCATTGTTCATTATCAAGTTAAATATGAATAGAAAGTAAAATTTCTTCTAACAAGATTTGATTATATTCATATCTTTTTTGATACTTGAGTTCAAATACTTTTGATGGTATATATAACGAAATTGATTAATGTGTAATTAAGCAAAATAAGCTTAGATATAGATCCAATTGGTGTAAATTTGCTCATGTATTTAATAAACAACATAATAATAAAAGTATATCGCAAAACAATATTATTATATATTGAAAATTATTATAGAGCTAAACTAAGGTTCCCTTAGGATTCGGTATATTTAAAAAAAAATATTTTAAGTATTTTATATAAAAATATATATAAAATACTTCATTTTATACAAAAATATAAATAAAATACTTTAAAGTAAATATTTAACTTTGACTTTTTAAGATTCTTTTGCATAAGTTGTCTTCCTTTTCTTTTTTTAATCTAACAGAAATTATTCACATATTTACACCTTAGGGCTATAGAACGCTCTAAAATAGGATAAATATTTTAGGGCAAGGAAGAGATTTTGTGGTGTAGTAAACACAGGTAGGTCTTATGGAACATGTACTTAATTTTTAGGTCAAATCTCGATCCAGCGAGTCTTTTGGGTCTTCCATAAAAAATTTAAATTCAAAGGAAAACTCTTCTAAGAACAAGATTTTTCATTTTCTTTGCAAAATAAAATCATAGCCATTAAAAATAAATAAATTTCAGCCAAAAAGTCATAAAAATGAAAAAAATAATATTAATAAATAATATATAATAAAAATATATCAAAAGTAAACATTATTACTTTCAGTTTAAGCACAAACAGCAACCACAACCAAATCAAAATTATCTCAAATCAAAACCGAAACAGTTTCAATTATGATTATCATGCCAGGCACACTTGGCTCAGCCATACACAGCATAATCATAATAATAATGAAATATAACTATATATAATAGAATTGTTGTCAAAAGCTTTATGAACTTTTAATGGTTGAACAAACTTGCAGCCACTAAAACTTTAAAGCGGCAACAAGCTGAACAGAGGCAACAGCAACAGCAACAGCAACGACAACAACGACAACAACACCGACAACAACAACGACAACAACAACGACAACAACAACGATGACAACAACGGCAACACCGGCAACAACTTTGCACAGCTTGTTAAATAAACTTGTTTTTGAGCCAATGTCGCTCACATGTTTGTTGCACATTTCCGCTTACGTGAATATATTAATTACCAAAATTTCATAGCCTAAACAGAGAGAGAGAGAGAGTGAGCTAGATGGGAGACAGATCTAGTCGGCAATTCAATTAGTGGGCTACTTGCATTTATCTCATTTTAATGCTGCATACTTTCACACACACACATACACACACGCACACACACTCAGTTAGGTTGTCGTCATGGCAACGACTCGAGCAGGACTCGAAGGACTCGTAGGACTTGAATGAACTCGTGACTTATGCACTGACGCAACCAATTATAGCTTGGGGGCAAACTGTAACTGCAACCGTCTCGCCCGCTATCTTACTATAGCTACATATATATGTATATGCATGTATGTGTGTGAGTGTGTTTGCGTGTGTGTGTGTGTTTCATTGGGTAGCTTACGCTGCTTCCATTTTCGTCTGCATCTAAACCTATTTTTGGTTTTAGCGCTGCTCAAAAACTATGTCAAATGGAATTTATGCGATGCGCCCAAAAGGCAAGGCAATGAAAATACACACACACACCCGCACAGCTACACACACACACACCCACACCCACACACACATACCCAACATACCTTCTGGCATTTCACACGTGTGTCTCTGTTTGCTATCTCTTCTGCTCCTTTGCCGTTGCTCTGATTGACTTTGCGTTGCATACTTTATGGCGTCGCCATCATTGAGACGCGCTGGTGACGGCTATATTTCATCAGCGATTGTTTTTGCCAAAGTTTCTTAATTAAATATGACAGATTAGCAAGCCAAGATTTTTGGCCAACTAATTGAATCTGCCAAGTTAACGCTGCGAGTGATGTGCAGTGAGTGAGAGACAGAGGGAGAGAGGAAGAGATACAGACAGAGACAGAAAGAGAGAAGTAGAGGTAGAGCCAGATCGCTAAAACTTGTTGCTTAGATGCACTCGCGCCATTAGAAACGTAGCTAAGCTGAAAGGTTGAAAACTTTTTAGTGCAACTGAAATGATTTATAAGATTATCCAAATTTCGTCTAGATTTCGTACTTTTTTGTTTATAGTTATTCCATGTCTCAAAGACTTTATATAAAAAAGCATTTAAAATTTAACTAAATACTGAACTGAAATGATTTATAAGGTTATATAAACTCCTTCTAGATTTCTTACTTATTTTTTTATAGTTATTCCATGAACTTAAAGCCAGCCTCGTCTAAAATATTTTATATAAATAATATTAGAACTGAGAGCTTTTAAAATTTAACTAAATACTTAACTCATCCAAGCCCTAAGCTTAATAAAACAGTTAAAGAAAAGTAACTTCAATACAGTCGTTATTTGAACTTCCTCTCCAACTGTTCACTCTCTCTCTCTCTCTCTCTCTCTCTCTCTCTCTCTTCACGTAGCTCTCCCTTAATCGCGCTTAAATGCCCACACTCAGCTAACGCTCTCAACGCATTTTTAATACATTTAATTTATAATATCTAAAGAGCTTCTCATTAGACTGCCTGACTCCCCTGTGGTTGGCAGCCACACAAGCCAAAGACCAGACAACAACGAGTTCGACGAGTGGTTGGCCAACCACCCACGCCACCCCCACCACCCACGCCACCCCTACCATCATTTAGCAAACACTTTGAACAAACTGCTGACAAACATGCTGGATTCTATTTGCATGCCCTCGAATGTATCTGCAATCCGTGCAGCATTGCTGTAAGTCCATGCTTTAAAAAAAATGTTGCTGAAATAAAACTGATTTCATTACCTTGATTAGTTGGTCTCTTCAAGTCTGCCCCGAGTGGCTCTCTGTGTGTGCATAAGTCTGCCTGGCTGTTCGTCTCTCTGTCAGTTTGTTTGCCTGGCTTTTTTCAGCGATTTTTCTTCTTTTTTTTTCTACACATCTGAAAATCCGCCACTGCGCTTATGACAGCAAAAGGCAGCAGGAAGGGGCCAAAAGCGGGTTGGCCATCTTTTGGCCTGCGCTGTTTTGGGTTCAATGCAAGCATTAACCTCATTAGCATGCAACTCTGAATGGCGCTCACAAAAATATACATATTTAGTACATTCACTTAAATGAGGATTTGTTTAAGTGCGCAAAACGTACGTCAGCAATTCGCAGTTGTCCGTTCTCGATTCAAATGAATTAAATTTAATAGCTCAAGGCTAATTTTATTTATTTTCAATTGAGTTTCATATTTCAAATGAGATTTTCATTTATTTGATAAGCTTCTTATTAAATGAATAAATTAATGTTTATTAAATTATATTTACAACTAAATATACGTCAGGAAAATATAGTAATTATAATTAGCTTTGAAGTGTCAAAGATAAAAATATCTAATAGCAACTGGCATTGGAAAGTAAAACTCTAAGCAGAAAAACTCATCATCCATTGTTAAATTTCTAAGAGATATATATGAATTATAACATTTATTATAATATAATAATTCATTATTATTATATAAGGTGAGCTCTTTGATATGCAATATGCTTTCAATATGAATTTTCAGTTTTATTATATTGAGCAATAAAGTTTGCATACAAAAATATATATATAAGCTTGACAACTGAGAACCAAATAAGAGCAATATGAAAAGAAATTATAATAAAACAAAAAATAATTTTTTTACTATATTTTCTGTAATCTAAATTGAAGCTACTGCTGTGCCATTATAAATGAAAAATCAAAATTATTAAAACAATTTTTTCTACTCTCTACAAAAATTAGTCTGCGGTCATAATATTAATAATATAAATACATAAATAATATATATAATATAAATATATATTTTTAAAACTAAATTTTATCATTTCTTATCATTTCTATATATTTTTAAATAAATATGACGTATATATATTATTTTATTTTTTTTTTAGCAAAAAATTGAAAGCGACTTCATTTATGTAGCTTTAAAGATATCAAATATACGTTTTTGACACTTAAAAAGATTTAAATATAATTATTTATGAATGCAAATGAAGTGAGTAAATAGAAAAATGCCAAAAAATTATGATAACAAAATTTAAATTTAAATAACAAAATCTTAAATGCCAATCGTATGCAAAAATCAAAAGCAACATTAGCTATTGGCTATAGAAAGTGGAATCGAAACATTTCTACTCATTTTCACTTGCCAAGTGGAAGCCCCTTGAAAGTTAATTTGAGCATGAAATAAGCCTAACAACTAGCTATCTAATTTCCATACTTCATTCGCTTCCACTCGCTCTCTCCCACTCGCCCTCTCTCACTCACTCTGATTATCATTCCATTACAATGGCCAACTAATAAGTTTGCCTTACTTGGCCCTCACTTGGCCACTGCACACAATGTATTGAGGGCACTTTGCAGCACTTGGCCAACTGTGCCTCTTGCCGTTCCAAGAGAACTAACTGCCAACTGGCAGAAAAACTTAATTAAGCATAATAGAGCTGAGTTCTCGCTGCTTGCACAGCATGCAACAGAATTTTCTTTGCTTCGTTTTACATTTTTCCACTTTGTTTTTTTGTGATTTTTTTTTTACCACCCGGCTGTAAGTAGCTGTTGGTAATTTGCGCTTAGCCACACTTACAGACCAACACGCCGTGGCTAACAGAGAGAGAGAGAGTGAGGCAGACAGAGCTGTAGATGCTGCACATTTTAATTGCATTTCCGCTATTTTTGATGCCCTTTGAATTTATAATGTGAACTCTGCTTGGCGGCACGTCCTGAGAAATATAATTCAATTAATTACAAAGACGACAGGTGCAAGCAGGCTAACACTTAATATTAATCATACGCAGCGTGCAAAAATATAAAAAAAAAAAGATAGGAAAGGAAATCAGCAAAGCCCTGCTGGGGCAGCGTTGGTATCTCTAATAAACATGTTTATTTCATTAGCGCGGACATTTCGAATGTAACACGCAAAAAACCCCAGAAAAAAAAAGAAGGAAGATAGCAAGAAATGTTTTGGGTACTCCCCGAGGACATCATTTGCCATGCCGATTGCCACGCATTCGACATGAAAAATGCGTTCGCGAAAAGTTACCAACCTACGCTCATGCTCCACATCTTTATGATTGGGATTTGCGGGCACTAATGTGCCATTGCCTGCCACACGTTTTCATTTTATATATATATATTTTTTTCTTTTTTCTGCCTAGTAATACCTAGCTGCCACTAGAGGCCCCTAAGTTGCTGAACCTGCTGCTGATGCTGCTGTTGCTGCTACTGACATGCTGTCGACATCATTACAAATAAATTGAGCGTGAAAGATACATTTCAACAACATGCTCACATGACGCAATGATTTGCTACTTTTTATATATAAAGACTTGCTGCCTGCAGCCTGGGCCAAGTTAAGAAATTTGCTTTAAAATATTTGGAAAATTTGCATCAAGTCAAGCGACTAATAATTTTAGTTTAAGCACATTAATTAGCATTTTAATACATACTTTATATATTATATAATTATAATACATAAGTATTTACTGTCATACATCTGCTTCTGCAGCTTGCAGTAAAATATCTTTAATCTTTCAAGCAGCAGCTGCAGCTAGGCTTTTACCAAAGCAGCCAAAGCAATTGCCATAAACTGATTTAATTAAAATACCAAAGTATAGCAAAAATATTCGATATAAATTCAAATTTCTCAATTCACACACACACACAGATTGCATGTGCCACAATTTCAAATGTGAGAGAGAATACAAAAGTCAATTTACTGTAAGACGCTGAGCTGCACATTCCAATGGCACATAAACATAACCATGAGAGATATTTGGTATAATAACATACGTGACCATATTTACAAATTCCAAATCAAAATCTTGCTTAAGTGCGGTGCGGTGTGTGTGTGTGTGTGTGTGTGTGTGTGTGTATGTAGGCGTGGCCATTTCCATTGTCTGACGTTTTGCTATGCATGTGAAATGAATTTAATGTGTGCGTGTGCGTGGCATTCTATTAAATTTGTTAACATGGCCCACATTATAATTTGTGCCTTAAGACATATAAGTTGATATCCAAGCAACAAATACCAAGGCAATTTTGTTTGGCAATGAAAAGCTTAGGCCTCATAATTGTGTTAAAACTCAAATGATTTTCCATCAAAATAAATCAAATAGAAAATTAGGCAACTGTCTGTCAACTGTCAACTGTCTTTGACTTGTTTGCAATTGCCCAAATTACAATTGCTGCCAATTTAAATTGAAAGTCTCTGCCGAAGAGGGCTGCAAATTAATTATACAGCAAACCAAATGCAATGATTCGATTGCACGAAGATTTCTTTCGAAATCACAAGCTTTGTTGTTGAAATGATTAAATTTGAGGTGAAACTAAGATTCTTGGATCTTTGTTAGTTATTAATCTAAACTGTTTGATATCAATCATTCAATAAAAATAAATTAATAGAATTTAAATTAAAAAAATAAATTAAATTAAATTAAAATAAATTAATATAAAAATAAATTATAAAAAAAAAAAACAAAAACAATTAAATAAAATAATAAGCTAAATAAAAAAATGAATTAAATTAAATAATAAATTATATATAAATAAACTAATATAATTTAAAAAAAAATTAAATTACTTTATTAAAAATAAATTAATATAATTTAAATAAAAATAAAATAAATTAAATTAAATAATATATTAATTAAAAATATATGAATATAATTTAAATAAAAATAAAATAAAATAAATAAAATAATAAATTAAATAAAATTAAATTAATATAATTTAAATAAAAATATGATAAATTAAAGAAAATAATAAATTAAATAAAAATTAATTAATAAATAATGAAATAAAGAATAATATAATATAATAATAATAATAAATAAATTAATAATTTAAATAAAAATAAAATAAATTAAATTAAATAAGAAATTAAATAAAAATATATATATATTAATTTTTTATAATAAAAATAATTTCAAATACCTTCTTTAAATAAATTACAAAATATATATTTTTTAAATCAAAATTTAAATACTTATAACTTTCACAATTATTATTATTCAAAGACATTTTCTCAATTGATAGAAAACTCAAAGCATCTGCAATACGAATGCGTTGAGTAATGGTGACGAAAAATTAAGATTATATGTCGTGTATCGATGTAATCGAGTAGGCATAGGTAAACTTAGAAAAAAAAAACATTTATACATATATATATATATATTTATATATATATATCTATACTTATGGAATTTTAGTGTTGTGCAAAAAATATAGGAACGTGTAAAAGTATTGTTAAATTACTGAAAATTGTTAATTTTTGAATCATTCAGGCAAGCGGAAGCATAAGTGGACGCGTAAAATATCTTTCGATTTTGAAATTATCAAGTTCTAAACTTAATTGTTAAATTTCCGAGTAAGTACGAATTATTGTGATTGTAACAATATGCAGCTGATAAAAGGAATGCATTTTGAAACGTTTATCAGAAAAGCTTACAGAATTCACTTACCAAACAATCAGACTTGCGGACTCTGCAGCCATAATAGCCCTCGGACATCAGGTTCCCTAAACATATTAGCCTAAAAGAGAAAATACAATGTTTATTCAATGCAATTTAGAGGCTGTAACATTAAGTTGATTTCTTTTTCAAATGGACCGTAACTATTAGGAATCTATTTTCTGTCAACAAGTGTCTATGGACAAGACCTAACGAAGGAGACACTAACACTGTCTCACAGAGAGACGGCTGAAGAAAAACAGTGATATATAGAGAAAAACAGTGAAAAGCGTAAGGAAACAGAGAGCAACGCTCAGTAAATTTACATTGAGCGTCAGACAGACAATAGGCGAATCATTATGCCTTCTATGCTCAGTTCTGTTTTTGTCGAAAATACTTGAAATTATTTTCGAGATAATGCAATCAAATTCAATTGTAAATATCTCTTTCAATTTGACAATTCCACTTATCAAATATCATACTGAAGAAAGCGTCTAATTCACACTATTTGTCCTTAGCAATTAAAGCAAAAGTTTTATCTCAAAAATGTATGTAAGCCCAGTTGAAATATGGCTATTCTTCAACTTCTTTTCAATCTTTATCTTTCATTTCATTATGATTGGGAAGAAGATGTAGAATATCCGTACTTCGATATTTATTATAACATGAATAAGGGCACTTAAATGTGTGAATGTACCAAAGAACAGCTCTCAGAAATTTTTTTTCAAAGAGTAAAGAGTAGAGTGTTAGTAATTTGTGTACATTAAAGGGTTAAATATATCAAATAGTCGTGCTATGAATTTAAATCATTAAAAAATTTAAAACACCTTAATCTGCGTATGCTGTATTAGGTTATTAGTTCTCTCTAGCTCTGATAGGTCATAAGTTGCATTCATATATACGGACAGACTGACATAAGAATGAATTGATAAACAAAAGCAAAGAGCCAAGTCTAGTCAGCTATTGTTACTGATCAAGCATCAGAATCATAAGCTAAGCCTCCATATACGTCATATGCATACATTTTAACAAAACCTTTTAGACCTTTCCAAGTATCATTTTATGCTGGGTATAAATAATAATAATTTTATAAGTCCTTCAAGTCATAAGACATTAGTACATAAATTTTAACAAATTTCAAAATTAGCAACAGAAAAATTGTTTTTATATATACTTATATTTAATAAGCCCTTCAAGTCATAAGACATTATTACATTGGTTTTAACGAATTTTAAAACTCCATAAAATATCTAATAATGCTACTAAATATGATTTGATTATATGTTAATACAAAACCACTAATCTGCTGTTAACTTTTTGACAAATCTCATCCCAGTTAATCAGTTTATCCAGTTCTGGCCTCAACCCACTCCCAGGCTCCAATTTCATTTTCGGCAATCTCTTATTATCTATAATAACTGCAATATGACAATGTTGTCCATTGCGGTTCTTCTAGCTATAAATTAGTCATGTTTTGTTTTTTTTTTTTTGTTTGTTTTTTGTTGCATGCACAAATAACACTTCTGACAGGCAGCATGGCGTTGGCCTTTTCATGGCAAAGGTGGGTCATTGGCAGACAACGCGGCGTATAATTAACAATAATGAAGTCGTAAAACCACAATGCAATCAGCGATGCGCAAAACACACAAATTCCACACTCACTCACACACACATACATAGTGTGGACAGTCAAAAAGCCAGAATGCAAACCGAATAAAGAAAGAGCATGTGCAGAGAGAGAGATAACGTCAAAGGCGGCATGGGAATGTGGAATTGTGGCCACAGCTTTCAGCTCCAAGTTACGGTCAGGAGGCTGTAAAATATTTATAAACCATTTGCACGCATAATTAGACTGTCATTAAATTTTGAGATTTTCGGCATGTGTGACAAAGCGAGTTCAGTCTGTGTTTGTGTCTCTATCGAAATCCGTATACCCTTGTTACTTGTGCAATTTCATATAGGATTTGTAGTCTAGCCGAGGCTATTGCTATTTTAGAATGAGTTGTGGAATGTCTGGTCGATGATTACTTTGATAGTTAGCTTGAAAAAATACTTCAGAATATTCGAAAAATTCTTCATTTAAACTTTTACACTTTAAACATATGTCCTTATTGTCTACTTTAAGCCTAAGCCTTTAAGCCTTTAAACCTATGCCTATTACCATAATTCTTCTCTTCCTGTCTCCTGTATCTTTGTGTTTTCTACTTTAAACCTATGTCCTTAAAACCTCTGCCTATTGTCATAGTTCTCCTCTTCCTGTCTCTCTATATCTTTGCCTATCTTATATCAAACTGTTCTACTTAAAGCTCCTGTCTTAGAAATACTCTATTAAATTTACAAGTTTTATTTACACTTCTAAGATTTTTATCTGCATGAAGACTCAATATAGCCGTTTCTTTTTATAAGGACTTAGTCGTATATTTATTGGATTTTTTTTTAAATTTTGTACTCTAAAGAAAATATAATTTTAATACTCTAACAAAAAAATATATAGCTGCGTCGCTTCATTAAATTTATTAAAAATTAAATTTAAAAAAAAAATTATTAAGAAAATAATTTAGAAATATTTTGAATTCCAAAAAGCAAACGAGCTTAATTTATAAAATTCAAATAAAATTCAATAAACTGTAAAGTTATTATAAAATTAAATTAATATTTAAAAAAACACTTAAATTTGAAATTTTAGTCAATTAAACCACATTTAAAAAATCTTAAAATTATAGACGATATTTCTTAAAGCTTTTGTACAATTTTAAAAAAAATTACTTTAAATTAGAGTAAATTTAAAAATCTATTTCAAAATCACTTGGATTTGAATCAATGAACCAAAATCTTTAAAAAGTAATTATAAATATTACGCCATCTTTATATATATATATATATACTTTATGGCAATACCTGTCTAATTCATATTATTTACTATCATTATCGAACTCTTCCATCTAAAGGGTAACTATATAAGGTCTACTTTGCTACTTGACTGTTTTCCAATTGGGTGGGACTTCAAGCTGGGCGCTGAAATGTCATGTCATGTCGCGACAGGCGTCGGTGCATGTGTGTGTGTATGTATGTGTGTGTATGTGTGTGTGTGTGTGTGTGTATGTATGAGTGTGGGACCATAAAGTAATCAGCGGAAATGTCAATGAGCCGCCGCCATTTGCTGATGTGTCGGCGGCTGAGGTTTACACTCGCACCAGCAATAACAAAGTATATTTTTCCCCTTCAACCCTGTCACACTTGTGCTACCCTTTTGTGTTGCCCTCCCCCCACCCCCTTCCCTGCTCCGGCCATGCACTTGTGTTATTGTTGTCGCCGTTGCAACTGTTGTTGTTTTCTGCATTGTAATTAAACATTTTTCGTTGCATATGCAGGAGCGATTGGCAGCCGTGCAGGTTTAATTGCATACTGGTGTGTGCTTGTGTTTGTGTGTGTGTGTGTGAGTGTGTGTGTGTGAGTAAGTGTGCGTGTATTTGTCAGGTGTGTGCGCTTGTGCGTGTGTATGTGTGTCTCTCTGTGTCGCACGATGACAAATATTTTATGGTGCAGCATTGATAGGCGGTTAATATGAGTAGCTGATGCATTGACAGCTCCGCAATGAAGCGGAAAATACAAGGAAAGCAGTTGAAATTAATTTATACCTGACTACACTTAACAACTGTTGGGCAACAGGGTCTTACACCGACATTCGAGTGCAACAGATTGAACGGAGAATCGATATTTGTTATTGTATGAGAAACAAGATGAAGCCTAAGTCCCTACTAGTTACACTACTACTTACTAATACTAATTAAAATACTACTATTTATTCAAACTATACTTCTACTACTATTTCAAAATACTATATAATTCTGCTTCTACTACTATTTCAAAATACTATATAATACTACTTCTACTACTATTTATTCAAACTTTACTTCTGCTACTATTTCAAAATACTATATAATTCTACTTCTACTACTATTTCAAAATACTATATAATACTACTTCTACTACTACTGAAAATGCTATGTAATACTTCTAATACTATTTATACAAACTTCTATAAATTCTATGACTCATACTACATCTACTACTATTTAAAATACTAACTGAAAGGGTTTCAAAAATAGTATTAGTAGTAACATTTGTATAAGTATAAATTGCATAACAAGTAGTAGTAACTACTATTACTACTGCGGCAACTACTACAATTACTACAGCTCAGCAGTACCTGAGACTCCTATTGCTAGTATTAATGCGACTGCTTACACTACTACTACTAATACTAATACTACTACTATTACTTATACTAATACTACTACTACTAATACTAATACTACTACTAGTACTACTAATACTAATACTACTACTAGTACTACTATTACTTATACTAATACTACTACTACTAATACTAATACTAATACTACTACTACTACTACTATTACTTATACTAATACTACTACTATTATTACTTATACTAATACTACTACTATTACTAATACTAATACTACTACTACTACTTATACTAATACTACTACTACTAATACTAATACTACTACTAGTAATACTATTACTTATACTAATACTACTACTACTAATACTAATACTAATACTACTACTACTACTACTATTACTTATACTAATACTACTACTATTATTACTTATACTAATACTACTACTATTACTAATACTAATACTACTACTACTATTACTAATACTAATACTACTACTACTATTACTAATACTACTACTACTACTATTACTAAAACTACTACTACTACTACTACTATTACTACTACTACTACTACTACTATTACTAATACTACTACTGCTATTATTACTAATACTACTACTACTACTACTTCTACTACTATTACTACTATTACTAATACTACTACTACTACTACTTCTACTACTATTACTACTATTACTAATACTACTACTACTACTACTATACTAATACTACTACTACTACTACTTCTACTACTATTAATACCACTACTACTACTATAACTAATAATATTACTGTACCAATATCAATTCTACTCTATCATCACACTTACTTCTAGAACAACTACAAGTACTACACCAACCTCCTATACTATTTCTTATACCACTACTATTTCCCACATTACTACCACTATTTCTACAATAACTATTAATGTCATTCCTCAAAAACTAATATTACTACCATGTCTAATACTCTTTAATAATTCACACTACTACTATTATCATTCTTGTACTTGTACTTGAGCATTACTAGTACTTATAATACCACAAATATACTATTATATTTAAATACATTTTGGTAAAGACCAAGCCTATCTACGGTTAGACGAAACGTATTTAAGATTACAAATACAATTGACACACTAGGAGCCCATTCATGGTAACAATGAAGTCTTAAGACTTCTCTGAACGAAACACCAATTCAAATTTATATTTGACTAACGAAACTCTTAGAGCAGGGCACATGAAATATATTTTTCTCTAAAAATCTACTTGATCTATACATCTTATTTACCTTAGAGCGATCTCTCAAACGTCAGTCTGTTCATATATATAAGTACATCGAAAGGCATGTCAGATAGGTGCAGAAAATATAATAAAAATTTGTTGTATTTCAAATACAATAACTTTCTTGCAATTGCAGTTACACATACAAGAATACAAGGACGACTACAAGAGCAGCAATGGCATTTAGTGGACAGATGGATTCCGATGGGGATATGGATTTGACTGATGAGATCTATTCAGGACGCACACGCATTAGCAATATTTCAACGCCGTCCGAACGATCCGATCTATCTCTCGGAGAGCAATCGCAGCATTCGGATCAATCGGATCAGCATCATATTTGGGAGCTCTCCCGAATGCAGGCCCAATCGAATTTATTATACAAAAATCAGGGAGGATCGTCATCATCGTCGTCAGCGCCGCTCTCGTTGCCGCCTGCCGAGGGTATCACCTATACCCATAGCAAAGCCAATACCAATTCACTATATAGCTTTTCCGATATGTACGGCTCGCTCAAGCACATGGAGACCCAAAGCAATCGCGTCCCATCGCTGGGCCTCACATCAAAGGCCAGCACATTGGACTATATGCGCGAACTAGACGGCCTAAAGTTAGATCGCGAACCACAGGTGGCCTACGAAACGTGGTATGCCTCCAAGCAGAGGCTGCGTCAACAGAAGCTACAGCTCCAGAAGGAGGAGCGTCAAATTGAAATAGAAAAGCACGAGCTGCGCAAGCAACTGTCCAAGCTCTGCTACGAGCGATGGCTCCGCAATAAGGCACAGCAGGCGGAGCAGCGGCGCATGGACGAGCATTTGCAACAGGCAGCGCTGCAGGCAGCCAGCTCGATGGCTAGCCGGAACAAGACTGTGCGTAATGTACCGCAGGCTGAGATCCGACAAGTGGTGCAGAGCTGGTGGGTCAAGAAGCAGGAGCAACAGAAGCGTCAGCGCCTCGAAATGCAGCGTCATCAATTGAAAAAGAAACGAGAAGAACAGCGGCGCAAGCAGCTGGCCGAAATGGCCTGGCAGAAATGGATGACCAATGTCTATGGCAAACCGAAGCCGGTGCCCATGAATCAGGGCATGGACTCGCTGCGTGGTAGTGTGTCTTCAATGTTTATTAATCCATTACCCTGGCAGACACTCAAAGAGACACGCGATGAGCTCAAATATCATAAGTGAATTTTTGTCAAATCTTATATTTATCTATGTATATATATGTATATATATTTATATATTTATATATATTTATATATATGTATATATATTCGTATAGATATATCTATATACGTGAATGTATTGAATAGTGAACAGTTGTGATTTCAAGTTTCTTTTAGAATTTTAGTCCGTCATATAAAAAGGAAGGCACTAGTATTTCACATTAAAACTAAATAAAAAAAATATTTCAAATAGTCAATTTCAAGTATTTATTATTTTGAGTAAGAAATAAAATAATAGATAATAATAATATAATAATATCTATATATAATAATAATATCTATATATAATATAGAGTAAAAAGATCTCTGTGCCCCATAGTTACACATTTAAATGTCAATCTATGGAGTATTTACAATCCACTCTATAGATTGACTAATGTTTTTCGATAAAGGCCTCTTGCAAGACTTGTCTAGTCCGAAATTTTAGTTGTATTATGCATATGGTAAGGCCTTACGGTTCAATCTGAAAGCCAATAGAATCGTTTCTTAAATATATTTATATTTAAATGAAAATTCATTGAATGCGTTATTGAATCTGGGTTTTGACTCTCTTGAAAGACTTCTCTTATCCATTATTTAATCTCTTATATGTTGTATGTTAATTATAGTCTTATCTTAAGGCTTTACGATATCTTAAGCCTTATTTAAACTTAACTTTGACTGTAGAACTTACAAAAAGAAACTAAAGGAAACTTTCTCTCTCTATCTCTATCTTTAGTGTTTTCACTAAGAATTTTAGATAAATAGCCTTAATTATTCAGCTAATACTCTAAGAATATATATATATATTCAATAGACTTACTTCACTTTGCTTTCCTCCCCCTTAAGTAAGACTATTTTTTTTTCATTTTATTTTAATTTCTTTTCTTTTCTTTTTTTCTCTTATATTCTCTTCTATTACCTCTTGAGCTCTCCTTTTCTCTCTCAACTTCAGCTTCCACCCCAATTGCTTTAGTTTCTTTAACTTCGACTAATTAATCCTGATTCTATCTTGCTATCAATCCCTTTTCTTTTTTTACTTATCTCCTTTCTTCTCCTTCATTTGTTTACATTCTCCTCTTTTTTCTCTACACTACAAATCAAATTCGTAGGACTTTCGATGCTTTACTTTACTTATCTTATTTCTAAACAAGATATATAATTTAAGATTCCAGCCCCTTAACTAAACAATTCCTAGCTATTTCATATATAAACAAACAAAAACCCTTTCAGTATTGAATTTGACAGACATCATTGCATCTCTCCCTCCCTCTCTCTCCCTCACGCTCTTTCTCTTTCTCTTTTGCTTATTTGTTGTTATCACTATTTCAGGCAAACATTATCGTCTAACATTTCAAAAGTCAATTTAAACAATTGCGTCAGCAGAGCTTAACCAATTTCGTAAACCAATACGATAAGTGAGTGCAGTGTCACAATAGGGGTCAAAATCAAAAGAGATGGCTAGGAAGAGGAGGGTTAGAGATTTGCAGGGAATTGTAAAACTGTGACAGATGAAAACAAAAAACAATTTGCAATAACAAGCAAAATACAAAAGCAAACAAAATGCGAAGCACACACAGTGCAGGCAGCATACTCAATACACTCAATAAGTGTGTGTCTGTGTGTGTGTGTGTGTGTGTGCCTGTCCTAGAATTTGGCAGGCAGTAGCATGGGGGCGTGGCGATAGCCTGGCCATTTTCATTAGATTTTCAACACTGTCTGTAAAGTCACAAAATTATATTGTCAAAAATAAAATAAAGCATGTTTTTAGGCGCAAACACAGGCAACAGCAGAGAGTGAGAGAGAGAGAGAGAAAGAGAGAAAGAGAGCGAGAGAGAGACTGTGGCATATGAAGTGCTCTTTGCAAAACTAAAACCGAAATGCAAACAAAATAAGCCAAAGGCCTAAAGTTCATTTGCACAGTTTCCAAACCGCTTGCGCTCGCCCTACACACACACACACACACGCACACACACACAGCTATAAAGTACACGGAACAAAGTCAAAGGCCGTGCAAGGCTTGGCAAACAAAAAGACCAAAAAGACGCTGGCAAATCCTTTTGATGAGGTCAACGCTAGTTTGGTTTCCCAAAGCCAAAGCACACACACACACACGCATTGGTCAAGTCGATGTTTGCATGTGTGTGTGTGTGCGTGTGTGTGTGTGTTTGAGCATTGGCAGGATTAAATTTGGTAGGTATTGAAGCATGTTATTCGTCATCAATGTAGTTTGCACTAACTAGTCCATATGGTTGTTGTTGTTGCTGTCTGTCTGTGTGTTGATGTTGTTATTGTTGGAATTGCAGCGTGTTGCAGCTGGAACACAAGAGCAGAGCAAAGCAAAGCAGAGCAAAGCAAAGCAAAGCACAGCAAAGCATCCATTTCCTTGTCCAGAGTCAAGCCAAATTTGTGGAGCCGAGTCGAGTCGAGTCGAGTAGAGTCGTTTTCATGTTGTTTGCATTGTTTACGCACTTTCGCTTTGATATTATTGTAGTGTGCAAAGAGACGAGCCAGCCCCAATGGTCAAATTGTACACACACACACACACACACACATTCGAGTGACTAGTCTGAGTCTGTGTGTGTGTGTGTGTGTGTGCATAGTGGTCATATGTGCTTGTGCTGTCCACGAGTTGTGTACAGTTGCATGCTTCATTGGTCAACTTCTAGCTTGGGCCTAGCTTCAACATTGCATAGTTTGGTCATGTGGTTTGGCTAAGCAACAATTCGATTGGACTAAGGAAATTAATACAAAATTTTAATATTTAAACCAATTGGTTTTTAATTAAAACGACTTGGCTAATAATTGATTAAATATTGTTTCAATTTAATGAAATTAATTAGTATTTATATTTCTAATTTGACTTACATGTATTATTATTATATTATTATTATATAATTACTTTTGGGTTATGGTTTAAATAATTTTAATATATTTAGAAATTATAAATTATAAAAATAATTTTTATAAAATTTTTAACAATTTCTTTAAATTAAAATATTTAATTTATAATAAAACGCTTTTTAAAAATTAATTAATTAAATGAAGAAAAAAAATAATAATAACAAATATATATTAACAATATAATTATGCTCAAAAATAAAATAATAATAATATTAACATTAAAAAAATAAAAAAAATTAATAATAATAGTAATTATTATTTTAAGAAATTAATTTTATTACTATTTTATTTTTACTACATTTGTATTATATATTATAATAAATAAAAAGCTAATTTTCTTCCTATCTAAAATTTTTTTTTTGGGATGAAATAATAAATTTAAAACTAAAAAAAAATGCAAAAAATAAATTAGTAAAAGAACTAAACAGATAAAAAGCCAAAATTAATTTTTAGCTATATAATTATTTATGGAATTTTTATTAAAATTTTTTTTAATACGTTTGGAATTTTTATAATTTAATTTTAATTTTTTTTTTTTTCAAACAAAAAAAGTTGGAAATTATTCAACAACTTTTTATACAAATAATTTCTTAAAATCTAATATCTAAAAAAATATTATAATTATTCATAGCCCTCCACATGAGTGCAATAAATAAAACATTAACTGATTAAAAATGAATCGCTTACAAAGCGTTTGCACATGCTTCGTTTAACTAAATGGACTACCCTTAATCTCAATCCGCCACGCGTGTGAACATTTTGCATAAGAAAAACTCACACGGCCTCCCGCCGTGAATGGCAGAACAGGCGCAAAGATAAAGCACATTTGCAGAGCGAAAAGTAAGAGAGGAAGAAGAAAAGAGAAAAAAGAAAACACAAAAAGATAAATCGCCTCGTGTTTAGTGGTAAAAACAATGAAAACGCCCTGTCCACATAGCTGCGGAACACATAAATAATGCAATGGCAGCCGTTCACCAAAAGGAGCAAAAGGCTGCCCAACAATTGAGCATAAGACAAAGCAATTCGCAAGGTGGCCAGGTGAGCAGTCGACAGCAGACCGGGCTTTATGCCCAGACAATGGACCCAAATATATCACAGTGATGACGAGTGATCAATAACCAAAGCAAAGGGAGCTCAAGAGGAGGCCCTGAAGATGCTCCTCTCTGCTCTGCGCTAACAACTTCAACTGCCAGTTATGATAACTGATGTATTGAATGAACAATCGCATGAGTGTTGCTCGAACAAAAGCAAGTGAATACGTCTATTCCAAATGATTCAAAGAGCTATTCGCAAAGAGCGAAAGGTATAGCAAAGACTAGAGAGCAATTGAATTTTCCACAAATTTTTGGAATATTAACTCTTATTAGATTGTTTGTGGCTGTGCTCTAGCTCTGCTCTCTGGCTCTGCTTTGGCTCTGCCAATGGCTCTGCCTATGGCTCTGCTTGGGCTCAACTCGGATTCTGCCTATGGCTCTGCTCTGGCTCTGCCAATGGCTCTGCTTGGGCTCAACTCGGGTTGTGCCTATGGCTCTGTCTATGGCTATGCCTAAGGCTCTGCTCTGGCTCTGCCAAGGGCTCTGCTTGGGCTCAACTCGGTCTCTGCCAATGGCTCTGCTTGGGCTCAACTCGGACTCTGCCTATGGCTCAGCTCTGGCCGTGCCTATGTCTCTGCTTGGGCCCAACTCGGGCTCTGCCTATGGCTCTGCTTGGGATCAACTCGGGCTCTGCCCATGGCTCTGCTTG
Source organism: Drosophila nigricruria (assembly GCA_037075265.1). NCBI lineage: Eukaryota > Metazoa > Arthropoda > Insecta > Diptera > Drosophilidae > Drosophila > Drosophila nigricruria. The sequence continues at coordinate 8,468,179 of JBAMCI010000196.1, read as the reverse complement.
GGATCAACTCGGGCTCTGCCTATGTCTCTGCTTGGGCTCAACTCGGGCTCTGCCTATGGCTCTGCTTGGGTTATCCTCGGGCTATGCCTATGGCTATGCTCTGGCTCTGCCTATGTCTCTGCTTGGGCTCAATTCGGCCTCTGCGTATGGCTCTGCTCTGCCTCTGCTTGGGCTCAACTCGGGCTCTGCCAATGGCTAAGCTTGGGCTCAATTCGGGCTCTGCCTATGGCTCTGCTTGGGTTCAACTCGGTCTCTGCCAATGGCTAAGCTTGGGCTCAACTCGGGCTCTGCCTATGGCTCTGCTTGGGTTCCACTCGGGCTATGCCTATGGCTATGCTCTGGCTCTGCCTGTAGCTGTGCTTGCGCTCAACTCGGGCCATGCCTATGGGTCTGCTCTGGCTCTGCCTGTAGCTGTGCGTTGGCTCAATTCGGGCTCTGCCTATGGCTCTGCTTGGGTTCCCCTCGGGCTATGCCTATGGCTCTGCCAATGCCTCTGCCAACGGCTCTGCTTGGGCTCAACTCGGGCTCTGCCTATGGCTCTGCTTGGGTTCCACTCGGGCTATGCCTATGGGTCTGCTCTGGCTCTGCCTGTAGCTGTGCGTTGGCTCAATTCGGGCTCTGCCTATGGCTCTGCTTGGGTTCAACTCGGTCTCTGCCAATGGCTAAGCTTGGGCTCAACTCGGGCTCTGCCTTTGGCTCAACTCGGGCTCTGCCAATGGCTAAGCTTGGGCTCAACTCGGGCTCTGCCTATGGCTCTGCTTGGGTTCCACTCGGGCTATGCCTATGGGTCTGCTCTGGCTCTGCCTGTAGCTGTGCGTTGGCTCAATTCGGGCTCTGCCTATGGCTCTGCTTGGGTTCCCCTCGGGCTATGCCTATGGCTCTGCCAATGCCTCTGCCAACGGCTCTGCTTGGGCTCAACTCGGGCTCTGCCAATGGCTAAGCTTGGGCTCAACTCGGGCTCTGCCTATGGCTCTGCTTGGGTTCCACTCGGGCTATGCCTATGGCTATGCTCTGGCTCTGCCTGTAGCTGTGCTTGCGCTCAACTCGGGCCATGCCTATGGGTCTGCTCTGGCTCTGCCTGTAGCTGTGCGTTGGCTCAATTCGGGCTCTGCCTATGGCTCTGCTTGGGTTCCCCTCGGGCTATGCCTATGGCTCTGCCAATGCCTCTGCCAACGGCTCTGCTTGGGCTCAACTCGGGCTCTGCCTATGGCTCTGCTTGGATTCCACTCGGGCTATGCCTATGGGTCTGCTCTGGCTCTGCCTGTAGCTGTGCGTTGGCTCAATTCGGGCTCTGCCTATGGCTCTGCTTGGGTTCAACTCGGTCTCTGCCAATGGCTAAGCTTGGGCTCAACTCGGGCTCTGCTTTTGGCTCTGCCTTTGGCTCTGCTTGGCCTCAACTCGGGCTCTGCCTATGGCTCTGCCAATGCCTCTGCCAACGGCTCTGCTTGGGCTCAACTCGGGCTCTGCCTATGGCTCTGCTTGGGTTATCCTCGGGCTATGCCTATGGCTATGCTCTGGCTCTGCCTATGTCTCTGCTTGGGCTCAATTCGGCCTCTGCGTATGGCACTGCTCTGCCTCTGCTTGGGCTCAACTCGGGCTCTGCCAATGGCTAAGCTTGGGCTCAATTCGGGCTCTGCGTATGGCTCTGCTCTGCCTCTGCTTGGGCTCAACTCGGGCTCTGCCAATGGCTAAGCTTGGGCTCAATTCGGGCTCTGCCTATGGCTCTGCTTGGGTTCAACTCGGTCTCTGCCAATGGCTAAGCTTGGGCTCAACTCGGGCTCTGCTTTTGGCTCTGCCTTTGGCTCTGCTTGGCCTCAACTCGGGCTATGCCTATGGCTCTGCTCTGGCTCTGCCTGTAGTTCTGCTTGCGCTCAACTCGGGCTCTGCCTATGGCTCTGCTTGGGTTATCCTCGGGCTATGCCTATGGCTATGCTCTGGCTCTGCCTATGTCTCTGCTTGGGCTCAATTCGGCCTCTGCGTATGGCTCTGCTCTGCCTCTGCTTGGGCTCAACTCGGGCTCTGCCAATGGCTAAGCTTGGGCTCAATTCGGGCTCTGCCTATGGCTCTGCTTGGGTTCAACTCGGTCTCTGCCAATGGCTAAGCTTGGGCTCAACTCGGGCTCTGCCTATGGCTCTGCTTGGGTTCCACTCGGGCTATGCCTATGGCTATGCTCTGGCTCTGCCTGTAGCTGTGCTTGCGCTCAACTCGGGCCATGCCTATGGGTCTGCTCTGGCTCTGCCTGTAGCTGTGCGTTGGCTCAATTCGGGCTCTGCCTATGGCTCTGCTTGGGTTCCCCTCGGGCTATGCCTATGGCTCTGCCAATGCCTCTGCCAACGGCTCTGCTTGGGCTCAACTCGGGCTCTGCCTATGGCTCTGCTTGGGTTCCACTCGGGCTATGCCTATGGCTATGCTCTGGCTCTGCCTGTAGCTGTGCTTGCGCTCAACTCGGGCCATGCCTATGGGTCTGCTCTGGCTCTGCCTGTAGCTGTGCGTTGGCTCAATTCGGGCTCTGCCTATGGCTCTGCTTGGGTTCAACTCGGTCTCTGCCAATGGCTAAGCTTGGGCTCAACTCGGGCTCTGCCTTTGGCTCTGCCTTTGGCTCTGCTTGGCCTCAACTCGGGCTCTGCCTATGGCTCTGCCAATGCCTCTGCCAACGGCTCTGCTTGGGCTCAACTCGGGCTCTGCCTATGGCTCTGCCAATGCCTCTGCCAACGGCTCTGCTTGGGCTCAACTCGGGCTCTGCCTGTGGTTCTGCGTGCGCTCAACTCGGGCTATGCCTATGGGTCTGCTCTGGCTCTGCCTGTAGCTATGCTTGGGCTCAACTCGGGCTCTGCCTATGGCTCAGCTCTGGCTCTGCCAATGGCTCTGCTTGGGCTCAACTCGGGCTATGCCTATGGCTATGCTCGGGCTCTGCCTATGGCTCTGCTCTGGCTCTGCCTGTAGCTATGCTTGGGCTCAACTCGGGCTCTGCCTATGGCTCAGCTTGGGTTCCCCTCGGGCTATGCCTATGGCTATACTCGGGCTCTGCCTATGGCTCTGCTCTGGCTCTGCCTGTAGCTCTGCTTGCGCTCAACTCGGGCTCTGCCTATGGCTCAGCTCTGGCTCTGCCTGTAGCTATGCTTGGGCTCAACTCGGGCTCTGCCTATGGCTCTGCTCTGGCTCTGCCAATGGCTCTGCTTGGGCTCAACTCGGGCTCTGCCTATGGCTCTGCCAATGCCTCTGCCAACGGCTCTGCTTGGGTTCAACTCGAGCTCTGCCTATGGCTCTGCGCTGGTCATCCCTATGTCTCTGCTTGGGCTCAACTCGGGCTCTTCCTATGGCTCTGCTTGCGCTCAACTCGGGCTCTGCCTATGGCTCAGCTCTGGCTCTGCCTATAGCTCTGCTTGGGATCAACTCGGGCTCTGCCTATGGCTCTGCTCTAGCTCTGCCAATGGCTCTGCTTGGGCTCAACTCGGGCTCTGCCTATGGCTCTGCCAATGCCTCTGCCAACGGCTCTGCTTGGGCTCAACTCGAGCTCTGCCTATGGCTCTGCTCTGGCTCTGCCAACTCGGGCTCTGCCTATTGCTCTGCTCTGGCTCTGTCTGTAGCTCTGCTTGCGGTCAACTCGGGCTCTGCCTATGGCTCTGCTCTGGCTCTGCCAATGGCTCTGCTTGGGCTCAACTCGGGCTCTGCCTATGGCTCTGCTTGGGCTTAACTCGGGCTCTGCTTATAGCTCTGCTCTGGTTCTGCCTGTAGCTCCGCTTGGGCTCAACTCGGGCTCTGCCAATGGCTCTGCCTCTCGCTCTGAATATGGCTCTGCTTGGGCTCAACTTGGGCTCTGCCTATAGCTCTGCTTGGGTTCCCCTCGGGCTATGCCTATGGCTATGCTCTGGCTCTGCCTATGTCTCTGCTCGGGTTCCCCTCGGGCTATGCATATGGCTATGCTCTGGCTCTGCCTATGTTTCTGCTTGAGCTCAATTCGGCCTCTGCGTATGGCTCTGCTCTGCCTCTGCTTGGGCTCAACTCGGGCTCTGCCAATGGCTAAGCTTGGGCTCAACTCGGGCTCTGCTTATGGCTATGCTCTGGCTCTGCCTATGTCTATGCTTGGGCTCAACTCGGGCTCTGCCAATGCCTCTGCCAACGGCTCTGCTTGGGTTCAACTCGAGCTCTGCCTATGGCTCTGCGCTGGTCATCCCTATGTCTCTGCTTGGGCTCAACTCGGGCTCTGCCTATAGCTCTGCTTGGGATCAACTCGGGCTCTGCCTATGGCTCTGCTCTGGCTCTGCCAATGGCTCTGCTTGGGCTCAACTCGGGCTCTGCCTATGGCTCTGCCAATGCCTCTGCCAACGGCTCTGCTTGGGCTCAACTCGAGCTCTGCCTATGGCTCTGCTCTGGCTCTGCCAATGGCACTGCGAACGGCTCTGCTTGGGCTCAACTCGCACTCTGCCTATGGCTCTGCTTAGGCTCAACGCGGGCTCTGCCTATGGCTCAGCTCTGGCTCTGCCTATAGCTCTGCTTGGGATCAACTCGGGCTCTGCCTATGGCTCTGCTCTGGCTCTGCCAATGGCTCTGCTTGGGCTCAACTCGGGCTCTGCCTATTGCTCTGCTCTGGCTCTGCCTGTAGCTCTGCTTGCGCTCAATTCGGGCTCTGCCTATGGCTCTGCTCTGGCTCTGCCAATGGCACTGCGAACGGCTCTGCTTGGGCTCAACTCGGACTCTGCCTATGGCTCTGCTTGGGCTTAACTCGGGCTCTGCTTATAGCTCTGCTCTGGTTCTGCCTGTAGCTCCGCTTGGGCTCAACTCGGGCTCTGCCAATGGCTCTGCCTCTCGCCCTGAATATGGCTCTGCTTGGGCTCAACTTGGACTCTGCCTATAGCTCTGCTTGGGTTCCCCTCGGGCTATGCCTATGGCTATGCTCTGGCTCTGCCTATGTCTCTGCTTGGGTTCCCCTCGGGCTATGCCTATGGCTATGCTCTGGCTCTGCCTATGTTTCTGCTTGAGCTCAATTCGGCCTCTGCCTATGGCTCTGCTCTGCCTCTGCTTGGGCTCAACTCGGGCTCTGCCAATGGCTAAGCTTGGGCTCAACTCGGGCTCTGCTTATGGCTATGCTCTGGCTCTGCCTATGTCTATGCTTGGGCTCAACTCGGGCTCTGCCTATGGCTCTGCTCTGGCTCTGCCAATGGCTCTGCTTGGGCTCAACTCGGGCTCTGCCTATGGCTCTGCCAATGCCTCTGCCAACGGCTCTGCTTGGGTTCAACTCGAGCTCTGCCTATGGCTCTGCGCTGGTCATCAATATGTCTCTGCTTGGGCTCAACTCGGGCTCTGCCTATAGCTCTGCTTGGGATCAACTCGGGTTCTGCCTATGGCTCTGCTCTGGCTCTGCCAATGGCTCTGCTTGGGCTCAACTCGGGCTCTGCCTATGGATCTGCCAATGCCTCTGCCAACGGCTCTGCTTGGGCTCAACTCGAGCTCTGCCTATGGCTCTGCTCTGGCTCTGCCAACTCGGGCTCTGCCTATTGCTCTGCTCTGGCTCTGCCTGTAGCTCTGCTTGCGCTCAACTCGGGCTCTGCCTATGGCTCTGCTCTGGCTCTGCCAATGGCACTGCGAACGGCTCTGCTTGGGCTCAACTCGGACTCTGCCTATGGCTCTGCTTGGGCTTAACTCGGGCTCTGCTTATAGCTCTGCTCTGGTTCTGCCTGTAGCTCCGCTTGGGCTCAACTCGGGCTCTGCCAATGGCTCTGCCTCTCGCTCTGAATATGGCTCTGCTTGGGCTCAACTTGGGCTCTGCCTATAGCTCTGCTTGGGTTCCCCTCGGGCTATGCCTATGGCTATGCTCTGGCTCTGCCTATGTCTCTGCTTGGGTTCCCCTCGGGCTATGCCTATGGCTATGCTCTGACTCTGCCTATGTTTCTGCTTGAGCTCAATTCGGCCTCTGCCTATGGCTCTGCTCTGCCTCTGCTTGGGTTCAACTCGGGCTCTGCCAATGGCTAAGCTTGGGCTCAATTCGGGCTCTGCCTATGGCTCTGCTTGGGCTCAACTCGGGCTCTGCCTATGGCTCTGCTTTGGTTCCACTCGGGCTATGACTATGGCTATGATCTGGCTCTGCCTATGTCTCTGCTTGGACTCAACTCGGTCTCTGCCTATGGCTCTGCTTTGGTTCCACTCGGGCTATGCCTATGGCTATGCTTTGGCTCTGCCTATGTCTCTGCTTGGGTTCAACTCGCGCTCAACTCGGGCTCTGCCTATGGCTCTGATCTGCCTCTGCTTGGGCTCAACTCGGGCTCTGCCTAAGGTCCTGCTCTGGCACTGCCTGTAGCTGTGCGTTGGCTCAATTCGGGCTCTGCCTATGGCTCCGCTTGGGTTCCCCTCGGGTTCTGCCTATGGCTCTGCTCTGGCTCTGCCTGTAGCTCTGCTTGCGCTCAACTCGGGCTCTGACTATGGCTCAGCTCTGGCCTGCCTGTAGCTATGCTTGGGCTCAACTCAGGCTCTGCCTATGGCTCTGCTCTTGCTCTGCCAATGGCTCTGCTTGGGCTCAACTCGGGCTCTGCCTATGGCTCTGCCAATGCCTCTGCCAACGGCTCTGCTTGGGCTCAACTCGAGCTCTGCCTGTGGCTCTGCTTGGCTCGACTCGGGCTCTGCCTATGGCTCTGCTCTGGCTCTGCCAATGCCTCTGCCAACGGCTCTGCTTGGGCTCAACTCGGACTCTGCCTATGGCTCTGCTCTGGCTCTGCCAATGCCTCTGCCAACGGCTCTGCTTGGGCTCAACTCGAGCTCTACTAATGGCTCTGCTTGGGCTTAACTCGGGCTCTGCTCTGGCTCTGCCAATGCCTCTGCCAACGGCTCTGCTTGGGCTCAACTCGAGCTCTACCAATGCCTCTGCTTGGGCTTAACTCGGGCTCTGCCTATGGCTCTGCTCTGGCTCTGCCAATGGCACTGCGAACGGCTCTGCTTGGGCTCAACTCTAGCCGTGCCTATGGCTCAACTATGACTCCTCCTATGCATCTGCCTATGGCTCAACTCTGGCTCTGCTTGTGGCTCAACTGTGGCTCAACTCTGACTCTGCCTATGGCGATGCTTTGGCGCTTTAACAGTTTATAATTTTTTAAGTAAATAAATATATAGAAATTGGATTCTCTATCAAAGTGTCGTAAAGCTTGAATTTTGACGGAATTTCATTAATATTTATTGCTAATAACTTTCGGTTTTATATGCCTCTTTGATAGATAACAAAAATTGATTTGGCTGCAGAAGGTAATGGAAGATCGTTTAAGAGCCCTATTCAAGTGGCGTGCAATGTTTACATAAAAATCTGATTGATTTTTGCAGGTTTATTAACTGGGACACAAGATGAACATGAATAAAATTTCATAAAAGAAAACTTTATGAATACAAATTTAATTGATTTTTAATTCTTTATGTTAACTTTTATTTGAAGTCTTTTAAAATGAATGAAACAAAAAATTGTATAGCCCAATTCAATTTTATTTTTATTATCTTCTATTTACGTAAAGCAACGATGTGCTCTGTCGTTTGATGTTAAAACAAATATTGAAAATAATTTTTTTTATTTCTATTAATTTCAGTAAAATCATAGTAGAAAGAAGAGCTTAAGAATCAATATCAAAATGATGAATATATAAATCAAATATGTACATTTTATTAGTCTATCGAAATCCTCTTTGATTTAAATTGATATAAGTGGGATTTATTGTATTGCAGCTACTATTTATATGATTAGCTCTTGAATAATTTATATCAAATCAAATATAACTCTCTCAACTTTAATGTTGCATTAACCTTTGAAAGCATATTTGTGCGTCTTTCAATATGCAGCGCTTTCACTTTGCGACGTCTATGACTTACTTAAGTCGAAGGCGCGTGCTAATAACTTGTTGGCCCTGGCATGCAAGGCGCTAGCAGGTCTCAGCTAGTCGGTGTGTGATGGCCTTCACATGAATTTCTTGCTGCGTGCAGGACGCAGATTAAAGTGACAGACAGGCTACGCAAAAATAACAAAAGGTGGTTAAGTCCTTGTAAGTGTTTAAGTCGACAAGGCGCTACGACTGCGTAACGAGGACAACGTGTCGAGCTCTAGCCAAAGGAGAACATACACACACACATACACACACATATATATTTATATTTCTATTGAAGAAGCAGGTTGCTGCGTGTTTATAGCGCTGTGAAATGAACATTTTGCAGGTGATTTAACAGTTATTAGATTTCTTTTTAGACCCAACTGTGTGCAAGACCCAATCCACTTGGGAGTTAAAACTTCTTGCCTCAGTTGTAATTGTAAAAAGTTTTTATTTGATCGCCTCACATTTGGCTGCCAAGCTGCCAAGAATGAAAGTATGCTAAACAAAATGTCAAAAGATGCTTGCTCAAGACAATGCGAGAAACAATTGCCTCGGCGCAAACTTTTGTGCTCAACTTTTCTCAACTGCGAGCATATGCCTGATTAAATAAAGATTTTTAGCCAGCACAAAACTTGGTCAAAAGCAGGCAGCACCATTCTGGCGCAAGTAAATATGCAAAAATGTTATCAAACAGTGTTGACACACGAGTGCCGACTCACAGATGGCCTAAAACTATGAAGTGCATCCTTTTATTGCATTTATTCTGCAAGCAGAACACAACAGGAGGAAGTTTCGCAAAACGTTTTAGCCAGCAAATCGTCAAGATTTTATAAGAAAATTAATGTTTAATAAAAATAGAAAATTAGTTAAAGTTTAAGATAAAGGAAATTATAAACAGTTTAATTTAAAAATGATATAAATGATTTATAAATTTTAAATATTACATTAATTTTTAAAATTACATAAATAATAAATGAAAATATAAAGATAAATATTTGTATATATAATAAATAATAAATAAAATAATAAATAGAATATAATATGAATTATTTTGTAATAAATAAAAAATATAATTTTATGAAGTAATTACAAAAGAATAATAATAAATAAATTAATATTAAATAATAATAATGAATGAATAAATATTAAATAATAATATTAAATAAATAAATAATAAATAATAAATAACTCATAAACAAAATAAAAATTTATCTAAAAAAAATTTTTTTTTTTACCTATAAAATTAAACTGAAATAATTTTTTAATTTTTTAAGCCCATTTTATATTAAATAATAATATTTTTAAATAAATAATAATAGATAAATAAATAATAAATAATAAATAATAAATAATAAATAATAAATAATAAATAATAAATAATAAATAATAAATAATATTTAATAAATAATAAATAATAAATAATAAATAATAAATAATAAATAATAAATAATAAATAATAAATAATAAATAATAAATAATAAATAATAAATAATAAATAATAAATAATAAATAATAAATAATAAATAATAAATAATAAATAATAAATAATAAATAATAAATAATAAATAATAAATAATAAATAATAAATAATAAATAATAAATAATAAATAATAAATAATAAATAATAAATAATAAATAATAAATAATAAATAATAAATAATAAATAATAAATAATAAATAATAAATAATAAATAATAAATAATAAATAATAAATAATAAATAATAAATAATAAATAATAAATAATAAATAATAAATAATAAATAATAAATAATAAATAATAAATAATAAATAATAAATAATAAATAATAAATAATAAATAATAAATAATAAATAATAAATAATAAATAATAAATAATAAATAATAAATAATAAATAATAAATAATAAATAATAAATAATAAATAATAAATAATAAATAATAAATAATAAATAATAAATAATAAATAATAAATAATAAATAATAAATAATAAATAATAAATAATAAATAATAAATAATAAATAATAAATAATAAATAATAAATAATAAATAATAAATAATAAATAATAAATAATAAATAATAAATAATAAATAATAAATAATAAATAATAAATAATAAATAATAAATAATAAATAATAAATAATAAATAATAAATAATAAATAATAAATAATAAATAATAAATAATAAATAATAAATAATAAATAATAAATAATAAATAATAAATAATAAATAATAAATAATAAATAATAAATAATAAATAATAAATAATAAATAATAAATAATAAATAATAAATAATAAATAATAAATAATAAATAATAAATAATAAATAATAAATAATAAATAATAAATAATAAATAATAAATAATAAATAATAAATAATAAATAATAAATAATAAATAATAAATAATAAATAATAAATAATAAATAATAAATAATAAATAATAAATAATAAATAATAAATAATAAATAATAAATAATAAATAATAAATAATAAATAATAAATAATAAATAATAAATAATAAATAATAAATATTTAATAATAAATAATAAATAATAAATAATAAATAATAAATAATAAATAATAAATAATAAATAATAAATAATAAATAATAAATAATAAATAATAAATAACAAATAAATAAATAAAAAAAAATAATAATAATAAAATAAATAATAAATAACTCATGAAGAAAATAAAAATTTATCTCAAAAAATTTTATTTTAATTTTATATTTAATATAAAAATTAAATTGAAATATTTTGTAAATTTTTTAAGCCCTTTTCACTACATATTAAATCATAATATATAATAAAATTTGCCGAAATCAATTTACAAACCACTTTCAATTTTCGTTCTATTTGCTAAAGCCAACTTTTTAGCTTATGCCTAATTATACAAACTTCAAGTTAATTCAATTACAGTCGAGCTTTTGGTCTCGACGCACAGAGCCTTCTGGCCTAGAGAGACAAGAGACGTTGCCTACATTACGGCGCATAAATATGCATTTCGCATGGCCACTTGTCGGCTTTAAATAAATTTGGATGAAGCTCGTTCCAAAATTCGACCCTGGCCAGGCCAACTTGGATACATTTCTTAATTAGCTTTATGAGTTTCAGGTAAAGCCACCTGCCGGAGTTCCCATGTGTGCGGTCAGGCAGGTGTTTGAAGGCCCAGTTCGGGGCTAAACTTCTATCATTTTTTTTTCTTTCTTTTGCATGCATGAAGAATTATTATTATGGAAAATGATATTAAAACTTTTGTGAGCGATGCTATTGTTCAACTTTTCCGTGTGAGACGCACGAAGGTGGGCAGGCTGGCGGTCTTATGGTCTATTGATATAGCAAATGCAACAATGGCCAATTTGTAGCAAGTTTCTTGAGGCGCATAAATTACGCTTGGCCTCTAATTGGAACAGTGCCTAGTGCATAGAAATGACGATAGCGACGACGACGTCGATGTCGACAGCGACGGCGACGGCGACGGCGACGGCGACACTTCAAATCAAAATTCATAGCAAGAAGTAGGTTCATGAAGGCAGGAAGCAAAGCAGGCGGACAGGCTGACTGGGAAGCTGACAGAGCAGAGCAGAAGGGCAGACGTAGCTCTCCGGCAGTTTGCCATAAAAGCGAAAGGCAACAAGGCGTAACATGCGATAAAATTGAGTTGAAAACGTGTTTCAAATCTAAAATTAACAAACTGTAGCGCAGGCAGTCAACCATTCAGTCAGTCAGTCAGTCAGTCTGTCAATCGCCATGTCGCTGCGACATGGCCCCAGCCTGCATGTAAATGACTTTTTAATGATGTAGCCAGTGGAGGATATTTGGCGACCGGGGCATATCTATGGCCAGTCAAATACCTGCGTCCATTTCAAGTGCCATAGTTTGCCCGCCTAATTGCTAACATAATTTTACACTTTCATAGTTTTTTTGTTTTTTGTTCGTGTCCTGTCGGCAAAACTGACCTGTTCCAATGCTTTGGGCTCCCCAATATTGGTTTCACATGTAAATGAAGCTCTGATTAGCGCAAGTCATGAATTTCAATTTGTGCCTAATTAATTGTTGTTTTAAATTCTTTGCGTGCTGCTGCGCACATGTTTAACAAGCTACAATCTACCTTTATTTTCTCTTTTTTTTTTGTCTCCCTAATTGGCATTACCATTGCGGGCGGATATCATTTCGAGTGGCTAATTGTGTTCACTTACATCTAATTACAGCCTGAGCTAATGCTAAAACATTTCATTAGAAGCGATCAAGTAGTATTTAAGCTCAGTTGTTCGTTTTCATTGTTGGCCATTTGATACCATTGACATTCATTCAAGGTAACTTTTGGTAGCTGGTTACAAATTTGGTATATCAATGGTTAGATCTATAAGCAAGAGAGTTTTTTTTGACTTACTAAAAGATAATGATTGAATAAATAATGACTGACGGGCTAGCTGACTGACTGAATGACTCTCTTACTTACTTATAAATTGATAAACTGATTATCTGACTGATATCTCTGAATATCTCTTTGATTGACTGACAGTCTAACGGATGGGATGAGTGATTGACTAACTGCCTAACTGAGTGTTTGGCTATGTAACTGACTTACCAATTGTTTAATTGACTGACTGACTGGCTAAGGGTGTTACTGACCGAATGATTGACGGATTAAATAGCTCTCTGACTAATTGACGGGATAGGTGATTGACCATCTGTCTAACTGACTGACTGGATGACTGAGAGATTGACTAACTAACTGACTGACTCAGTGATTAGCTGACTGACTGACTATGTGACTGACTTACCAACTGGCTATTCGGCCGACTGACTGACCGCATGATTGACGGATTAAATAGCTCTCTGACTAACTAACTAGATAAGTGATTGACCATCTGTCTAACTGACTGACTGACTGACTGAGAGACTGACTGACTAACTTACAGACTAGTTGACTGACTGTCTAACTGACTGACTGACCACGTAACTGACCTGCCAACTGGCTATTTGGCCGACTGACTGACCGCATGATTGACTGACTGACTATCTGCCAGACTGGCAGCCTAACTGAGTGATTGACTGATTGACTTACTGAGGAATTGACTGACTGAATAGCCCACTGACTGACTGACTGTCTAACTAACTGAATGTGTGATTGACTGATTGACTGACTGACTGTGTGACTGATTCTCTGTCTACTTGCCTGACTGCCGAGCCGACTGAGTGACTGATTGCTTGGCTGACTAAGTTACCAACCGATTGATTGATTGACCAACTATTTTATTAATTGTTAGGTGTTATGAATACGATTGGTTAGCATAGTCTAAAACTATGAACTTATTATACTTAAAAAGCGTTAACAACTAAGGACTAGGCCTAAGACAACTTAAGCGTGGATCTCTATTGTTCAGTTGTCTAAAGATCATGCTTGTTTAGATAACTCTATTATCAAAAGCTGCATTACATATATATATATACAAAAAACTAACTCACAATACTATTCCATTAATTCATACCATACTTCCCAATGAATTAAAATCTACAACAATTCGAGTATAAAAACTGTGTCTCCCTCATTATACAAAGTTCTATGTCTCCATTTTCTTTATCAAAACAATGCCATCAATTCAAGTCCCAGTTGAGCTATCTGCCCAGATTGCTTAGATATCATCTTCGACAGGCATTCGCCGCCTAATGGTATGCTATAAAATTATGCACTCAAGCATTTCGGTCGCGCATTGCAAACAATAATTTCGATTTCTATCAATGAAATGCCATAATATGTCTAAAATCGAAACGCAGTCCACATGCTCCACCAAAAACAGACATATGTCCCTCTTCCGCTAATGGAATTTTATGTTGGATAGAGAGAAATTCGTGTGTTGTCGATAAAGACAAATCGTGTAGCAGACGCCGTTCTGGGGCTTGCTTGTAAATTATAAAATAATGTTGGTTGCAATGCCAACGCGGTCTGCCTTTTGTTTTTGTTTTGCGCTGTGACCGAAATGTGGGCGTGGCCAGTGGGCCATGGTGGGCCATGGCATGGCAATTGACTGCAGTTTTTATGCCCGCCCGGCTAAGTGGCACATTTTGGGCTTAGCTTTCAGACGGGGCTACATCGAAATACCCCGCGCCTGCGGTCGACTCACTTCGCCTCAACTCGCCAAGGCAGTACTCTGTCTGGTCGTCTACAATTTTTAGCGTAGCGTACACAAGTCCTGCCCCCTACCCCCTGCCCCCTGTCCCCTGTCCGGGCAAGTCGGGCACTGCACTCGACTGTTGCCGCTGTCAAATAACTGACATTACCTCGCCGACAACGTCGCCGCGTCGCTAGCATTTCGTGACTTTGTACAATAAAAATTTTCGATTAGAATGTAAAAGCGGCAGTGGAAAGCCGCAAAGCTAAACTGAACTGCAACGGCAACGGCAATGGCAATCACAAGTCGGAGTTGGAGTCGGAGCGGGTGTGTTACACCAAAAATGCTACAGAGTCGGACGTATAATAGCAAAAAATAGCTAAATTGTATATTAATAGAAAATGAAAACAAGAATGATTCCATTTTTTTTTGTTTTCTTTTTGTAATTGCAGCAAAAAAAATTAAACTTTGCTGCGGTCAAAATGATTTTTTCTGTTAAGAATTTTATATAAAATCGAAGCGGCTGAGCTTATATTGATATTATTGATTGTTTAGCTCTTGATTGATTATATTTCATTGATTATATTTCATTTGATGCTAAACTTAGTTATATGTAAATTAAGCAATTACTGTGTTGAGTAAAGAAAAGACTGAGCAGACTAACTATATGATTCACTGACCAAGCTCACAGCAATATTTTCTTGAATCTTTAACTCTGAATTGCTTAATACAATTATGTGAGTAATTCAAGTAGATGAATAATTGATAATTTTAGCTCCAAGTGTGAATAAGTAGTGTGAATTTGGTAAAAAATATAATAATAAAAGAAAAAACTCTAGTCGGGAGCATCCAATTATGGTATAGGGTGTAAGTGGCAATCTCGAGGTTTTCTTTGACAAGAATGGAAGAACAGTTCAGTCAATGCTTATTTTAACATTGATATATCTTCAATTCATTTTCCAATGTCAATGCTTATTTTGACATTAATATATCTTCAATTAACTTTCTAAGAATATTAAAAAAATGTATTTCTTTTGCGTATGTTTTCCACTTTTTGAGAGTGCTTGGCATTCTAAATAAAGAAATTTAGCTATTTACCTTAATCTAGATATTTACCTTAAAGGTTGTATGAGTGAACTAGATTATGAAACACTCAAAACATTGATTGCTGTTAAATCATTTGAGTGAATCTGGTAATAAGTAATTATGAGTTATAAGAGCACCATTTAGAGTTGGATTTATAAGAGAGAGAAAGTTGCTCTCCATGTGCTCGCTTACTGCGCGCTTACTGTAGCTGAGCAAAAGAAGAATAAAGGTATTGCTAAATGCCTTTGTGTTGGTGATTCAGCGAACAAAATAAATGTTGTTAAATACTTTGGAGCTTAGCACAATCGTAATTTATTCTTTTCAATATGTTTAACCAAATATTGGTACTCGTAACGATAGCTTCTACAGCATAAGAACAAAGATATAATTTTCAACTAATAATATCAATAAAGCATTGAATTGGCATTGGCAATTTTCCTCTACACGGGTCTTGCACTTAAGCTCGTTATTTCATAAGCCACTTAGTCAACTCATTTACTGAATAGACTTGCTGTGTTGGTGTTCAGTAGTATATTGATTTTATTCTTCTGAGCCAGTGTATTTATATACTGACTCATGCATAATTTTAACCCTTAAATCTAGCTTATCTATTGCTGAGTTTGTAAGGCCCAGCGTTGGTCTTTATCTATTCTTAGTCTATCGCAGAGTTTGTAAGGCTCAGCGTTGGTGTTTATGTACTCTTAACTTATCGCAGAGTTTGTAAGGCTCAGCGTTAATGTTAGTGTACTTAGCCTATTTATAGATTCTACATGTGTGACCCTTGTCATTTCTACGTACTTCAACCTAGTCGTGAGTGCGTAGATTACATGTTTATGATCTTCGGCTTTTTCTTTATGTTCATGCCTGAACATTCTGCGGGGGGCCAGAAAATGACAGCCAGTGGTCTGTTTTTCATAGAACGTCCTCCATCAGCAGTCGCACCTACTCGCCTTTTGGATTTGTGTGCCGATGACTTCTTGGGTGCGTCCATTACCTTCCGTATAAACTGGAAGGGATCGCTTACGCTGTGCATCCAGGTATAGCACAGCGGCACTTGACCACGTCTGGAACGACGAACTCCAGTTGGGTTAGCATCGGCTTCATGCTCATCCGGTCGCAGCGTCTCGTTACGTTGCTTCTTGGTGATCGAGCTGTTGGCTTCTTTAAGATATCTCCTGGCGGTGCTTGCTTTGGCAGTTGCATCGGGTTGTTTTGGTATTACATCCATTGTTGCTCCCTCTGCTTTTGATCTTCCTTTTCCAGTTGTCATTTTTTGCATTCTAGATTTTCCTCCTTCTCTCCTTGATGTTGTTATAGCTTCTCCTGCAGCTCCTTTTGCAGTAGTTTTGCCATAGCCTTTTTTCGAGAGTTTTGTTGCGCTGATTATCTTGTTGCTTGATGGTCTAGCTATGTTGCCAGAAACAATCCATCCAAGTTCAGTCTTTTGTCCCAGAGTGTTGTTTACTTTCTTTACTTTTCCCAACATTATTAGGGGGAGTAAATCAGCGCCAATGACAACATCAATAGTACTGGGTTCGTTAAAGTGTGGGTCTGCTAGCTCACAGCCCATCCAATCTTTATTGACATCCATGTCAATTTTGTTGCTCGGTAGAGCTTTCTGAAGTTTAGGCATGACCAGTGCCTGTATTGTGGTGACGAATTTGCTTTTAACTCTTGATTTTATCGTTAAGCAAACGCTACTTTTAAGTACTTCCACACTCTGTGAAATTCCCTGAACTTCCACGTTCCGTTTGATTTGGCGCAGTTTGAGCTGTTGTGCGGCTTCTTCCGATATCAAGGTTCTTTGTGAACCTCCATCAATAAGAGCCCTTAGCCGCTCGTATTTTCCAGATTTATTTTTAATCCGAATGAGCGCAGTTGCCAGCAACGTGTTTTGCCCTTTATTTTCTTTTAAAGAATTGCTGCTGGCGGTCTCTTTTGCATCCTCGTGAAGCAAATCGTTGTGAGACTTAGAGCATTGATTGCAAGGCCAATCCTTTATGCAATCTTTAATGAGATGAGTGCCAAGACATTTAAAGCATAGTGCGTTTTTAAACACAAACTCCTTGCGTTTTTTAACAGGCTCGGCTCTAAATTCCTGGCATCTGGTTAAGTCGTGGCCATCCAGTTGGCAAAAACGGCATATTTTGTAGCTCGTTTTCTGTGCTTCCATAGTCGCATGGCCGGCACTCTTTTGCACTGAGTCTACAGAGTTGTACAGTTGCTCAATAAACTCCAGCACATTGTTCAAGGACTGAATTTCTCTGGCTTTCTTTACATGCTGCTCGTAAAGCTGCAGGACTTCCGCCGAGAATCGCCTCAGCAAAATCTGAGCAAATAAAGCATCAGCATCATTACCAATCTTTCCTTTTTCTTTGGTGATAAAGATGCACTCAGTTGCTGTGTCCAAGAACTTGCGGATACTGCCTTCATCATTGTTCTTCAGCAGTTCCATGTCCACTAGCTGGTTAACGGCGTTAGCAAATATTTTGCGCTTATTTTCGTAGCGCTTGCATATTAGCTCCCACGCTGCATTATAGCTAGCAGACGATCCAATTAATAAATGGCCTACTACCATTTTGGCTTCTCCTTTGAGGCATGATTTCAGGTAGTTCAGCTTCCTTGTATCGCTGATATCCTTTCTGCTGTGAATTATCTCGGAGAACAACTCGAAGAACGTTGGCCATTCTTTGGAATTTCCATTAAAATGAGGAAGATCCACTTTTGGCAGCTCTGGAACGTCTTCTTTTATGTTGTGCAAGTCACCTATTTTTCTGTTCAGCTTCTTTGTCAGTAGGTTGACATTGCACTCCATTTCATCGATTTCTTCGATTTCGAAAGCAAATTTTTCGTACTTTGCTTCTAAATCCGTGAGCGTTGACTGGACTTTGTTCCACAGGAAATTTAACTTGTCTTTGTAGTCCAAGATTTCTTCCTGGTTACTGAGCTCAAGGTTGGCATACACCTCTGCAATGTGCTGCCTTACTTTTTGAGCTCTTTTATCTACAAGGTCTACCATCACATCCATTGGGCTGACACTTCGTCTTGAAGACATTTCTTCCTGCTGACTGTTTCTTGCCTTGGATGTTTCCGGTTGCACTTCCCTGTTTTTGCTAGATGCTG
Source organism: Drosophila nigricruria (assembly GCA_037075265.1). Lineage (NCBI taxonomy): Eukaryota > Metazoa > Arthropoda > Insecta > Diptera > Drosophilidae > Drosophila > Drosophila nigricruria. The sequence goes on along the minus strand of JBAMCI010000196.1, from coordinate 8,450,032 downwards.
GTTGATCAGTGTCCATGGCGTGGTCGGCAACTTCGACCTTCATCAGGGACTCTTTATACGTCTTGATGTTTTCCATCACGCCATCATATATTTTGTCCTTAAAATATTGATGGTTGACAGCACCAATTTTTACCAGTGATAAGTGATTGGCAGTGAATTCTGCTGCCAGCTTATCAATCACTGATAATACATCCTTCTTTGCAATGGCCTGCAGGATGTTTTCGTGGATCTTTGATTGCTTCTTTAGCAACTCGACCACTTTTGACGACAGCATCTTGTTAGTTTTTTTTTTTGTTGCTGTCTTTGGCTTCACCGGTTGGAGGATTTTTTGTTTTGATCGCCTGGTTGATCGTGCTGTGCCTCTACTCACAGCTTAAGTTGGAAAGCCAAAGAGAAACAAGAAAAATTTTGTAAAACACTTTCACATTTCACTAACACTTGTCACAAAAATTATGGTAGACTTTGTAGGTTGGATCGAAGGACCATGAATAGACTTGCTGTGTTGGTGTTCAGTAGTATATTGATTTTATTCTTCTGAGCCAGTGTATTTATATACTGACTCATGCATAATTTTAACCCTTAAATCTAGCTTATCTATTGCTGAGTTTGTAAGGCCCAGCGTTGGTCTTTATCTATTCTTAGTCTATCGCAGAGTTTGTAAGGCTCAGCGTTGGTGTTTATGTACTCTTAACTTATCGCAGAGTTTGTAAGGCTCAGCGTTAATGTTAGTGTACTTAGCCTATTTATAGATTCTACATGTGTGACCCTTGTCATTTCTACGTACTTCAACCTAGTCGTGAGTGCGTAGATTACATGTTTATGATCTTCGGCTTTTTCTTTATGTTCATGCCTGAACATTTACTAACTAAAAAGAATATAATTTTTGTAACAAACCATAGCCTAAAAGTTTGCATAGCTTACTAACAAATAAATTTATTTAAAATATATAAAAAAACATATAATTTAATCAACGATTGCATTGATTTTCTTGTCAAGTGCTTAGACTCGTACAGGTTTGTTTTCAATTCTCATTCCAATTATTGTTGTGTACACATACATACATACAGTTTTATTTGCTTTACAGTTTCTCTCGTTTTTACTTTGAATAACGTGCAGAATCAACGTTGAGCTCAATTTGGATTTAAGAAAAAAAAAAGAACAAAAAAAAACACAGATTGCATCATTAGATCTATCAGTTGGAGAAGACCTTGGCAGAAATGGCATTCGTTGGTCGCCTGAACAGTCGAGGCAACCTGATTGATAGTGAAGTGCTCAAGAAGGCGCACTCCACAGTGAACACGATGCCCATGCAGGCCATGGAGAACGATACCGAAGTGGGCACACGGCGCACCAAAGGCTCACGTACCTACATCAAGTCCTATGACTCGGAGCCGCGTAGCTTGGGCTCTAGTCCGAGTCCGAGCACCGTGCGCTTTGTGGGCGACTCCGTTTCGTCCTGCGAGCTCAACTCGCCGGACGGCACGGAGGTGTCCACACTGCGCTATAGCTCCCCCCGATCCTTAGAAACCGAGACGGCAACGCTGATGCCACAGAGCAGCCCCGAAAATAGCTCGCTGTCTGGAGGTAGCGGGGAAGTTACTATGACCGATGAACAAATGATGGCCCAACAACAGGAGCTACTGATGCAATGCAATACAGAGAACCAGCAGCAGGAGAGAGCCTCCACAACATCCATGTGCAGCTGGGAGGAGGAGGGTACAATTTCCACGTATGCGTCCGTGGATCAACTCACCTTCAGCTGTTCCATACCCTTGCTGGATTTGGGCTCAGAAACAGCTTCACTGCAGTACGACCCGCAAACGCAATTGGACCAATTGAAGATTGTGCGTCGGTCCGACGAGGCCTACAATAATTGGCTCTCTGGCAAGAAGCGGCTGGGCCTGTACAAACAGCAGGCAGTGCAGGAAGAGCGTAAGCTCAAAAAAGAACAGGAAGAACTGCGTCAACAGCTAAACGAGAAACGAGTTAGGGAATGGTGCCAGCGCAAGGCGCTCCAGTGTGCCAACAACAAGCGCAAATCGAATCCAGCCGCAAACCAGGCCCAAATGGCAGAGGTGGCACAACGACGCCTACAAAACTGGGAGCTACAGAAAGTCCAACAGGCGGAACAGCAGCGCCAGCGACAGCAACGCGAGGCGCAACGAAAGCAAAGGGAACAGCAACTGCGCAAGCAACAGGCTGCCACAGCGTGGCAGCAATGGGTCAAGGGCGTGGCGCAACGCCCCAAGCCAGTGCCACTTAATCAAGGCCTGAATACGCTACGCGGCACCATCTCCAACATCTATGTTAATCCAAACTCCTGGGTGCACATTAACGAAAAAAACTAACAACCAAATAAAAAGTACGCAATTATTTAAACACATCAAAGAAATGCGCTGTGAAAATATGGGAACAAATTTTGTAAAAATAGCCTAAACGATTTTCTATAGATAAATCCATATTTGATATTGTGTATATATGTGTGTATATTGTTTACGAGTCAAGTTAGTAAAGTATTGGGATAGCTTAAATAATGTCAAAGGTTCGTGAGAAGCTAAGTGCTGGATAGGGAGATATTGATATTGTTATAGTCAAAGGAATAAGTGGGCGAGACAGCTGATAGATTGACAGCACAGCCATACCAGCTCGCATCCAATCTGGCTACAAATAACAATAGATGAAGGCTAAGAACAAGGGAATTTACAGAACTTACAATATTGTAGAATAAAATATAAAACCGAATATAAAATTCAAGATTTAAGATGTATTTGCTGGCTCACAGGCTCACTCACTAGTTAAGGTTTAGAACTTAAAATAATAAACTACAATATTTAACTGCAAAAGAACATTAATTTTTTAAACATCAAACTTATTTTAAAAGTTGGAAAATTTAAAAAAATAAATATTTTTGTTTAATATATTTTTATATATTATTAAAAATTAAATTAAAACTTAAATTAATTATTAAAAAAATATATTAATTTTTTTATTTAATTTGTAATATTTTTATTTAAAAAACCTTATCCCTTTACTTATATTTCTCATATTTTAGCTTGACATATTTAATTTTTTTCTGTTTTTTAATAATAGATCAAAAGCGAAAGAAATATATGTAAGTTCTTCATAAAAGTTGTGAATAATTTTTACAAATAAATAGAGTTTTAAATTTTCTTTTAAATATATATTTTTTTAATATATATAATTATTAAAAAAATGTAAATATATATTTTATTAAATTTTTAATATTTTTATTTAAAAAGACTATCTATTTATTTACATTTTGTGTAGTTTAGTTTGGCATATTTAACTAATTAATAATAGACAAAGCGAAAAAATATATATTTAAGATCTGTTGGAAATACCTCAAAACTGTATATACAAATAGCAAAAAGAATTTGGGAAGATTTCGTATATAGCCCATACTGCCCATTGCTGCATACGAAAGGGAATGTTCCCAGTAACTTTACTTATTAATAATTAAGAATGTTGCAGAGTTAATAAGAAAGTTAATTAATAAATACAGAAAAAAATATTTTGTAAGGGGATAAATCTGTAGAAGATACAGTTTTTTGCAATTTTCCACGTGGCAGAGGTATACTATATTCTAAATTTCAAATCCTTCCAACTATAATACTCAAAAACAAAACAGGAGTTTACTAAGCTTACTGATCAACGTCCTTAAAGACAAGTTGAGTGCTTTAATATCGTATAGGTTAAGCCTTATATACTTAACCGTTTATATATTTCTGTGCCCTGGAAATTTCATTAACTTCAATTATATAAATTTAAATAACATTGTCCTCCCTCGAGCTTCTCCCACTAACAGTTAAATCAAAAAATTGCTATTTAAGCTTTAAGCTGTAGACCAATACTGAGGTCATCTCCGCATACCACATTAACACTTCTCATCAAAACAAACTTAGGCATTTGTGTTTGCGCATCCTTTTCACACATTAACACCCTTGGACTGGCCAAATGGCCTGCGGGGCGTTTGCATTGAGTGTCTGTTTGCCAGCCTTTAGATTTTGTGCAACCAGCTTTGGGGCGCTTTCACACGTTCAGAGATTGCCTATGTATTCAACTAATTGGAAGACGAGCTACGAGCTGCAAATCTATCCAAGAGTTTTTAAGACTAGTTTTTAGACTTTAAATTCCTTTTGCTAAATAAGTAAAGTTCATTTGTGTATATAGAAGAAATCATGTTCCAAACAGCAATAAAATATATATATTTAATACAATTAATATTTTCTACTTTTCAACTTTTCAGGTTCATCTTCTGAAGTAATTCCTTAAAGTAACTAAATTTCTATTGCCTAATTTCAGTTGCTTCTGATGACTGATTTAATGTCTAGGCTTGATGTAAGTTTTTGTTTAGTTCTCGACTGCTGAATCCAGCTGTGCTGGTCGGGAACGCTGTGAACTTGTTCACCTGTCGACTCAAAGCAGAGCAAGAAAAAAAAACCAAAAACGAAAAGCGAAAAAAAATAGAGACTGGTAATAGGTGGCTCATCGCAAGAGCACAGGAAATATACACAAAGTTATTTAATATGAAAATGGCGTGCAGCTGAAATTTTATTTGAGCTTCGGTTCTGCCTGGCTTGGCCCTGGTTGGTCTTAAGCGATTTATTTTCGGCTACATTATTCGCTTAAAGAAACATGGAAATTAAATGTGATTTCGTACAGAATTTGACGGACGGTGCTTACAAAAGGGCGCTTTTAATATAGTTAACTGATTCTCTGTTTTTGTTGGGAAAATCAGGTCAGTTTCTGGGCAGCTGCTCAAGAGTTTTGAGAGAGTTAAAATATTTATATATATTTTTTTTTAATTAGCAAAATTTCTTTAAATGAAATCAAACATTTTTATGTAATAAATTTTAATTTATTTTTATTTTAAATTTATTTTTTTTTTTTTTAACTAAATATTTTTTTGTATTTTGTAATAAATTTTTTTTTTCTAATTCTTATATTAAATAGAGATTAATATTGAATATATTGCATATATATAAATGCAAAATTTTTCAATATATATGATGAGTAATTCAGCCTTTATCTCGACTCAACATAGTCACTCGCTGTCAATTTAAATAATAATCAAATTAAAGCATCTACGCGCATTTTAACTGCGGTTTTTCTTTTCATATTTTGTTGTTTGTGCTCTCGAGCACTTTTTAATAATTTAATCCACTGCAATTGAGCGGCACGGCGTGCTTGGGCCGATTTATTGAAAATAAAAACAATATACACACAAAAAGAACAACAACAGCAACAGCAACAACACCCACACACACACACACACGCACGCACACAAAATAAACAAGCTCGGCGGCCTAAGAGTGTGGAAAATAAGAGAAGCAAATATTTTTGCACAAACATTGATTGGCAATTGGCAGGGAACACGGATGCAGACGATAGGACGCGAAAGCCTCTCATATATGTATGTATATATTTAATATGTATATATGTGTGGGTGTCTGTGTAAATGCTTATACAGACATAAAGATCCTCACACGCACACACACACACACACAAACTGACGACACTTGTGATGAATAACCGACGTACGCTTCGAGTGCGAGTACAAAACTGAAAATTCATTGAAAACTGATAGCGTGTGAAAAATAAACGAAATGCGCAATCTGAAAACAAAATATGAAGTATGTATGATTGAGCTGTGATGTTTACAAAGATGCGCTACACAGAATTAATATCAAGTTACAGCAATGCGTATACTTCATTTTTGACAACTGCAATTAAATATTACAACAAAATTTTCTAGGGATAAAGAGGATATTTCTGTTGTATTTCTCTCAACATTTTTCCAGAAAATACTATATAAAATGTTTTCTCGATTTAAATTAAGAAAGAAATATACAAAGAAATAAATGAATATATCAATTGAGAAAAATATTTTTAAAAAAAATTATATATGAAAAAATTGTGAATAAAATAAATTTTTTTTAAACAAAACAAAATAAATCATTTAAGCTGAAAATATTCAAAAACAAATTATTTTGCTCATATATGAAACTTAATATAATTTTTAAATTTTTAATTATTGATTTTTTGTAATTATAATTCTTCTATACATATGAATAAAATACCTTAAGTCATTAATATATTATTAACCAAAGATTTAGTTAAAAAAGATTTAGCTAAAATAATATGAACTAAAATTTTTAGAAAAATTAAATAAGGTATAATAATATATTAATCTTCATTATTCTCAATTTACAACTGGGAGTTATTGTTATTTATAACTGATAATATTATAAAAAAACTTAAATTTTAAATATAAAATATATGTAGCTTATCATATTTATTTTGTATAATTTAAGTTTAATATTCCTTAGCTAGTCAAAATAAAAAATTAAATATTTTAATTATTAAAAATATATTTCAAGATATTTTTCAATTATTAAAAAAATATATTTAAAATGTTTACATTAATTTTGATTGCATTAACTCCACATTTCTATATGTATGCCCTGAGTTTCTTTCAATAATATCAATTTATATTAAAAAAGTAGATCATTGAAAGCCTTTCATAGCCCAAACATTGCATACTTTAATCACCTGTATAATAATATTAATTCAATTCATTTACTATACCTATTTATGCCTCAAATGAATTTCATCTTTTTTTCACACACCATTATTAATATTATTACTTATTTTAAATTAATTAACATAATTTAACTCCATCAAGCATATAAATTGTCGTTTATTACATTTTGTAGCTCATTTAAGTTCATGCTACCCTACACATATACACACACAAACACACACACACATACGCACACACACACATTTTCTGTATATAAATCAACTCAATTGCATTGATTTATATGGCAGCTCTTCTCGAATAGTATATATCAAATCTATGCAAAGCCTTTTTGAAAAAGTCAGTGGCATGGAGTTTCTAGTGGCAATTAGCAGTGACATAAATGAAAACAAAAACCAATTCGATTTGTTAACATGCTGCGGCAGCCGATTCGAGCATTAATTAAAATAAATTGGCAAACACTCGAGGTAAGCTAACGTCTCTGTTGAGTGAGCCAGATACGAATGCGAGCATCGAACACGTTTCAGCAACTATTCAAATGAAATTGTTAGCTAGTAAGAAATTTGTAAACTTTGATTGGCAACAACTTATTCAATTGTCTCCAAATGAACGAAATATTTATTGTAACATAAATGAAATATATATAGTATGAAATATAAATATGTATATATATATATATATATATATATATATATATATATATATATATATATATATATATATATATATATATATATATATATATATATATATATATATATATATATATATATATATATATACAGACTTCAAAATTTTAGACAAAGAGACTTGAATGAGGCTGATACTCAGGCTGAGGCTCAAGCTGAGGCTGAGGCAGAGGCTGATGATCAGGCTGAGGCTGCTGCTCAGACTGCTGCTCAGGCTGCTGCTCAACTGCTGCTCAGGCTGATGCTCTGGCTGCTGCTCAGGCTGCTGCTCTGGCTGCTGCTCAGGCTGCTGCTCAGGCTGCTGCTCAGGCTGCTGCTCAGGCTGCTGCTCAGGCTGCTGCTCAGGCTGCTGCTCAGGCTGCTGCTCAGGCTGCTGCTCAGGCTGCTGCTCAGGCTGCTGGTTAGGCTGCTGCTCAGGCTGCTGCTTAGGCTGCTGCTCAGGCTGCTGCTCAGGCTGCTGCTCAGGCTGAGGCTGAGGCTGAGTCAGAGACAGGCCCATAACAGAGCCTAAGCAGACCTTTACGCTGATGCTGCATACAAAACGATACGATAGAGTACAGCCACATGAGTGGAGAAGGGGAGTTGAAGGACAAGTACAGCGACGATCAGTTCAGCAACAACGTTCTAGCTCATATATATTTTATTCTTCGATCCTTTCTAAGCGGCGACGCTCTTCTAACTCATACAACAACATTTCCCAATAAACTAAACAAAGCTTAATAAACTCAATACTTAATTTGCAGCCAGCTCTAATGGGATTTGCGTAATGCTAAATATATGATAATGCCCCTCTCTAAAGGTAAATGTCAACGAAATTTAGCGCAAATTCAAAGTTAATTGATGGAATTTACAGCAGCAGTCAAATGCATATACGTGTAAATTACGTATCATATTGTATGACAAATTGTATCTGAAATACTGAAAAATTGACTAAAATTATATGCAATGTTCATAGATAAATAAGCAACATTTTTGGGCACAATTTTGTGCTCGTATCTCTTAGTTATTTCTACCATGGACCGCAAATTTGTGGAAAATAATAATTTAATTAGCTGCACATAAACACGCATGAATATATGTATGTGTGTGTGTGTGTGTGTGTGTGAGTCTGTGTGTGTGTGTGCAATGCAAGCTTATGACCCGGCAAAATTTTATGCATATCAAAAATACCAATTATGGCAACATTTTGTTGTCCTGCCTTTTATGGATCCGGACCACTATATGTGTGTCTGATATAAGTGTGTGCTTGTGTGTGTATGTGTGTGTGTGTGTGTGTTTGTGTCCGTGCGCTGGCATTTTCAATGGTGCTCGAGCATTAACGTTCAAAAGTCAATTAGTGGTTTTTATAAATGTGATTAAATTAAGTGACAATGTTGTTTACTGTTTTTACGGTTTTTGAATTTTTGTTTCGTTTTAATTGGTATAACGGTTCCTGTAATTTGCATTCGCAATTTTTGGACAGTCTCCGCCGGTCTCTGGCGAACGATTATTGTGTTAGATAAAAATGTATTGCATAATAAGGAATTTGCATTTGAAATTTGATTTTAGCAAGCAAAAATATTTTGTGCCTTAATTGTTTATTTCCCCATTTCAATATGGATTTTCGCAGAAATATATATATATATATATATATAAATATTTTTGTTTTAATTATTTTTGAAGGTTTTACTTTTAAGCCCTTCAGCATTGTTATAGATATTCTCAACTGTTATATAGTATATTTCATTTTATGTTATATTTATTATTTTTCTTTAGATATTTGCGACATTTTTGTTCGTTTTGCATTTTTCATTTGCACACAATTCTGTGGGCTAGACAAAAACAGCTTTTAAGCCTTTAAGCGAAACAAACCCATTTTCCACTTGTCACACACACACATGCACACATACACACACACACATACTCACCCCCACAGCTGAGCCTTTCAACTCGTATGCCTCAGCTTTTCTTCTTTTCTTTTTTTTTTGTTGTTGTTGTTTTTTAAATCAAAAAGCGACACAACGTCAAAACAATTTGTCGTCATTTAAAAGTCGACATTTAAATAAGAAAATGCAAATATGAAGGCAACCGAGCAACCTGCTAGCCCCCAGCCCCAGCCCCGCCCCCTTGCTGGCAGGGCCAGGGCATAGACAGTAGTAGCTGTGCAGCTGCCTAAATGTATGCAATAAAATTTTTTTATGCGCGCGAAAGACGCCGCATACGTTTCGTATGCATAAAATTAAGCTCCGCTACGGACTGTGATATGCATGAAGGGGACAGAGAGAGAGAGGGAGAGAGGGCTAAGCAGAAGCGACGACGAAGCTGGGTCGCTGCGCCTGGTCGAGCGTGACGAGCGCAGCTGTAAATATAAAGTGTCAGGCAGAGAGGCACACACACACACTCATTCACACACTCATACACACACTCGTACACACACTCGCCTTGCAAAAACGTGTCTATTACAATTCAATTTGACAATAGGCGCACACAAAAGCCAAACCAAGCCAGCCAGCCAGCCAGCACTGTGCTGCCACAAGCTCACACACATACACACACACACACACAGAGGAGAGTCGTGTACAATAGCCAGGCAAACCCAAAAGTAGACTATAGAAAAATACAAATACAAATACGACAACAGTTAGTTTTACACTTTTGACGGTTGCTTTGACTATTTCAACTTATTTGCAAATATGGCAAAGATATTGTATTTGAAAACAAAATGTAGTTTTTTATACATATATTCAATATAAATTTATATACTCATAAGAAAAACGACAGTATTGTAATAAAAACAAGCTAAAAGCTTTGTATTTTATTTTAAATTAATTTTCTTAGTCAGTCTTCTTAGTCAATCACATCAAAAATGCAGCTGAAATTGTTGCTCATCTTGGAAACAAATTATTTGTTAATATTAAATATTTTTATAAAATATTTTTGCAATTTGTAAAATTTTAAAAATTCTAAAAAAAAAATTTATTTATTTAACTTATTAATCGCACATATATAAGTAAGTCAAAATTCAAAATAAACTTTGGCTTAAGCATGCCAAACCCAGAAACGGAAAAACCAAATTCATTAGATGATTAGAAACTAATGGAAATTAGTTATTAGAATATAATAACATAAAATAATTTTTATCGCAAATTAATATGGCAATAAGTCTTAGCTGCAGCCTAAAAGTGGAATTTTTTGAATCTCTAGAAGATGGTAGTTGCAGCAAAGTTTAATATATTAATTAATTAATTAATTAATTATTAAATTAATAAATTAATTAATATATTTCCTGATAGACCCACTAGAAGTGCGCAGTTGTAGTATATTTAAATATATTGTTATATTAAATAACAATATATATAGACATATATATATATATATATATATATATATATATATATATATATATATTATATTATATTATTTTAATATTCAAATTCAAATTTTCTATGGAATTTCTTCATAGAATTCTAAAATCCATAGATTTAGTAGATGTACAGTATTGCAAAATAATTAATTTATAAATAAATATTTCCAACAATAGTGAGAAGTACAAAATTGAGATACATTTCATATTATCATATTCTCTTTATATAATATATTTAAATATTAAAGTTAAAGATGGAGAACAATAACTCTGGTGGATTTGTTTCATTATTATTAGCATTTATATTATTATTATTATTGTTAACATTTATAGTACACAAATGATGTCAATATTTTATTATTTTGTTAAATTTTATTTAAAATAAAATATTACTTTGATTTTTTTTTACAAAATACTTTAAATTAAATCATTAAATAATTATAGTAAATAAATTATTATAATTATTAAGTACTAAGAAATAATTTGTTTCTCTATCTACCTATATAAACATTTATCAAACTGCATATACTAAAGCATAAAAGTCTTTAACAGAAAATAATATAAGCACTCCAAAAAGTTGAATATTATTCATTTTTGTGAGTAAAATAATTGATTTGAAAATTAATATTTATATCTACATTGTTCCTTATCTTCTATAGTCTTAAAAATGTATTTGATTCATTTCTATTTAAATTAATAATCATATCTACATTGTTCGTTATCGTCCATAGCCTTAAAAAATGCATTTAAAAAATTTTAAATTATTCGTAAGCGTATTTCAGTATCGGCTTTCAAATTTTTTGATTATAAGCTCTAGTCACTTTGCTTGTTTGTATTTCGGCCATGTGTTTTTACTGCAACGGAAACGTCAAGTAAATTTTTTTCCCAACGTAGTTAGTTGATGGGTATGAAAAACAAAAAAAAAAAGGAAGAAATCTGAGCGACGCAGGTGGTGGCGGCGGCAGCGGTCGCCGCACAACACACACAACACACACAATGGCGACAACAGCGCTGAGAATGTGTAGAATGTGTGTGTGGAGGACTCTATGTTGCCTAGTCCCTGGGGCGTTATTTGCACGTTTCCGGTATAAATATACAACGGCCGAGATTTGTTTATGCGAAATGAAGCGCACAAAAGACAATTCGCATAAATGTTGCCGGGAGAGAGAGAGAGATACTGACTCTCCCATCCACCTCTTGCCATAGCCATGTCGGCGAATGTTAGCAAGTGGGTCGCTCGCCAGCTCAGTGACTCAGTTCCCCGGTGCGTGACACTAGCGGAAATAAAATTTGTCAGCATTTCTGCGAGTGTCATGACTTTAAATAAGTTGCAGGCATTATGGAAAAACTCACTCTGCTCCACAGAGAGATTTTGTATTATATCATTATCTTAGGTAATGACATGCCATATGCTAACACTCTAACAGAGATGTATCACTCCGCAAGCATATCCAATTCCCTAATTAAATTCAATGGCCGCACGCAAGCGCCTTATCTAATAATCGATCAATCAATCAATCAATCAATCCATTCGAGTGCCCAGCAGAGAACTCAAAAACTAATCACTAATAAACTTACACAACACCGAAAACGTTAACATGCCACACAGCCAACTTGACCAACTTACATGCATCACATTTGGCCATTTGAGCCAAAGAAATGGAAAGAGATTCACTCTCTCTCTCTCTCTCTCTCTCTCTGTCTCTCTAGTTCGACTCTTGTATATGTACCTTGACTATAGCTACAAATCAAATAAATAAATCATATGTGAAAACTTGTTTCACTTAGGCAATATTTTTACACAAAAACTCTTATGCACTACATATTACAATCGCCATAAGTCTTGCCCGGCTCGATGGTGAATCAGTTACAGTGTAACGAAAGTCATTTGTTAAGATTCAAAATAGGATTAAGGTCCAAGAGGGATTTAATATAGGAGAAGATTAAAAAAATTTGGAAGCATTGATTGGTAAGTTGTATTTTAAAAGCAAAATTCTTCTGTCTCAGACGCAAGTAAATACTTTCGATTTACTTGCTAGGTTACCTAGTTTTTTCCTACAATTCTTAATAGTATTTATTAAGAATTAACTACTAATATTTGAATGACTTGCCAAATAAACTTACTTAACATATTGAACAAATACATATAATAAACACTTCAATCGATTGTAGTAAAATTGTACTTATGAAAAGTTTTCATCTATACAATAACTTAACAATCTACTCTTAATTCAGCTTAATCAACATACAACGCATTTACTATTCAACCATGTAAATATAATTTATATTACTGATATTAAATGGAAGTTCTATTCTAATTAATTATTTATTAAGAAAAGAAAAACTAAGATATTCAATACTTAAGAACGAAGAGTCAGGCTCACTCACATAAATTTGAAACCGATATAGCACCATAAAAACTGCTTTTTAAATTATTCTAATTTAAATACGTTTTTCCAGTTGCAGTAACAACCAATATAATTTTTCTTAAGACTCATTCATTGCCTTATCTGAAAGCACCATTCCCAACCTTTCCACAAAGCTTGCTAAAATTTAAAAAATTATATTTAAATTTCCGAGAAACAATCTGTAAAGCATAAATTGTTAAAAGTGAAGCTTAAGCCAAAGTGGAAGATAAATATAAAATAAATATAAAAATAAATAATAATATAAATAATAAGTTAAAGCCGAAGCCAGTGCTGTTAAAATAAGTTAGACTTTAATTTTAATTATATCCAACTTTATAAAATAAAAATAAAAAAAATATATATAAAAATATAAAATAAAATATATAAAAATATAAAATATAAAAATAAATAAATAAGCCTTATATATTTATATATTATATTTTATTTATATATTATATTATATATATTATATATAAGTTATTATATATTATATTATATATTTTTTGAACAGATCTCGTATATGTACAGCACATATGGCTTATGCAAAAGTATATCTTTAGTATATATATCGAAAAAACCCAATAAATTAGCTCTCTTCCTCTCTTAAATTCTAATTTTGTCTAAACAAAACCGTTGGCAAAATAAACAAAATTTTTGATAAATAAATTTCACCAAATTCATAAAAAAAAAATTTATTTAGATAAATTTGAAAAGTAAATATATTAAAATATATCAATAAATTCTTGTCTGCAATTACTTTCATTGATATAAAATAAAGATTTTCAAGTTTTTTTCTTAAAGTCAGCCAACCACAAATACCAATCAAACAATAAACACTTGACCACTGTGCCCAAGTTTCGACACTAGCCTGACCCAAAGTTGATCCAACCAAATAGCCTTAGGCTGTAACTTGTAAACTTATTTTTCCAAGCACACACACACAGACAGACAGAGAGAGAAGCAACTACCTTTTATCCCGTTTGCCGCTTAGCAAGCTCAACAAACTACTATATGGATACTTGTGTCTAATAGCAGCTCCAAAAGGCAACGAACAAAAAAGAAAAAAAAAACCGAAATAAAATATTCAGCTGCCGATGATGATGAATGGCGTTTGGTCAGCATGCGTGTGGGAGTGTGTGCTGTAGGTTGTAGCTGTTATATGAACATGTGAAGAAATTCACATCAATTTGTAAGCGCGCACGAGTGTGTGCCAGTCTATAAAGTATTTTTAGTCTATTTTCAACTAGGAAGAAGATTATTTTCTAGTTTTTTTTTTTTTTTTTTGGGTTTTAAACAAGAGCCGACTTTAAGAGGCAGCTCGAGTAGCTGTAAGGGCAGCCAGACTGGTCACGTACTATTATCGCTTTGCCAGAAGGACATTCATTTGATTTCGTTGCCAACTTATAGGCGTTGTGCATTTGACCCTTGAACGCTTTGTTTGGCTTGTAGCTTTTGGCCACGTTGTTCTGGGCGTTGACAGCGTACATCAGATTGTCAACCGGGCCAGGTCGTCCATTGATGGCGTTGTTGATAACGTGAGCTGCTCGCCCTGCTGGCCAGACCCACTAATTTTTTATGGCCAACGTCACGAGGTCGCAACGCTTTTGTTTTTTCTAGTTTCTTTCTATTTGCTGGCCAAATGTCAAATTGTTTTTAGAGCTTGATTTTTTTTTTTTTGTGTTTCTCTGTTGTCAGCCACTTTTTATTGGTATCGTGTTGCGAGCATTTCGCCTTTTGCCTTTTGCCTTTTGCCGTTTTGCTTTTGGCCCTGTAATCTGCGTTTGTGCTGTGCTATGTTCTCTGTTGCCAGCATTTAGGCGCGCCTGGGATTACAATGGCATGTGTGAAACCGCAATGTGTTCAAAGCAACCAGCACAGCTAACCAACCAACAGGCAACTCGATTCCTGCCCATTACGCTGGCTTTTGAGCTGAATCCAGCTGCAACTGCGCTATCCAGTTGGTGGCCAACTCAATTAAAGGCTTGCGGTCTCTTTGCCATCACTTAAAGCAAGCAAACAAGATGGAAATATAATCATGCTGTATTTAGTGAATGCATTTCATTTAACAGCTACAAATCTTACTGTAGTCGAGAAATGCACTGCAGAAAATTTCAATTACAAATCAAGAATTAACAGTTATTCTCTATTTACTAAGATTTTTTGACCAAGATTTATGTAAATTGAGATTATATAAATTATGATTTTATATTTATCATCTAGTTTTAACTTTGTCTATACAAATATAATAATCATCAAATGCAAATCTCTTTTAGTGCAACTCTCTCTTTCTCTGTCTCTCTCTTTCTTATTAGCTAGCTCTTTTTCCTCTTCCCCATTCTAATTCTCTAGCTCTCTCTTTTTCTTTCTTCCTCATTCTGTTTCTCTCTCATTCTCATTTTCTCTCTCATTCTCATTCTCATTCTCATTCTCATTCTCATTCTCATTCTCATTCTCATTCTCATTCTCATTCTCATTCTCATTCTCATTCTCATTCTCATTCTCATTCTCATTCTCATTCTCATTCTCATTCTCATTCTCATTCTCATTCTCATTCTCATTCTCATTCTCATTCTCATTCTCATTCTCATTCTCATTCTCATTCTCATTCTCATTCTCATTCTCATTCTCATTCTCATTCTCATTCTCATTCTCATTCTCATTCTCATTCTCATTCTCATTCTCATTCTCATTCTCATTCTCATTCTCATTCTCATTCTCATTCTCATTCTCATTCTCATTCTCATTCTCATTCTCATTCTGGTTCTCATTCTCACTCTCTATCTTTCTCATTCTGTTACTCTCTCTCTCTCTCTCTGTCTCTCTTCGTTTTCATCTCTCTCTCTTTCTATTTTTCATTATATCTGTCTTTCTATTCCTCATTCTTTCTCTGTCTCTGTCTCTGTCTCTTCGTCTTCTTCATTCCTTCTCTCTATTTCTCTCTTCCTCTATCTCTATCTCTGAATATCTCAAACTATATCTGTTTCATTGCCTCCTTCTCTTTTTATCTCTTCCTTGCCCTCTATCTTTCTTCAGTTTATGCTGTTTTCATAATTTTTTAGAATAAATAAATATACGAATTTAAAGCTTATATTAAATTAAGTCCAGCAAAAAAATATAATTAAATACTTCAAACATATTTAGCTCAATTTTCAATCAATTTTCCTAAACAATAAACATTCTAAATAATTAATACAAATAAGTATATATAATAAATATATTAAATTAAAAGAAAACATTTAATACACACATTATTAATAATAATAATACATATTATAAATACATAATATACAGGTGACTGAGTAATTATTACATTAATTTACCATTTTTTGCGCTATAAATAAATTACATAACGGTGTTTAAGCTTGTTGATAAATGTAAACATTGCAGCTCAAACAAAACTAGAACTAAATTCGCTTTATTTAAATTTAAATGGCCATAAACAAATTAAATGGAATGAATTACAGTGCATTACAGCAACAGCTTTACTTTCACATTTTCTAATGTAATTTATATTATTTATTTATGTATTTATATATAGATATATATTTATATATTTAATTATAATTTAATCAATTTATCTGCATAAGCTCGCATGCAATCAAATATTCAAAATTCATAGATTGAATACCTTGAATGCATGGCCCATTGGATATTGTGTGTTATGGTAACTCTAAATTGGCTGACCATATGTGCCTCGTGTTTCACAGCTTAATTAATTTTATATTTATTACGAAATCCATAATTTATATGAAAATAATTTGTGCAAGAAAATTCGATATGCATGGAAATCATCTTAATGGTAAATCTCAAATCAATTTGCCCAAAATGCCGGACGCACACACACACGCACACCCACACAGCCACACACCCACACAGACATACGCGTAATCAGGCACGTGCAATTGAGCAAAATATAATCACAGGAATTTATCTAAAGCATCTTGGGAGCGAGAATCAAGAGTTCAACGTTGTCTTCGATGTCAACGGCATTTACATAAACTTGGTGGCCATTTTGTATCTGTTCATCTTAACCGAACTGCATGCAGTCCAGATGCAACCCGCAGATACACAAGCTCACACACACACGCACCTACACACACACACAAAGACACACAGGAACTGCAATTGAAGACATTTGTCATGCGACAGACGGGCGGGAGGCGGGCAGGCGGGCAGGCGGGCGGGTTTCTGAGAGATGCTGAAGCCTTGGCAACTTGGTTAATTATAACGGCTGCGGCTGCATCAACCGAACGATTAGAGGTGGGCGGCATTGGGCTCTGCTCGGTGGGCGATGGGCAGGTCAATGATAGCTGGCGGCTGTTGCAGCAAATTGCAATTCCAAGAGACGCACCGGAAGGAAGTGTAAAATTCAAATATGACAAATGACATAAACTTAAGCGGCTGCTGCTGCTGCCTGGGCAATAAGTAGGCTCCAAGCAGAACACACACACACACACACAGTCTCGCACACACACAATAACTCACACACACAAAAGATTTATTGTATTGCGGTAGATGGAAATTATGAATATCTTAATATTGTGGCATAATTTTCGTAGACTCCATCTCCAGGCTTTAATTAATAATTTTGTAATTTATCAATTTATATGCTGGGCAGACAGATAACTCTATACTTGCTGGCGCAAAAACAAATACTAGGACAAAATGTTATTCGAAAAATATATATACACATATATATATATTCTCTATATAGATTGATTAATACTTAATACAAACTCAGCTCGAAAGCGTCTTAAGCTTTTGCTTTTGTTTTTGCTTTTGTTTTTGCCTTTGCTGCCTCTATTCGAATCAGACGTGCATCGAGACAATGATGTAAGCCAACAAGGCTTAGCTTTACAGCTTTTCGGCCAGCTTACCTATTCGCCTAATTCTATTTATTTACAACAATGCAGCAGCTGTTGGTATTGAAAATGCCATTGTGGGTTGACTTATCGTTTGGCTAACTTTGTTTAAATTATATGAGCTACAGTAGAACTTAGCACTATAGACATCTAAGGATAAACTTAGGCAATAATTGCATAATATACTTAACACTTGGGCTGAAAAGTGCGTAAACTAACACACAAGTGGCTGTATTAAATCAATATAATTTTTAGTTAGCCCTATTCTTAAAAAGGTCTATAAGCTTGTAAGATAGAGCATTTTGAGTGAAGCAACTTTTGTTAGTTCAAAGAAAATGTTTTCGTCTCTTAATAAATCAATGTCTTTTGATAAAAACAAAATACTATTGCAGTCAAATCTTGGCTTGATAAACATTATTCGCACTTTGCACTAGGAAAATCAAGCGTTGATCACTAAGGACGCTGCATGCAGTGGATGTCCCAAAGAGGCTGTTACCAGACAAAAACATCCAAAAAGTCAAAATAATTGTGGATGACCACAAAGTGAAGTTGATCGAGTTAGCTGAGGCTCTAAAGATATTAAAGTAATATTTTGGATATATATCGTGCATATATATTTGACTATGCTAAAGCTTTGCCACGCGAGCTCACAATCGCCCAAATGCACAGTGCCACAAAAAAAAAATGAAAACTCTTATATGTATTTAGTTAAGAATATATGGCTCTCATAATCAAATGGTCCACAATATTTGTATGTTTGTGAAATAATACGAGTATTACTAAGTTCTGAGAGTTTTATAAAAGCTGCAATTGTTCACGCAAGCAAATCGGATCTGTCTTAAAGCTTCTTCTATGTAACCCTATTGTTTTCCTTTAAACATTATGTTTATTATTACTTTCTGTTTAGTAACATTTCTCTAACTTTGGGTTAATAAGAAGCAATTTGCATGAAACTAATTAAAAGTGCTGCATGATGAATATAGTATTATATGTGGATGGGTTTGAGAAACATTATTTTCTTGATAACAAGTAAGAATGTTCCAGTCGACTTCCACTGACAGCTCAATACGTATTCACAGTCCCCAAAACAGTTTAATCAGTTTGAGTAAATCTCAAGAGTCGCAACATATACTCTTATGAAACATATACAAAATACTCGAAAGTAGACCAGCTGAGTAGAGACTCGGAGTCAATAAATTATCACTGGATAACATTATCAATAACCATTATAAAGTTGTAAAGAACATTCTAAATATACAAATATATAATTTAGATATAAACCATATACTCAACAAATTTATATTTTATTAATAATTAATTAATATAAGCAATGAAAGCTTATCCATGGCAAGTGTATGAACTCAACTAGTTGATAAGTTGCTTATGCGTTTCTGAATTCATATGAATTCAAGTAAAATTTTTTGGAAATAATTATGGCAGCAAATATTTAAACAATGCTCGTAATAATTTCATTCTAAAATCTAAGGAATTCTTTGCGCTTTTCTATAAGTTTAGTTAAGTTTTAATTAAACAACTTTATCAGAAATATAATATAACTCACTAGACTTCTTTACCTGACTGATGTATTCATTTACTGTTGACTTAATTTTTAGGCAATCATTATTCATCACGAAGACTTAGCAACACATATCCTATGTTGTCCTCTCAGATAATTGCCTTCCAATTATACGAACTGTCAGCTATTAAGTGCTCTTAAAAACTAGCGCTTAAACTTTGTGCATTCACACACAGAAAAAGAAAGAGAGAGAGAGAGATAGGGAGAGTGAGAGAGATGACAATCCAATCAAAGTAAAATGAGTTGAAACACAATTCCCATACAGTTTCCAGTTACAGATTGTTTGATTTTGAAAGAGTTTGAGTCAAACTCTCTATATATATATATATATAGTTCTCTGTACGATTGCCAAATATATATATATATAGAGAGAGAGAGAGAGTGTGTCCTATTTGTGGCTGACCCTCTATAGCTTTTGTCTGTAGATGAGCAGCGTATGCCGGGGGGAGGGCGGGATGCTCGGCTCGATGTTGTAAAGTGCTCATGCTCGTGTGTGCTACATTAGGTTTGATTTTGCTCTCAGTTTACACACTTTGATTTCAATTACAAAGTTGCTCGAGTGAAACAATAACATAAAATTGCTGGGGGTAGCGAAAGGCATAACAATCTCTATAGAAATGCCAGCTGCAAGTTTTATGCGAACCGCAAATTGCATTAGTAACAAAAACCACCCCACCCCCCTCTCTCCGCCTTCTCTACTTCACCCACTCAAAAGTTCTATAGCTGGCAAGGGGTATGGCTGGGGGTTGGGGGGGGAGGTGAAGAAAACCTTGAGTCCTGTTGCAAGCGCCACAAGTTGCATGTTAGCAGCGCGTAAATTTTTTTGTTTATTGCCCCAGCAGTCTGACAATGGACAGACAACAGAACGAGCAAGTTTTATGTGCGGCCAACAGACAATAACAACAACAACAACAGCAACAAGAGGAGCAAACGGCTTAGCAAATTTTTTAATTTATTTTCCAGCTGAATTGTACAGCGGAAGCGTTTAAAATCGTAAAAGCTGCCACGCCTCCCCCACTTCAAGGTACTTTAGGTGTAATTAATTGCACTTTAAATTTGTTTACAGGTTTTTCTGCTTATTTATGAACTAGATAACGCGACTCTAGCGAAATTATTTACTAATTTACTTGATCGAAATTCCTAGCAGACATTTAACTGGGCAGAATATTAAGCCTATTATGGAGTTGTAATGAAATGCTGAAGGTAATAAAAAATGGCTTAAAAATATTATTTAGAATTTTCTATTGAAATTTGAAAGTTAGCTCAATAATTTGTATATATATTAAATTCATTTTAGTGTTAAAATAAAATAGTAGTACAATTTTTTTTTTGAGAGAATTGAAAATTTAATTTTAATATTAAATGGAAATATTTTTATATCTTTATTTTTTTATTTAATTTTTATTTATTTTTTTAATTTGAATGGCTAAAAAGATAACTTTTTAAGGAAGCAAATGGATATATTAAAAATCATAATAAATTCATTTTTAATAAATACATATATATATCGAAAAAAAAAATATTTTTTAAGAACAAAAATGTTCCAAATATTATTAAAGTATAAATTTTAAATTATTTTTTTATATTAAATTTTTTTTATATTATTTTTATTGTATTTTATTTAACTTTTTTACGCCTATTTTTTGTATTACTTGAATTACTTTAATAATCATATTTGTAATTTTATAAATATTGACAAAATATATAGATATATAAAAAAAAATTAATAGATATATATTTTTTTTTAAATATTTCTTATATTATTATTTTTATTTTATGAAATTTTTTTTTTAATTATTTAATTTTTTTTATTTTTGGCATTTTATAATTTTTTACTATCCATATTATATTTACTAACAACAAAATGTATTTAAATATATATATTCACACTCGAAGCAAAACCAATCAACTTAAAACCCTTTCATTTACAATATAAAACTTTTGATTTATATAGCAAATATTTGTTAGTTAAATAACTTTGATATCTATCTGATTAATTAAAAGACAAGTTCTTAAAGTTAACAAATCGTAAGAGATCCATTCAAGAGGATAAATACCGCAAGGCCACCGCACAAGACATGGCAATTGAACCAGCGCCCGAGAGTCAACTCAAGCAGCAGCAGCAGAGGCAACAGCAGCACTCAATATAATCACAAGCTAAATCACTTGACCAAGTAGGCACTACACATACTTACACAACACACACACACACACACCTATACAGAAACTTTAGACACTTACATTACTTGGCGCCATCGAAGCCTTTTGCCTCTAAACTTGCCCACACAGACGGCCGAGTGAAGCCGTTGCACCAGCCCGTTGAGCCACTTCAGCTTGGCCACATAAAGTGTCATTAGCTCAAGTAGAGAACGAGCTGCTGGAGCGTCTATGGCGGGCTTTGCGCTTACATTTGGCAGATTACATCGCTGCCGCAGCCGCTAAGCAAATAACTGCTTAACCATAAAAATATGAAATTATTTGCTTAAAAAAGGGAAGTAAAAATCAAAAAAGAAGAAAAATTCAACTTTTTTGGAAGCGAACTTTAAATGCACTAACTGGGCTCTGCGAAGACGGAAATTGAATTACTGGAAAAAAGAGACATTACGAAGAAATTATTAAGTTGGACTGATTAAAATACGTGAGGAATGAAAACTTAAGCTAAAACAACTTTTTATAATTATAAAAAACCTTAAATATTTAAATTTTACATTTTTTAATAAAAAAAATATTTTTAAATTATGTTAAAATGTTTTATTTTCAATTGTTTTTCTTTTTATATATAAAAAACTTTTAAATTCAGAGCTGATTTTAAAAAATATGAAATTTTTTATTTATATTGTTTCTAAATACTATTAATTTAATAAGGTTATCTAAATCAAAAGAAATATTCATGTGTGAGACATGGAAACTTAAAGTAAAACTAATTTTTTAAATAAAAAAAAAAGAAATTTTTTAATTTTTTAATGCTTAAAGAATAAAAAAGAAATTGAAACTTTTTAATTTTTTAATTCTAAAAAAAAAAAAAAGAATTTAAAACAAATTTTTACTTTTAATTCTTTTTTATTAAAATAAAATATAAGTTTAAAATATGAGCTTATTTTAAAGAATTAATTAATTCTGAATTTTTTTTTTAGTTGCTTTTAAAAAAATTAAGTCAATAAATTTTACAATTTTTATTTAAGTTGCTTTTAAAAATATGAAGTTAATAATGATCTCAAATATTTAATTTATTTTTTCAATATCATAGGACTTAATAATTACTAATTAAATTAATAATTTATTAATGCGCATTTCTTTAGATAAAAAAAATTGTTTTTATTAGAATTTCTGTTATTATTAAAAACGAAAATATTTATCCGTAAGAAAGAAAATTTCATAAAATAAAAATAATAATAATTCTTTTAAAATTTTATGGGACCTATATTTGAGCGATTGTTTGAGGGCTGATTGCAGACTTAAAAGTTCTGATGTACAAACAAATAATAACTTTTTATCAATCCGTATTATTTTTAATAAGTAAATATTGCAAAATAGAAAGTTTACATATGTATATATCCTACTTTATATATTAATATATTGATTTTTGTTGATGAAACTGTTTCAATGCATATATTTTCCAACAAATTTAACTAAAACTTCAACCAACTATAGACAATATTCAATATTTAAATTCTATGCAATTGATTATAGACTTTAAACATATTTCTTAGCTTAATATATACATATATATTTGATAATAAAAGCAAACCAGATGCAAGATGTTCCAACAAAAGTAGAATGCTCTGCTCAAGTGCAGCTAGTTGTATAAAAAAAGTTGCCCAAAGTCTGCCATAAATGCTGATTAAGTTGCCGGACAGCTCAGTCGCTCTCTTTCTCGCTGTACATACAGCACTCTCTCTCACTCTCTCTTTCTACTTCAGCTGCATACAGTGCACTTCCTGCTGTTGTTGTTCTGTTTCTTTTTGGACAGCAGTTGGGCATTGCTTTGTGGTGGATTTTAATATTGGCACTAAGTAGCTATCAGAGAGTCGCCGGAGCATTCGAAATGAAGTGCCAACTTGTTTATTATTGTTATTATCTGTCTGTTTATCTTTTTCGGTTTGGTTTGGCTCGGTTCGGTTCGGTTCGGCTTTAAAGTGAGTCGGAGCTTGGCCGTAGTCAGCTAGTTGTCGTAGTTGTTCGAGTGTCTGCTACTTTTGGCTACTTATTTTCTTTTAATTAAAAAGCAAATTGCGCTCTCAATGGGGCAGCTCTGTCATTAGACTGATTGAAATAGTGTGCCGAGCGAGGCTTGAAGTAAGCAATTTGTGCAAAAGGTAAATAATAAATGCCAAATACCAAATAACTGTATACCGTGTCGATTTTTAAGTGCTTCTAATGAACAACAAAATAGAGAATAGCGAGAAAGAAAGCGAAGGAAACAGCAGCCGCTGCATAGTTACATACAAAATAAGCACTTGAGCCACGAAATGTTGCAAATAACGAACCGCATAATGACCAGGCCAAGAGCTGCAATCCATGAATATGTTACTGTTCGAATGTAGATGAAGGGGCAAGCGGTTGTACGTGTATGTGTGTGAAACACACTCTAACACACACACACACACACACACATCGTCTAATGACTTTGAAACGTATGCAGCAAAGTCAAAAGCATGCACTTAGTAACTATTATAGCCATGTTAATCATAGATGCCAGCATAATGGTAACTTGCAACGCAATGTGCCTGACGAGCGTGTAAAACAGGTCTAAATAAGTATGCTGAATGTTTACACACATACACACATATACATTATATTCAAGTGTGTGTGTGTTTGTGTGTGCATATTGTGTGCTTCAATCTAATCAATAAACATGCATTCAATCAATCCATCAGCAAATTCAGTTGCCTTTTTGAGCTTTACTATTTTTTTAAGTGAATGCAAATGCATCAAATAAATAATTGTGCGCAATTTGTTTAGTTATCTGTTATCAGGAATCTATTTAATTTATTGAAGTTTATTACAAATTTTGTATAATATATTTTTAGATATATTTAAATTTCGATTTTTGATTGGAATTTTTATTATTATTACTTGTGAAAAAAATTCTTTAATAATTTACATATATTTTCTATATAAATTTGTTCGAATTTCACATTTTTAATCAAATCCTTATACTGTTATTTTATAATCAATTTTTATTTATATTCAAAAAAATAAAAAAATAAAATATATATATTTGATTTAAAATGTGAAATTAAAAAAAAAAATACATGTATACATATATGTAATATATAAAATCAGTCTGTCAGCATAGAGGGTAAATAATACCATTGACTTTCATTTATTATTTTAAATAAACTATTACATTTCAAATCGAATCGAAATTAAAGAAGTTTTGGCTGTACAGCTCAAATGAAAATATGTTGCTTTTCAACATAATTGTTAAGTTATATCATATTAATTTAAAAGAAATCTTTTATATGATGAACCACTGTTAAAAATTACAATTCGAATTGATAATGATGCTGTTAAAACAATGTTAACATTTATTCAAATTTAACTTATTGCACTCATTACAGCAAGCTGAAAACACTAAACTTAACATTCTGTTAACTCTTCGACTTCATCTGGTGACAAACAAAGCAGACAGAGCTACAGCAAACAAAAGTTGTATTACTTTGCAAGCAAACTAATTACCTTTGCATATAATCAAATCACACATTAAAAATACATACATAATTCATAAATCATAATATAAAAGAAAATACAAATATTTATTCTATTTATTATATTATTTAAGCTTCTGGCTTTAAAATGCACACACACTCTCTTGCTCTAACTCTCTCTCTCTGTCTTTACGCACTTCCACTCTTAAGCAATAGATATGACTCAAGCGCAATTCTTTGCCATTCGCCTTTTGAAATCTCAATTACTTAAACACCAACTAATTAACAAATAACATTATTATAATTATTACATACATTTTACTCCCCCAACGCGTAATCTCTCGATCAAAGAGGCAGACGGGCTCAAACCAAATTGTCTCATTCTGTTTGACCTGCCTTAAGACAGCTTTCTTACGCTCTCTTTACCCCCGGCTCTCACACCATACACACTGCGGAGTGCATCAAAATAGCGGAATCAAAAGCAATTATCTCTCCCGCTCCCACCATCTACTTTGCTCACGCTCTGGAAGTAGCTGCAGCAAATATATAACGGAGTCGCAAACATGAGCGTATCGAGCAAAATAGTTATCATTTACAGTTATACATCGGTTGGGCTCGTTCTGCAGGCAGTTTTCGATCTCTCTCTCTCTCTGAAGCTCAACAGTTGAGCTCGAGCTCGAGCGAGAGTGTGGCCCTTGCTGCTGCGATTCTTCAGTCGCGTCGCTGACCTTGCTCGTCACTTAATGCTCGAGTTTAAAAACTAACACATAGAAAGTCAAGAGTTGAGCTTGAATTTTAGTGAGGGCCTCGCCCTATATAAAGGCAGCGTTGCTGAAGCATTTCTTTAGTCGTCTTCCTGATCGCCTGGCGTTCAGTTGTGCAGTGCAGTGTCTGCTTGTCTTCTGTGTGATAAATGTTTAAATTGTTAATAATATTAAGTTTATTTAGTAGAATTGTAATAGTGATATTTATAATATTTAAAGAATTGTTTTTAATAATATTCTAAGTAATAATTATAGTCACTAGATAAAGACCACTTTGTTGATCGTCATTTTGCTAATTATCATTACGTACATAGTAATGAGTCATAATCATTATTAAGTATATAGTCATTTGTAATAATAATCATTAAGATAGTGATCATTATTATCAGCAGTATTAAGTTAATTTGTTTTATGGTCATTATTAGCATAATGAATAAGCTAATGATCATCTAGATTGTGACAAAAATAATGATAATTCTTAAATGAGAATTCTATATGCATGTTCATATGTATAATATATGTATAATAATGATGATGATTATGATTAATTTATCATAATAATCATGTTAATGATGATGTTTAAATAGTCATAATAATAGCAAATGCTATTTTAAAATTAAGTTATAGGAATTCAGTTAACTTTTTTTAGAGAAGCAGTTAAAAAGTATATTAAAAAATTATTTAAAAAATATCTTTTAGAAATAAAAAAACCTAAGTAAAAATAATTTTCATAATTAAAACTTGATATTTTCTTATACTAAAAATGTTACAGCTAAAAATGTATTAAACATAGTTTTTAAGTTACATAGTTAAGATATTCCGATATTCACTAACATTTTCCCAAGCATTTTCGTTTTTCAAATATGAACCAATAAAACGACAACATTGGGGAACAAAATGTGCCCACATTAAAAAACTGTTTGTGGGGCTTTGTGGTGAATTTCTAACAAATCCAACACACGCCCCAATTGAAAGATAACGACCCTCTTCAGGCAAGGTGGCAAAACACAAGAATGAACCTTTCAGCAAAAAAGGAAAAAAGCAGAAAAAACAAAAAAAAGACAACAAACTGAAGCGAAAAGAAATCAAGGAAATATGCGCAGCCGCCAAGAAACAAACAAAAATCATATTACTTGTGTATATATATATATATATATATATATGTATTAGTAAATGGTATAGGACATACCTAATATATATAGATATATACATCTGCTATTGCTAGAGACTTTTGATAGACCTAGAAATTTTAGAAGTTATTTAAAAATTTGCCAAAAGACGATTTCAACAGCGTTTTACATGGAAATATTTAGGTGTGGGTGTGTGTATGTATGGGTATATATATATATGTGTGTCTGTGTGTGTGCTTGTATGTATGTGTGTCTCTGCTCACGTCGCGCATTTATTTATTATTTAACAGCAACAACCTATCGCATGTTTTGCCCCATTTTCAATGTCTTCGCATTGGCGGCCCATTTTCGAGCTTCGGCAATTTCGCCGCCTTCATTCGTAGACATCTCTGTGTGAGTGTGTGTGTGTGTGTGTGTATGTGTGAGGCAATATCTATTACATCTGCTTATTTTATATGGGCATATTCTCATACTCATTTTTTTTTTTTTTTGTATTAATTTTTGTGGCTTTTGGGAATAGGCGCAGCTGCGTCACGCATTCGATTTGCACTTGCCTCGCGCCTTTTGGTTAAATTACGCATACGACGTGATGTCTTAGCAATTGACAAACATTGATTTGCATATGTAAACAGGTTGAAATGGCCGATTGGCTGATTGACTGAATGAGTAAGGGACTAAATGACTAATAATTAAGAGACAGCACGAAGCAAAGGTTTAGTCAAAATTAATAATAAAATCATATGAAATATTTAAAATATAAAAAGAAATTAGAATTTCATCATATAAAACCCAAAATTTACAAAAAAAATAAATAAATAAATAAATAAATTGAAAAATAAATTAAATTCTAAATTTAAAAAAAAAATACTAAACAATTATTAAAATATAAAAAACGTCCAGAGATTCACCATATCAAACCCTAACATTTAAAATATAAAAAGAAATCTTAGCTTTTTATCATATTAAACTAAAAGTTGATAATAAACATAAATAAATAAATTGAACAAATATTTAAATATCATAATATATATATCATTAAAAAAAATAGTACAAAGAGAAATCTTAAATTTCACCAATTTAGGCAGTAAATTGGAAATTTAAAATAAAATTAATTAAACAATTTTTAAAATATAAAAGATATCCAGTGTTTTACCATATCAAACCCCAAATTCTGAAGCCAAAAAAAACTAATAAAAAAAAAATATCACAATAAAAAAAGTTTTAAAATTTCATCATATTAATTATTATTTAATATTTTATTTTATTTTTATCAGATTAAGTTTTTATTATATTTTTTTCTTATATTGTAAAAAAAAGTTTTTTATTATTTTTTAGCTTAAGAATTTTCTAAACTAAAAAATAATAAAAAAAAAAAAAAAACATTTTTTAAACATAAGAAAAAAATATAATAAAATCTTAATCTAAAAAAAAAAAAAAACAAAATATTAAAATTTTTAAAAGGAATCGTGAGTTTTACCATGTTTAATTCCAAAGTTGAAATATCCGAATCTCGCCTCCAGTTATAATTTCAAATTCTAAACTAAACTCCCAACAGTTTTCATAAGTTCAACTATCAAATAAGTCTGCCCAGCGCATGGCTGGTTATAAATGTCTTTATGCCTGCATTCAAATTCACCTTTTGCGCTTTCAATTTCCCTTGGCATTAACCAAACAATTTCCTTTCAACTAAATCTTAGAGCTTTAACAGCAGCAATCAAACGGTTTTAGTTAACCTTTGTGCATTGCTGCGAACTATTTAACATGGGTTTTTCTAAGAATTCGAAAGTCTATTAAAAACCATATTCCAGACTGTTAATATTGCAATAAACTTAAATGCAAATGAAGTTTATTCATTTATTGTCAAATGAACTTAAAATTTCGTAATTCTTTAATTTTGCACAGATTTTGCATGTAATATTTATGCTTAAATTTATAATTAATATCGGAAATGAAATGACTTCAATTTGCAAAATACTTAACATACCTGTCAATTACATGTCTGAATTGCACACAAATATATATATATATATAATATATATATATATATATATATTCATTTAATTTTTTACCCATTTTTCAAGCAACTCAAATGCCAATGTTATGAAACAAGCAATAAATGAAACTAATAATAAGAATATTAGTTTAACGTGTAGAAAGATAAATACTCTTTAAGGTTAAGGAAATATAAAACGCAATTTATATATGTTTTCGAGAAACTATTTTTAAAATAAATATATATTTTTAAATAATATCTATATATGAAATATACTATTTAAATTAATTTTCAAATATACATGTCTTTTATCTAATATAATATATTTTATATATGTTATAATTTTAACATTTTCTATAGTATTTATTTACAAATTTATATTTACTTATATCTTTGAAAAAATTAACATAAGATAAATTCATAAGATAAATTTTCATTGCAATTAATAAAAAAATTTTGATCCAAAAACTAAACAAAATGCTTAAAACAATATTTTAATTTTAAATTAAATTAAAATTTTAAATAAATATATATAAATCATTTTTAAATATCATATTTTTCATACATAATTAAACTATAAATATGTTAGCGTTCCAAATACAATTAAATTTCAAATAATATAATAAAAATTTAAAAAAATAATCAAATTAATTAAAGCAAAATGATATTATTAATAGAAGTATATATTAATACCGAAATTTTGCTTTAATAAAATTGATTATATTTATAATTTTTATTTAATTATTTTCTGAATTTTAATTATATTTGGAACGCTAACATATTTCATAAATATAGTTTAATTATATATGAAAAAGATGATATTTAAAAATTATTAAAGTTTTTAAATTAAACAATTAAATTTTTAAAATGAATTATTAAAATATTTAAAATTACATAATATAAATTCTGTAAATTAAATATAATTAATAAATAAATAAATAAACATAAATTTATATATATATATTAGCTTTTAAAATTGTTACATAGAATTAAATTATTTTAATAGCAATAAAATATAGTTACAATTCCCGAATTGAATCAAAATAATAAAAGAAAAACAAATTAAATAAAAAAATAATAATAAAAAAATAAATATTAAATTAATTCAAAAATTAAAGAAAAATCTTAACTAACTTAATGCATATGCCCTATGCTCGAATGCAAAGTAGAGTATATGACTGCCATTGCTGCCATTAAATTGCATTGAAATTTACAAATCAATTATTATGCTTATATTACTTATATACATAATGCAACAACAAACGAACCGAAAATGCATGAAAAAGTGTTTGGAAGTTCAAAGTTTCAACAAGAAATTTTCATTAAAATAAAAATTGCAGCACAGCTGTCAGAGAGAGAGAGAGAGAGAGTGAGAGAGAAAAGGAGAAAGAGAAGAGAAGGGCAGGTATTGCTCTGTAGTGACACTTAAAATTTTAGCTTGCGGTCTTCAACTCTAGACTTTTAACTCTCCTCTTTTTCTGCCCCTTCTCTCACTCTCTCTCTCTCTCTCTTTCTCTCTCTCGCTCTCTGCAGTGCTTGACTCGAAAATCAAATCAATTTTGCAATAGCCCGTATGCCCAGACGGAATCAGAGCTCCGGACTACCAACTGGAACTTGGGCTATGCGAGAGGCTGGCGGGCGACTGTTGTAATGCCGTAAATTGAATTCAATTAATACGTTTGTAAATGTCATCAGAGAGTGCCAAGAGTGCCGACTGCCGACTGCTGACTGCCGAGTACCAACTGTCGACTGTCCCCTCATCAGTAACTGAACAAGGCTGCAGCTGCATTTCCGCTTTGGCCAAATGATTTACACTCCTGCGTGCCGAATTTCCCAAAAAAAAAAAAGAGATACCAAAAATACTAGAAATACTCAACTTGTGCCGAGTAACTGCCCTTCGATTTATGTTTTAGTTTGGTTTGGGGTCTACACAGCTTGGCTTTAGTGGATTCAAACCTTAATTGAATTGGCTTGGTGAAGCATTCTGCTTGACCATGTCTATAAAAGTTATTTTTGGGATTTTAAAGTGTGGAGTGGGATTGAATTGCAGAATATTTGTAAAAGGAAATTTATTTAGAAATAATATAATTTTATATTTTGTTTGTGCAAATTTTTTATAATTAATAGAAATAAATAAATATATATATATAAATTTTTTTTCTAATATACATATATTTATTTTACCATATTTTTTTAATTTTAAAAAATATATATATATATTTAATCGTTTTTTTTAATTTTTAAAAATGAAAATAACAATTTTTTTTTATTATATATATTTTTTTTTTTTTTTTTTTTAATAGAGGTCTAGAGAAGATATATATTTAAAAAGACTTTTATATTTGATGTTTATAAAATTTGTTATAATTTTTTTTTTTAATTTATAAAATGTTGTTTTTAATATTATATTTATTTTTTTATTTAAATATATTATTATCTACTTTTTTTTAATACATTTTTGTTTTTTTTAATCTATACGATTTGCTACGGACGTCAGCTGCTTCTGTTTTCTATATACATTTAAAGTAACAATAACAAACTAAACAAATTGCAGATGAACTACCTCAGCTAAATCTATATTAACAAATAGAACTAACTAAAAGTAAGAAAAGACTGGAGAGAACCTATTTACATATGTCACATTTCTGGAGTTATAAAAATATTTTCTCATTGATTTTTCTGTACAATTTCGATTGTATTTCTTGCTTCTCTCTTAGAATCTATTTAAATTTCTCTCGCCCTATATACATATATTCAGTTACCAATAAATGAAAACTATATTGCAAAGATCTAGATTTAATAGAAACACAAACTCTTATCACACTTAAAGCGATATCCATGACCCCAATTTTTGGTTATCTAATTGATTTAATGATAAATATATATGTATATATATATATATATATACATCTGTGTGGACACATTTGAACGTAATTAATTTGTGGCTAACAGGCCAGTGTATTGCTGGCTGTGGCTCACTCGATGTCTCCATAGCCAAACAGAATCATTTTTGGACTAAAATCGACGAACCGAATCTAGCAGAGCCACCAAAAGCCAACAAACTGCGGCCGCAATTAATTTTTCGTGCAAATTTAACACGCAAATCGCGTAAATAATCAAAAATTAGATCACAACAGCTGCTGGTTGGTTGTGCAGTGCCATACACTGCCACGCCCCCCAACGGCCCCCGCTACGGCAGTGATTGCGGCGAGTTGTCAGAGTTTGCTTAGAGCTCGTTCGGCGTGGCCCGTTCTGCAGTCATGAAACAATAATGTCCACAAATTGACGCCACAAGCTGTTGGTTCAATGAGAGCATACACACACACACACACGCGCACACACATACATATACATATACATTGGCTGGCTGCGTCTGTTGCACTTCCTCTGTGGCGCCATATTGAATTTGTGCCCGGTGCCTAGTCTCTGTGCTCGAGGGCCTCATTTCTGCGTCCTGTTTTTATTTGCCTGCTTGTTTTCTGCTGGTTAGCTGGCTGATTTTCAAACTAGAGCCGGAGCTGGAGCCGGCGTTGAAGCCTCGCATGTTGCTAACGAAAATACAAGCAAACATATTGCCTGCATGCCAGCCTGCCTCGTCTGACTGCCTGACTGCCTCCCTTCCAGCCTGCCTGCCTCTTCTGGTGGCAAGTGCTGCTCTGGTTTGGCCCACGGCTCGGCTACTTGTTGTTTAAAATGCATTGTGGCTCCGTTTCCATTCTCTGCCTTGCGTTTCGTTTCGGTTTTTTTTTTGTATGCAATTTTCAATGCATTTTTAAGTCTTGCATATTGGTCAGAGCTAAAGTCAAAGCTGCAAATGTTGTGGTCCTGTTAATCTGCATGCTATTTGCTGTTTATCTAAATGTTGTACGCCAGGTCGTATGCGTCATTTTTGTTTTTGCTAATAAACTAAATTTATTAGTTTTAGCAAATTTATTGTTTTACATTTGTTTGAAAGTAAAATGGTAAAACAGATTAATTTTAGTAATTACATAAGTATGTTCAAAAAAAGTTGAATAAATCTGAAAAATACTTCAAAGGCATGGGACTTCGGCTCGTATACGTAATATTTCTGTTAGCTAAACAATTTAATTTGAAGTTGTTTGTACTCCAGCAAATAAATGGTTTTTACATACTTAAAAAAATATTTAATTAATTAAAAACTTACAAATATTATCTCGACTAACAAATACCCTGCAGAGAGTACTAACAAATTTCTTTACAACTTTATATTAACATAAATTTATTTATATTAAATTGTAATATTCATTTTATATAAGTTTTTTTTTATATACTTATATTAAATAAATATTAAAATTTAAAATAATTAAATTTATGTTAATATTAAGATGTAAAGCAAGATTTTTAAAAATTAATTAATTATGTCAAATATAAATTTTAATTAAGGTGTTATACCTGTAATAATTAAAGATATAATAAATTACATTTATATTAAAGAATTTATAGAAAATAATATTTTTAATAATAAAATTAACAATTCAATTGTCGTTGTCATCTAGCAGATACTAGAACAAGCAGCACTAACTCAGTGGATTAAAATAATTTTAGAAATATACTAAAGTAAGGAATATAGTTAAGCAATTTTAATCCTGAAAAGACGTTATGTACGGATACTGTGAGAATTCACTCCCTGCACTCAGCAGAGTAATATGCATCTAAGCATACCAAAATATTATTTTTTATAATATTAAATAAAATAATAAGAAAAAAAAAACAGTTTTACAACAAAATTTAAGTACCCATTTTATACCTTCAAAAACTATGAATTTAATAACAATAATAAATATTTCTAGATATTCAAACTAGAAATTAAATTAAATTCTGCTTAAGGAAACAAAATTGCTTGCAATGTCTTCAAAAACCGCAGCCGATCAAAATATTATTATAAGAATTTGAAAATATTAAGAAACATTATAGAAATCATTGGTTTTCTTCATATGAATTCCCTTTTTAATAAATTAAAAAACATAAAAAATACAACAAAGTTAAAATGCTTTAAAGAATTAGCTCAAATTACTACTTTCTAATTAATTAAATTACTGATTTCTTCAAAAACAATTTATTATATTTCACACATAACTCTTTCAGCAACTCTTCCAAAATTTACACACTTAAAATTTAATAAAAAAAAAAATGACAAAAAAATAATAATAATAAAAACTTTCAGTTGACAAATAAAAATGATTTTCTATTCAACCGCACCACTTTCATTTAATATCCTGGCGTCAGTGACAGGTCACTTTATTTTCTGTCCACACGCTCGTCTCCAACTTTCAACCAATTAGCACAATAATAGCTAGAAATGTTTCATGAAACCAGCATGCCAAGCTATAAATAACAATTAAAATTTCATACACAAGTGCAAAACACAATAAAACAATTTGCGGTTTTTTTGTGAAACATATTTTGCGAGTGCAAAAAGACGCAAACACATAAAATATCATGCAATGCGGTTAAATAACTAAAAACAAAAAGCAAGCAACAATTAAATATAATCAAATCAGAAAAAATAATAATAATGCAAAAAAAAAAAAACCAAATTGAGTTTAAGCAACTTCAAGATACTCGTTGAAGGCTCAAAAAAATATATACTTTGGTAACTGTGATAGTCGAACTGACCAAGATATCCTGCGCTATCCTGATGACCAACTTTTAGCAACTGTTTTTTGTAAGCTTTTTTTCAAAAAATTTTTGTAAAATACTTTCTGAAATGATATAGAACCCAATCTTGTTTTATTTTAAGCAGAATAAAACAGAGTCTAATAGAAAACAAATTTTAGTACTTTAGCTCGAATGATATAGAAAATATTCAACATTTACGAGGATAGAGCAGTGTGCACTATGCTGATGATGCGCAGTGTATATATAACAAATTTGCTTAGAATATATAATTTCTTATAAAACTCCAAAATTTTTAAATCAGTTAAACTTAAACTTCTATTTAACAACTATTGCCTATTAAATAATTTGTAAGTATATACTACTTGAATATTTACATTTACTTGTAAAGTCAATGTGAAGCTTAACTAATCACGCTGAGGTTAGTTCAACTTTGGCTTTAATGTGTAACTTAACATTCTTTCATTCAATCAATATTATTTTATATTTTGTCG
Source organism: Drosophila nigricruria (assembly GCA_037075265.1). Classification (NCBI taxonomy): domain Eukaryota; kingdom Metazoa; phylum Arthropoda; class Insecta; order Diptera; family Drosophilidae; genus Drosophila; species Drosophila nigricruria. The sequence goes on along the minus strand of JBAMCI010000196.1, from coordinate 8,414,923 downwards.
TTCACTAAGTAAATTTTTTTAGTAAAAATTTAAACACTATTTTTGTAAAAAATTTTATAAAATTATGAACTGTCCATATCGACCCAATACCTTTTGCCATCTTTCGGGCAAGATATTGATTCCACGCTCATACAATTTTTGATCCTTCCCGTCAATATCATATTTATTAAAAATTTGTTTAACATTTTTTTAATTTTATGCATATGGATGTATGGAATATCAGCCCGAATCGGCGATGCGTAAATATAAAGTTTTTATTTAACAATTTTAATCTTAATCTTTCATTTTAAAACTTGGCGTACGCATGAGAATATATACCAAATACGAAATAGCATTAGTGACTTATATGATATCCTCCCAGTGAGACTAACTAATTCTAGTTAGACATGAAAATACTTGCTTAATCTACAATACTGAATCCCAGTTGCAATACTAAATTGCATGAAAACTAAAACTTTTCACTGACAGACACACTCAAGGACATCAAGTCCAACACGCCACAAAACCAATATGCTCATTTCACTCTAAAAACAAGCATAAAAAGGTGAAAAATCGTATCGAGTTTGAGGTTAACCCAGGCTAAAGCAAGCCGGAAACAGTTCACTAGCTCTCGTGCTCTTATGCTCTACTACAACTCTGTCTCTCTCTCTCACTCTCTCTCACTCTCTCCTCCATCTCACTCACGCACTGCCTACAAAGTGATTTTCTCCCCTTTTTTTATTGGTGCCTCATGTTTATGTTGTCAGCTTGTTGTTTTTGTTGTTTTTTTTTGTCGTATTTTCTTCTTCTTTTTGGCTGTGTAATCGAGTCAATTGTTTCCGCTTCGACGATGAGGCAATCGACTGCGTCTGTTTTTATGGGTTCGGGTTTGGTTTTGGTTTGGGTTTGTGTTTGGATTTTGGGTTTGTGTTTCTTTATTGTTGTTGTTTTATGGTGTTGATATTGGCTACATCCGTTTAGAGAGGCAAAAAACTTTTCCTTTTTTTTTTTTGTTTTTGCGCTTATGGGCGTTTTTGACATGGGCTAATAAGCTTGTTTTCGGTCTGTCATTTTTTGACAGAGATGCGAAACACTTGTATTTCCCGACCAGATTGCTCATTTAATGGGCTTTTAGTTGGTTCTGTGTAAGGGCATAAATGTAGCCATTGCCTTTTGATTAAATCTTTTAAGCGGAAAAAGAGGGTTTCTTATTAAATTATACATGATATAACTATGTTATATTAATTTTAATAATATAATTGATTAAAATAATATAAATATTTATATTGCTATAGTATAACTTAACTCGAAAAAATCTATAAAGCATATATTTCTTAAATAAAAACTTCTTTCACCACTTCGTGGACTTTTTCTGAATTGTTCGCAAGTTCTAGACACTCCTATATGTCCATTGACCACCTGATTGACCATCACGACCCTGTTCGAATGGCCTATATGCCATCTCACTCTCACTCAACAACATCTGGGACTACGTACAGCAGCAGCCATATTTGTCTCACTCTCGTGCCATCCTATTTATTATTCATATAATTTGTATCCTTTTGTATCCTATATATTTCGTATAAGCTGCTCTAGTATATAGCATAAATTTTAATGTATAATTTTTATAAAATGTATAACTTAGACAAACAGTTCAGATTGGCTTTTAGGTTAAATAGATAGTATATATATAGGCAGTATACATATACATATGGATAGTATATTACCTTAAAATATATATTAAGCTTGAGTGACCAAGCAAGAGTCATACAGCAACAAAAAACATAATAGCTGCCAGCGATGTTGAGGTAGCTATTTTGAGTTTCATAATTTCATAAATAATATTTTTATGTCTAATTGCAAATTCTTTTTCTATTGCTCTAATTTGGAGTGCCTGTAAAAAGTATATAACATTTATATTTTTATAGTCAGACTTTACTTGCTGTATATATATAAATGTATTTTGAATTTTAGCTTCTAATTTGCAAGTCTTTCTGTTAAATTTTAAGTACACCAAATTTAAATTTAAATACACCAAAAGTTAGCAGAAATTTTATATTTATTTTTAATATGTAAATTAAATTTTTCTTTTTAATTTTTATATATTTTTTAATATATATTTTAATACTTTTTTATATATTTTATTTATATATTTTTATATATTTTATTTATATATTTTTATATATTTTATTTATATATTTTTATATATTTTATTTATATATTTTAATATATTTTATTTACATATTTTTAAATATTTTATTTATATATTTTTATATATATTTATATATTTTTATACATTTTTTTATATATTTTTATATATTTTATTTATATATTTTTATGTATTTTATTTATATATCATTATATATTTTATTTATATTTTTTTTTAATTATTCACATTCTCTTAAAAATCATATCCAAAACTTATATTCCTTTTAAGCCACTTGCATTTAGACCAAGGTCAAATTACACTTCTAGTAATACCAACATTTTCTTAACTTTATTTTCATTTAATTTCGCCACTCTAATTTTTATTATTTCTTCATTTCCCAGCAATTCACAATCTGCCCAAAAATTTAAGACCCACTCATTAAGATTCCTCTTCGGCCACCTTGGCGCGTCTTTTGGTTGGCACTTGGAACGTTAACTGTCCGACATAATTAACCCTTATTTGCACATTTTATGGCCCGCACCATAAAATGGCAGTTGAAATTACAAAAGCAAACAATGCAAAACAGTTTGGCCATTTGGTAAATGCTGTACAATTTGTTTATAGGTATCGAAGGCGACTAAGAGGCGTCAAATTGGCCAAAGACTGAGAGACAAAGATGAAAGTCGAAGCTCGGTTGAGCAGCGGCTTTTAGGCAAATTGTACGTTGTGGCCCTTAAAGCAGCTTACAATTTGAACGCATTGTGGACAAGCCGCTTAACTTGCATAATCCAAATATCTGGCCAACAACGCACTGCAGACCCTTGACCCTTTTCCGATCCCTTTTTTTTTTTTTTTTTTTTTTGTAGGTAGTTCCCAAACGGCCATCAAAGTTGAATTGCGATTGCGTGTCTCATGCGGGCAGCGGTCATCATCGAGTGGAGAGCGTAGAATTGCTTCTAAGGTCATAAAATTTCAATTCAACTAGGGGTTCAAATGTGGCCGAGCCCGATAGAGCTTTTAAATTTCACAGCGTCCAGGGTGCAGTGACATTGTCTGCAACTGACTTAAAACTGGTTGCGAAATAAACTGGTTTAGGCTTTTATGGACCTACGTTAAAGTTGTGGCCAAGCAACCCTTAAGGCATTCACTTTTTCAATTTTCAGCTATTATTCTCAAGTTGTTAAAGCAAACTGGAGGTATATATATATGGAGGTTTCTTGATCAAAGTACAACCTTGCGCTGTGGCAATATCGCCAACAATGAGTTGACAACCGAGTTGCGATTATTGCTAGTTGAAAACTTTAACCAATAACTCGCCCTGTGTGAGCCCACGGCTCACCCTGAGGCAATTTTTTTCGAAGACTCGAAAGGGTCGATTGTGAAATAAATATAGAATAAAGAAAATGTAGTCTAGTTGGAAGTGGCTAACTAGAAGGTATAGAAGGTATTCACCTTTTCACCTTTTTCACCTATTGCCAACGTATTTACACCTTATCTTCTGTCATTATAGTAAATGTATTGTGTATATATAAGGGCTCTTCTCTGTAGTGGTAGACTAAGAGATAGCCTGGGTCATGTTCCAAGCACTATTAAAATGTCTTTGCTCAGCAATTTCAAGGAAATGGAGGGTCATAACTGAAAAGTGGAATACTGTATATGTTTTAATGCCTTTAAAGAACCTATAGACTAAATATAGTAAATGTAGGATAACGTCTACAAGTTGGAAGGCAGCTTAAGGCAGGAAATGCAGCCCGATATTCCGGACAGACTGACGACCTAACTGACAGAGCATAAAGCATTTTTACCCACATCAGCTACAACAACAAACTATAATTCTAATCTGTCTCAATATAATCTGAAATTTAAATATAAAATATAATTTCAAACTTAGAAATTTATATTTAGAAATATATATACCCAACTTTACTCCCAATTCAAATCAATAAATACTTCCTAATAATATTTTTATTATATTTTAACAATTACAAATGCTATTTGTATGAATGTTGCAAGCGTTCAGTGCACTCTACTCCGATCTCTTTTTTGATTTTTTCTTCTTTTTCACACTGACCGTGCTGGACATTTGTCCTAAAGATGAGTAGCCCGTCGACGTAGAGTCGCGACTCTCGCGATAAGTGCGCAAAGGCTTACGCTTCAGCCAGACGCGCATAAGGAAGTTCAGCTCGCCCTTCAAGGCCACCATGGGCTTGACCTGCAAGAGAATTATATGATATATAAAGTCTCTGTCAGATGGAGCAACTATATTTACCCTCTCTTTGAACGCAATGCGATGCACATGCCACAGAAACTCCACAATGCCAATGACAAAGGAGAAGAATACGCCCACAATGAGCACCACGAACAGACCGCCCACAGCATCCATATCGAACTGGCCATCGTCGTTGACCGAGCCGCTGACATCGCACAGCGTTTCATTATTATTGAACCATTTGCTCTTCAGATTATAGAGAACACCACGCTCGCTGAGCTTCAATATGCCCACACTAAGATTCGAGCGAAAGTGGGCATCTATAGAGAATAATTCTCAGCTTAAACAACAATCAAATTCAATTCAAGTCCTCAACTCACTCAATGGCACTGCTATGCCGTAGTGCTTCTCTCCGAAACTCTCGCCTATCTGTGTCAGCTCACAGTTGCGTTGCACGTAGTACTGCAGATTTGTGGTTTCCATGAGGAAGGCATAAGTGCCACGACTCACCTTCACACGATCCACACCCTCTTCGTTGTTCTTGGTGAAGGCATCCGGTTTCACGGACAACATCTTGTTCCAAGCCATACGATTTTCCGTATCGTTCGATTCAGAGAAATAAACTGATGTCGCACCGCCACGTATTGTGCCAAATTGTACTTTATTCTGATCGATCAGATCGTGCAACGAGGCTATATTGCCCGTCATCTTCGAGGACGTAATGAAGGCAGCTAAACTGGCAATGTAAGTTTGTGAGATGAGCAGTGCAAAGATCCACCAGAAGGCAGTCAGCAGACGCATCGGAAGACCTCTGGGAAGTAGAGGAAATTAATTGGAATTGAAATTACTTATATTAAATACAGTTTCAGACCGAAAATATAGTTATGTTCTCCAGTTTAGCTTCCAGTTTTCAGATATCATTCAAATATAAAAGAGAAACTCAAGAACTTTTCTGCCTGCCACGAAATTGTCTTTCTTTTCCGAAATCCCATTCCATGAGGACAATTATAATGATGATAAGAAGGATCATAATTACAATTCTTATGAATAATATATGTATAATATAATAATGAAGCTAATAATGATGATAATCTGTAAATTATGTTAATAATCATGATGTCTAAGTCTGTCTAGGTCAGTCAGTCACGTCGTCAGTCTGAGCTGCTGCTTATCCCCTAAAAACCCTCCTCTTTCTTGGGCTGATGATGATGACAATTGCTAAGGCATTAAGTGAATTATTAAGAAGATGAATAAGAATGAACATGTTGACGGCTCTGACACAAATCACTAAGGAAGGGATTGCTTTCGACGTAGGGAGATTCTTGTACTGATGTTTTCGGCTATTGATTTGATATTGAGTTTTCGTCTATTGAAAGACTTCTTCTTTTGCCCATCAAGAAATCTTTAATACCCAAAAATGAAACTGCAAAATAAGTTAACTCACCTGGGCAACAGATCACAGCCCTGATTGAGTATAGAGCCCAGCACCAGCCACATGGTGTTGTGCAAGTGCCAAGTGTTTTCACGTTCCTCCTCACTCTGCTCATTTATCACAGGCGGCTCCCATTCGTATGGATCCATGCGACCGGCCAATATCAATGCCATCGCCGTTATTAGCATGGCAACCATGACGTAGAGCCAAACATCTACACCGTAGGGATTGAGAAAGCCATAAATATCGGCCTGGGCCGGAGGCTGCTTATAAGACAAAATGCTAATGCCCAGCTGCATGAATGGCACCGTAAAGTCCACAACGGAGCGACGGGCCTGAGTTATGGTCAAATCACAGATGCCAATCTGTGCATTCTGGCCGAATGCGAGTCGAGAGTGATTAAACAATGATTTAAATGTTAATGCTCATTACGTTCGACTGCACACACTCACATTGTCAATTAGCTGCCTGATTATGCCGTCCCATTCGTCGGTGGCCGCATCGTAGCTGCCATATTTGTTATCCCTCACCGGTTCGAAAACGAAATCAAATTTGGACTCCCTCGCCAGCTCGTAGATCAAGTCAACCGCATAGCCCTCGAAGCGCTCATTGCCCTCGTAGTGCACGCCTTCCGGTTCCTTACTTTTAAGATGTGCAAATTTAGTTGAGACTTAAGTTTAATTTGAAGCCATACGTACCGCCAGCTGAAATAGGGTTTGCCCACTCGAGTAGCCACTGTATAGACGACGGGCTTTCGCGAGAAATCCTCTTTGTTCTCCAGACGTCGCTGCTTTAGCGCTTGCGTCGAATTCTCTCGGATCTTATCGAAGTCCACCAGCTGAAAGTCTTTGTTCCAGATGTGCGTTACTCGATCTATGATCGGATTGTAGACCTCCAAGTTGAAGTCCTCGCGTTGCCCATCTGGCGTCAGTTGCAATCGCTGTGTCTTATACGGCGGCTTGATTTGCTTCGGTGTGAGCTGAAATTTGTGATGTTAATATATTAATAAGGATAGTAAAAATATTTATTATAATAAATATATTAACAATGATAATACAAATATTTATTTAAATAAATATATTAATATAATATATAAATATTAAAAATATATATTAGCACTTTAAAAATTTTTATGGAATAAAATTTAATTTTAAAACTAATTTTAATAAAAAATATTAACTAAAAGAAATATAAATAAAAAAAATATATATTTTTAGGCCTTTACAAAATAAAATAGGAAAAAAATAAACATTTAAATATTGTTTATTTTTTTCTATTTGATTTTTTTAAGTTTTAACATATATTTATTTTTTTTTTATTTATATTTATTTTAATTTTGAAAAATAAAATTTTTTATAAAAATATTTACTATCATAAATACATATAAAATAACGTACAAAAAAAAATTAAATACAAAACTTTTAAGAAATTTGTTGAGAAATTAATTTTAATTTCAAAACTAAATTTGATCAAAAATATTAAATTAAATAAATATATATTTAATAAAATAAAAAAAAAATTGACCTTAAAACTCAATTTAAAAAAAAAATTGAACAAAATTCCAAATATAATCCTTTAATCCTTCAACTCTTACCTCCTTCATCTGCTGCACTAAAAGCGGACCGGGCTGCCAAAAGCCACGCCCACAGCTAAACTGCGGCGTATAAAAGCCAGGCTTTTGACTCAATTGCAGTACAGCATTATAGAACAGAACTACGGCATCATAGACCAGCTGAGTGCTCAATGAGGCGAACTGGTAAAAAAAAAATTCAATAAAATTCATTCACTTCAATTAATTACATATAATCTGATCCTACCCGATCATCAACATCATGATCAAAGACATCAGTCTCATCATGAATAGGAGGTGGGACATAGGAGCGAATTCTCACAGCTGCAACGGCGACTGTGAAATCACGTGAATAAAACTGATCGATGCGGCTGATGTGTGTATTCAAATCGGTGAGAAAGAGATTCTGAAGGGAAATAGAAATAGAGAATTAAACTAACTATTTTTGATGTAGTTATATAGATCTACTTACATTTAGAGAGCCCGTCATATTGAAGCCAATCGAGGCATTGATCACCTCCACCAATATATCGGAGGGACAATCGAGCAGCACGAATTTCTCACGCGCATTGCTGATGCGTTTCCAAAGTATGCGATAGTCATCGCCACGCTGAAACTCCTGCAGCTTAATGCCAGTCTTATGTAGCTGCTTCCAGGCGAAAATGTGCTGCAATCGTGCGAGATCTAAAGGGAAATTGAAAATGGAATTAATAAAATATAGTTAAAGATATTTAATTTAATTTAAATATAATAAATACAAAACTTAAATATTGAAAGTAATTATAACATGAGTAGTAATAAAAGAACAAAGAATAATTGAATTATTACAAAATGTTATAAAAAACTTAAAAAATGGAACAAATATATATAATGCATACATAAATTATAAATAGATATACATATAACATAAAAATATAATGTTAAAAAAAAAACTTAAAAAAAAATAAAACAAATATATATAATACAATGAGTAATAAATTTAAATAAATATATTACATAAAATATAATCATAATATTATATAATTTAATAAATAAACTATTAATGAATAGTAAATAAATATGTTTTACCATTAGTCACATTTTCAAAAATTAACTAAAAAATATTATTTTATTGAAAAATTTAATTCTATCTATTATTAATTATATTTTGTTATTAGTCATATTTTTAAAAATAATTTCTTTAACAATTTTAATAATTTCTTTAATAATTTCAGTAATTTCTATTGAAAAGTTTAATTTTATTATTTATTTTATTTTATCTACTTCATCTCTAATTAATTTCCAATTAAATTTCACTTACGCGTCTCCCGCTCATAGGCAATTGTAAATGATTTCCAATCAAAGTCCTTGCTGCGCAATATATCCGATAGAGCAGTCGATATAATCAGCTCTGAGGGCGCCACATTAATGGTCAACTGATGATTGAGACGCTCGCGCGTGGACTGCTGTGGATGCCAGTCGAATTGCAGATGCGGAATGCCCGTCATGTTGCACAGCACTTCAACAATATCTGCAAAGCAAACACAACATTCGGGTATTCGTATAGATCTAATTAAACTAAAAAGTGTATATTTTTTTTTTCGTATAGAATGACTTGGCGAACTAACAAAACATACAATGAAAGTGCCGAGCAAAACAACGCAGCGAAATATAAACGAATCGCATTTGGCTGGCAACGGGCCAATAAACCACTCGTAAGTGTCCCATTTATATATGTGTTGTGCTATAGATATATATATATATATATATATATAGTAGATATAGCTGGCGCGCCGTGTCGTTTATTTACTGCAAAAATATTTGTTTGGGCCAATTTGATGCGAAACATCAAGAATCATTAACGAGGTTAGTGGCATAAATTGAGCAACTATAGGTATAGGCTAGAGTTCTCTCTCTCTCTCTCTCTCTCTCTCAGACATTGTCTCACTCTCTTACTCTCTCCCCTTATCTTTTAATATAAACACATGTGATTTGCTTAATCTCTGAGAATTACGACAATGGCCATTCTCCCTCTGACAGACATAATTTTATGACGTTGATTTTTTGTTTAAAAATAATTTTAACTTTTAGCCGCTGGCCGAGCACATTATTGGTTAAGAAAGTTGACTTACCGCTGGTCGTCTTTGAACTTGGTCCCAAAATAGCAGCGACACCATTTCCAATCAAGTCACAAGCTATAGTAAATCATCTAAATAACATCAATTTAAATACTGTTTATAATAAAACTCACATAAATCCTGCAGCACTATGCTATCATCTATAGTCACATAGTGTTTGATGGCTTCCAGTTGCAGTTCGGGCGTTAAAGCATTTACCTCCTCCACAGCTGCATCGAAGGCCTCAGCCAAAGCCATTTCGGAATCAAAGAAAATTGCGCCTTTGTCATGAATGTGAAATATATATATATATATAGAGAAATATAATATATATTAAAAAGTCAATGCAAATTAGAAAAGAAAAAAATAATTATCAATATGAAATTGAAATTTTTATAGATTTATAAAAATATTTTATGCAAACATAGAATGACTAAGATTTTTGTCTAGTCGAAGTTTATATACACTTGTAAACAAAGAGTTTGTTTTTTATGGGGCTTTATAATATTATGGAGTAAATATTATGAAATTGATTTAATATTATTGTTCTATATAAACAAAAATCTATCTAAAGTTATATTCCACATCATTCTAATATATGTGTAGCTCTATAGAAATAATCTAGTAAAAGCTAGGTACTGCAAAGTTTTTTATACTATCTTCTTTTAATTAAGAATTAATTTAAAGTATATTAAATATTAATAATACTAATTAAATGAAGATAGTATAAAAAACTCAGCTTTCGCTTGATCATGTCTACTAAACTAGTTCATGAGCTACCTTTATAGTAGAATGATATTGTACATAGTATTATTATAGGTTGGCTAAAACCAAAGCTAAAATACAAACTTTGATTAATGAAGATGATAGTTGAAGATGCTGAGGAATATCTTTAACAAACACACTAAAATCTGATATTTAAAAAAAATCTGGTACTTAAATCTGATTATCTTTGAACTATTACTGCCTGCATCAGCAAAAAATCTAAATACGAATAGAAGATAGCAAAAGTGTTCATCTAAGATAGTAAAAAAAAAATTGTTTCACTAAAGAAAAGCTTTAAAAACATAATCAAAGATTATTTGAATTTATTTAAAAATTAATTAATTAATTAAATATTATGTATATTTTATAATTATAATATTTAAAAATAGATAAAAAAAATATTATTATTAAATAATTATTGTTATTATTAAATTATTATTATTATTAAATTATTATTATTATTAAATAAAAATATATTTTGACAAAAAACACATTTTTTCCTGCCAAAAATTTAGCTATAAAAGCTGATGTGAAGCAGACAAGAGAAGCAATATCAACTCAAATTTGAAGACTATTTGTAAATATATTTATATACAAATATATATGTATAAATTTTTATATATTTGTATTTAAAAATTGTTGCAAATTATCTTATATGGATATATATGCATATTATTATATATAAATATATATATATATATATATATATATATATATATATATATATATATATATATATATATACATTATAATTACTACTATAATCATAAGTATTACCAATTTTAATGACCAAACCATCATCATTATTATTTGCGCCGCTGCCAAAGACGAGTGCGGCAAAAAGCAGGAACTTTAGTAGAAACATTTCTTGATAGCTAAACTCAAATTAGCATGATTATTTTTTATTTATTTAAAATTAATTTATATTTTTTTATTATATGTCAAATATATAAGTTAATAGTTAACATTTTGACTTTTATATAATGCGTTGCACAAAAAAACACTTCACAATTCACTTTTTTCACATGCATATACATACATATATGTATATTTTTATATATATCTATCAAATATAAAAACAAAACGAGCGTAAAAAATATTCCATGAAATGACGACAGCAACCAAATGGAAGCCAATCGATGCCAACTGGGCTCTGGTCGGGGACGCTGCTCACGAGGCACTGAGCCAGCTACAAATTTTTAAGAAATTTTCAGAAAACATTTTTTTGTTTTTGGAAAAGCGGCAAAACAACGAAATGCGAGTGCTGCTTATTTTAGCAGACATTTCTTAGTTGGGAGAGAGCCATTTGTTTTATGGACAAGTCAACCAAATTGGTAGACCTACAATGCTTTCTAGGCCACACAGACTCTGACATCAGCTGCTGCGCACTGGAAATGAGCCAAATAAATGAAAATCTAGCGTGTCGATAGCCCACGCAGCAGGCTGTGTAGGGTGTCTATAGCAGCATTAAAAAAAAATATGGTGGGCATTAAAAAAGCTATATAGAATTTCTATATATACTATGTGCAGGAAGCAGACAATAATTACAAAATATTTTAGCTGAAACTTGTTTGGTTTTTGGATCAAAATTTTACTTTTATTCAACAGATTTGCAAATTTCTTTAACAAAAATAAAATAATCTAGACTTATTAAAACTAACTGACCGTCTTGCTGCGTGTTTTCTCCTTGGAACTGCGCCTGGATGCCGAGGATCTGCGGGAGGATTTATCACCTCCGCTGCTACTGCTGCTCGATATGCGCATCGGCTTCTTGCGCACCCAAAACTGCAAGGCAAATATCAGTTCCGCTTTCAGTGCCTGCCAGGGCGTCACACGCTCCTCCACGGCCACATTCTGCACATTCCACAGAAACTCAAAGATGCCCACTATGACGCCAGCCACAACTCCGCCAGCCAATACCAAGAAAACACCGCCCAACTCTATGATGGACAACTCATCGCCGTCGACCTCATGAAATGATTCGCAAGTAACATTGTGATTTTTCCACCACTTGTTCTTCAGCTTATACAGCTCACCCTTCTCGCTCAGCTGCAGTATGGAAACGCTCAAGTTGGTGCGATAGTCGGCGCCTAGAAAGAGAAATTTATAGTCATTAAAAAATATATAAATATGTCGAAATTATATATGTACATGTATACATGAATATATACAGAATTAAAAAAAAAATTATATATTAATATAAATATATATATTTTTTCTATTATATTATATAAAAAAAAATATAATAATGTATTTGTTAAAAAATAAAAATAAACGATAATAAAGAATCTTATTAAAATATAAAAAAAATATATATAATTTTTGTTTCTATTATATTATATAAAAAATACAATAATGTATTTGTTAAAAAAAAAACATTTCTAAAAAAAATTATTCAAAATATAAACATATATTAAAATTTAAAAAAGTAGAGTTCAAAAAAATTATATATATATTATTTGTACTCAACTTTTTTCGATTTTAATATATGTTTATATTTTTAATAATTTGTTTATAATGAAAAATAAATGTAAAATATATAATTTTGTGTCATCATGAAAAAGATAAATAAAATAATTATAAAATATAAATAGTAAATAAATATAATTTTTATTTATTACAAAAAATACAAATAAAATATATAATTATTTTTATTTTTATTTTTATTTTTAAGAATACTTCTTTTAATAATATTTATTATTATATTTTTAATAATTATTATGTTTTTTAATTTTTATATATATTAATGTATATTTATATTTTAATATTTTTAATAATTTCTCTATATACATATATGGGTTAGAATTTCACTTAAATTTTGAAGTGATCTATGAAATATAACAATACCTTTAGATAAGTATAGTATGACTCATGACTCACTAAGAGCTGTCAGCCAGCTGTTATTAACGATATGTTAGCCAAAGTCTAAGTTATTTTAAGCAAAACAGAGAACTGCTCTGAAGACAATACTTTATATATAAACTAGTTCTTAGTCTTAATCTAAAGCAAATCATTTCATTTAAATCAACTCTTACCCAATGGCACAGCCAAGCCGTAATGCTTTTCACCAATCTGTCCACCGATTTGTCGCAAGTCGCAATTCCGTTCAATATTATATGTCATGCTGGTGGTCTCCATGAGAAAGGCATAGTTGCCCTTCTCCTTGCGCACACGAGCAACGCCCTCCTTATTAGTGCTCGTGAAGCCCGACGGATTGAAGCCCTTCATTTGATTCCAGGCACGCTGATAGTCGGTATCATTTGATTCAGAGAAGAAGAGCGAAGTGCTGCCACCACGCATGCTGCCAAACTTTACCTCATCCTGTTCAATCAGATCCTGCAAACTGTTAATGGTGCTCTGCCACTTGTTGCTGGTCAAAAAGGCAGCCAAATTAGCCGTATATGTGCTGAGCATCATCAGCGCAAAGAACCACCACATGCCAGTTAAGATGCGCATATGTGGACCCCTGGAGGATGAAAAGAAGTTTTTAGATCTAACTGAAATCTTGGTCTTGTCAACTGCTCCAACCTGGGCAATATATCGCAACCCTGTTGCATAATCGAGCCAACCATTAGCCAGCAGCTGTTATTCACATTCCAGATATTCTCCAGCTCATCGGGATCAACAATAGCCGGATTTGGTGGCATCCACTCGCGATAGGAGAGCCTTGAATAGAATGAAATCAATTGAAGTTCGAGTAGCTTCAGATAGTTCCAGAACTCACCTAGCAATCAGCACAAAGGCCAATGTCATTACCAACTGCGCAAAGATCATATAGATCCAGACTTGCGGCGCAAACGGCTCCAAGAAGGCAAACGGATTCTTCTGCTCCGGCGGACTCTTGTAATGCAAAATACTAATGCCCAGCTGCATAAAGGGCACCGTAAAGTCCACGGCTGAACGACGCAGCTGCGTTATGGTCAAGTCACAAACGCCAATCTGAGCGTGCTATGAGAATATATATATATATTATATAGTGAGATCTCTTCACTCTAATCTTCAGACAACTTACATGATCTATTAGCTTGCGTATGATGCCATCCCATTGCTTAGTCTCGGGATTATATTTGCCATTGCCATTGACAATCATGAACTCATAATCAAACTCCATGAGTTCGGATAACTTTCTGATTAGATCCACGGCATAGCCCTCATACTTTTCCTGTCCTCTGAAATTCTCATGATCTTGCCTGCAAATAGATAACCATTAACTCCATATATATATATCTTCATTTTAGCCACTCCAACCCACTTCATCATAAAATACGGCTCTTCATGATGTGTTACCACGGTAAAGACTTTGCGTTGTATCGAGAAATCCGGCGTAGCTGCCGAACTCTCCAGTTCCGGACTTAAACGCCTCACTTTAATTCCATTGTCTGGCGTCCACACCATCAGCGGCTCATTGACAGTTGGCTTATAGATTTCCAGATTGAAATATGTTCGCTGGCCGAACTCATCGATTTTCATGTTCTCCGTCTTGAAATGTGGCTCAACGTCATCCTCCGATATGGTCTTCATCTCTTGAACTATATGAGCACCCATTATCCAGGTACTGCCATAGCCCTGACCACAATGGCTGTTGGGTGGATAAAATTGTCCCAACGCAGCGACCACATTGCGCGCTGAGTTGGCAAAGAGCACGACAGCATCGTAGATGAGTATGGGCAGCATCATTTGACTGCCAAGTATTTGCTAGAGTTTGTAGATAATGATCATTAAGTAATCCGATTTATCAATTTTCTCAGGTTCGACTCACATCAACTTGAGTTAAACGCGTCTTCTTGCGCTCATAAGGATTGGGATCGACAATTTTCAACCGCACCGACGTTATGTTCGCTTTGAAGTCTTGATTGTAGATGTCCTTCAGGCCCGAACTATGCGTATCCAGGTGAGTGAGAAACCAGTGCTGTAATGTATGATAATTTAAGATACTTATGACTTGTGCTACGTCAACAGCTCTACTCACTCTGAATGGACCTTGCAGCTTAAAGTCTACAGAGATCTTTAGCAATTCTCGCAAGGATTTCGGTTCACAGTCCAATATAATGTGATGTTCATGAAATGTTTCATCTGCCTCCTTCCATAGCACGCGATAGTCCTCGGCATAATCTGCCAAATTGCGTAGCTTGAGATAGTCCGTGTTCAGGGCGTGTATATTCATAAGATCTTGCAAGCGAGCGAGACCTGGAATGGAAGTATATTTTATACAACATATGTCATATATATTCTTGATCAGGAGGACCAGCTCAGTCAATCTTGGTCTGTCTGCTTGACAGCCTGTCTGTCCATCCGACCGTTCGTATGTCCGTCCGACCGTTCGTATGCCCATCCGTTCATATGTCCGTCCATGCGTATATCCGTCCGTCCTTATGTACGTCCGTTCTTGTATCTGTCCGTCCGTATGTCCGTCTGTCCAACCGACCATCCGTCCATCGGTCCATCCGTCCGTCCCTCTGTTCAACCGTCCGTATCGGTTCGTATCGTATTGACAGGTTCTACAACTTCAAACCAAGTCCAAACCAAGATCAACTCAACCATTAACCCAACTGTTACTGCACCTAAACCATAAATCTCAATTGCAAATATCTTTATTCAACTTACCCTCTGGCGTTTCATATATTAACGTAAATGTCCGCCACTCATAGTTGGTTTTGATGATATCGTAGTAGGCACGCGACAGAGCGGACAAAGCAGGTGCAACACTCACCGTCATTTGATTATTCAAATGTTCCTGCCGCGTCGCCTCGAGCTTCCAATCGTATTCTATGTGTGGAATGCCGGTCGTGTTAGCGATTTGCGCTACAATATCTGGGCAAAAACGATTACAAAACACAAAATCCAACAACATCTGTTGATCAATGAAACGCAAACACACTAGGCCACTCATACATACCACTAGCTGCCTTTGAACTTGGTCCGAAAATAGCCGCAACGCCATTGGAAATCAGTTCACAAGCTAAACCGGAATATATAGATATATATATATATCTATATATTGAGTACAGTATTGGGTAAACACTTACCGATCTGTTGCAACAGGAAGCTATCGTTGGTTGGCATATAGCGTTTGATGGTGACAAACTGTAGATCCGAGAATTTCAGATTGTTGACCTCGCGAAAGGCCTGATCGAAACTCAATTCGATTTCCTTTTCATTTTCATAGAAAATAGCACCTGTAAAGCGACAATTTTTCGATATTTTTATTTGAAAACAATTTTATTTTATTTCGAACATACCAACTGGAATTTTCGTATGCCCCCCGACGCCAATGGCGAGGGCATATTTTAAAAATAACACCAAATAAATGTTGACTGGATACAAATGCATTTTGTTTCATTTCAAATACAACAAAATTCTAGTTAGACAACGCACTCTAATTGGATTTTGCTAAATGCAACAGCCATTTCATTTAGTTATAAATATTTATATATATATATATATTTATATATTTGTATATACACTCGAAAATTACGTAAAATTTTCTGAAAGTTTTTATTTATTTTTTGTTGATTTTTTATATATATATATATATGCTTTACTTTCGAATATTTTCAGCTGTTTGCTCCAAGCGACCACAGCATCCAGTCTTGGAGCGCTAAGCACGCACACTGACCAACCGACCGGCCTAACTGTGTCCGCTCTCCATTCAGACAATTCTCAATTCTAAATGCTCTGCTCTGCTCTGCTTTGCTCTGTTCTATGTGCTCTCTGCTCTTGGGGAAGTGCCATCTGCCATGTGCCTAGTGCCATGTGCCTTGTGGCATGGTCATATTTATGGCGCCTGACAATGACGTAGGCGGCATCCAGTCTGCCGTGTCTTTGCCATTCTCACATTAATTTATTTATTATTTTTTTGTTCTCATACACAAACACACTCTCTCTCATTCACACACATAATTATGTTTGTCAGCAACTTTTCATATTGTGTGCCAAATATTATGATGATTGCGCTTTTGTTCGATCTTGGCAGCATTTTGATCTTATAAGTGTAGTACTTGATGGCTCTTTGATCTTTACAAGCATGATTTTAGTCGACCAAGTTGATTGGGGCATCAGAGAAATTATACAAATCAAACAAGTTTATTGTCTTAGATACTTCTTAGATCAATTGAGTTATAGAAGTATGGATACGTTTTGTGAGAAAATATAAAATATTAAGTATTTTAGATACTTTAGAGATATGTTAATAGAAACATATGTACAGATAAAAGATAACTTCTAATAAATACACATATTTCGAATAATTTTGCCTAGATTATTAAGAACTACGTTAAAGTTTATATTTTACATATATAGGGTAGCATAAAGGGATTTATAAATGTTGTTTGACATGGATGTAAATATATATATTTGATGATTAATTTTATTTACTATATATTTTAAATATTAATTTATATAAATTTTATATATTTATTATTTGATATATATTTATATATATTTTATATTTTATACCATATTTTTTTTATATATTTATATTATTTATATATTTTTATTTGTTTATTTTTATTATTTTTTTATATTTATATTTTTTTATTTAAATTTAATTTGATATCTTTATTTTTATAATTCTATTATATAAAAAATTAAAATTTAAAAAAATTCAAATTAAACTTGAAAAAAAAATTTTTTTTAATTTTATTTGATGTCTTTATTTTAATTATTCTATTAAATAAAAAATAAAAATTAAAATTTAAAAATTCAAATTAAACTTGAAAAAAAAAATTTTTTTTTAATTTTTTAAATAAGTTTTAAAAATAATCCAAAAAATATATATAAATGATAGAAATATAAAAAAAAATATTTGTATTAAATATAAATAAATATTAATTTTATTTTATTTTTTAAATTTATTATTTTAAACTACTCTAAAGCTAAAAGTGGTTTAAAAAGACCGCATAATTGTTTTAATTAATTTAATTTAATAATGATAAAAAATAGTAATTATAATACGTCGTGGGTGTGGCGGCATTTCAGCAAAAGTTAATGTTGCGAGAAATTAAATTGCAAAGTTGACAATTTTTGACAGACAGACAAAGACAAGGCAAATATATTATTATAAGGGAGCGAGCGCATATTATGATTATAATATTAAATATAATATTACATAAAAACATTAAAACTTAAATAGGCGCGACAAATCAAAATAGAAGATAAACGTAGGAGAAATTGTTAGCAGAAAGATTGGCTGCTATGCTAAACAGTTTCTTAAGCTTTTTTCTTCCTTAAATCGATTACAAAATTGTACAAAAACTCACAAATTTAATTTTTATGTAACTTGACAGCTGCTTAACAGTGCCAATCCATAGCTAACTGTCCTCTCGGATATTATAAAAAGCAATTGAAATTGAATTTTGAATATAGAAACTAAATAAATGATCTAGTATTTCTGAGAGATATAGTTAGGGTGACCATACGTCCTGGAATTCCGGGACATGTCCCGCTTTTGTCAAGGCAAGTGAAGAATTTTTTTGAGGAAAGCAGCGCAGATAAGTAGTTTTTTGCAACAAAGTCGTCGACCGTCCCGGAATGGCCTGAGGCCGATCTGGTCACCCTAGATATAGTGGTATATATGTATCAGCAAATAGTAATCTGATATGCACAAATGTACCAAAACAATGTTTAAGTTATCGATAGCCGGCAGCAGTTTCATAAAATCTGTAAGTTATCGAGAGCCTGCAGCAGTTTTGGCAACTCTGTAACTTATCGACAACCTGCAGCTATTTCAGCAACTCTGTTAGTTATCGTTATAATAAAAAACTCATCGCATTAGCTTTTTATTTTCAATCCTTTACACTTTTACACTATCAGAAGCACATAAAATGGTTATCAAACTATCAATTTCGTTCAAGTACAATGATAGCCCAACAACCTATTTGCTTGATATTTTGATTTTATTATAAACGCACTCAAGGATGACCACAATGAGCAAACGAAAAAAATGTAAAAAAAAGGAAAATAAAATACAAAACACATACAAAAACAATTCTTATGCATTTACTATACCTTCAATGGATGTTGGCTAATATCTCTGAGCCTCACCGCTTATTGGTAAGAAATTTACTGTGAATAACTTGATCAACTTCCTAATTTGTAATTAATTTCCAAATTTAGATAGAATATTTAACATGAAATGGACAACTGAAGCAGTTCAGGATCTCAAAGCCAAATCGGAATCAAACTTTGCTCTGCCAGCTCAAGCGCTTGGGGATGGAATTCAACTCCATTTGCAACAAGAAAGCAGACATGCCTATATGCATACATATATATATATAGATATATATATATAATTATTAATATATATTCATATAGATATAGATATATATATATATGTATATATATAAGCTTGTTTGCTTATGTAAATAAATAGTTTTGGCTTAGGCAAAGGCAAATATATATATATATAATAAAGATGAAGAACTTCTCACATAAGATATGTCTTTGAATTTGTATACTCTGGGTATCCATTGAAAATGAGTATTTCTGGTTATGTATATAACAGGCAGTAGGAGCTATGGTAGAGCCAATAAGATATATATATTCTGGATTAGAACGAGCTGAGCTTTAGCCATGTATGTCTGTCCGTCCGTCCGTCCGTCTATATGAACAACGAGCTAAGTTGGTATAGTCATGTTCGTCTATCCGTCTATATTATGTCTGTCCGTCCGACCGTCTGTCTACCCATCCTCCCGTTTAACCACAGCGCTCTTGCAAACCATAAAAGCTCGAGACTTGAAATTTTAAATGTATTTTCCTGTATACCGTAGCTGCATGGGTTTATTCTAGTCAGGCAGTCTCGACTAGAGCACTCTTACTAGTTTAAATTTTCAAATTAATATAAATTTATATAACAAACATAGTTTTCAGTTATATCAGCTAAAAGCCTGCCACTAACCCTTAACCCTTTTCAATTATTCCCAATATCAAGTAGGCTTCACTTATTTAAGTTAAGTTAAATAGTTTCTAGCACAATGAGCACATACTATAAACAAATTCCACACACTAACTAACACTAAAAGCTTATTTTAAGCAACAAAAAAACAATTATAATTTAAACTAAAAAAAAAACAAAAACAAATTAAAAAACAAAGACAAAACTAAAAAAAACAAAGGTAAGCGAGTTGACTTAATTTTACAGAAATTGAATAAAACAAAAACTTGTTCGTCCAGAAAAATATAAAAAATGGGTGATAAGCAAGTTGACTTCAGAGTTTTGGACTTTGATAAGTATGAGGACTATATAGAATCATTTACGACCAAGCAAGACTATCAATATTTGCGAAGCACTGATGTGATCGGCAAATTGATCAAATTGGGCTATCGCTCGACGAGCACGCCATATGATGCGACCGAGTTTAAGAGACGTCAGTTTTTGGCCATGCAAGCGATACGACCGAGATCTATGAATGATGAACACTTCAGTAAGTTCTTATCGCCAGACAATAAAGATCCCGTGCTGTTTCAGTTCAAGCAACGTGAATTGCCCATATTCTCCAAGACTATAGCGGTAAGTTGAGAGAGAGTTATGTAATTCTCCGATGATCAGGGATTCCACCTGGCCGCCAACAGACAATCGTGTTCACAATGTATACGGATGTCAAGGGTTCGGAAATCTCAGCGTATATTGATTTGGGCATGAGCTGGATGAATACGGCGCGACGAGCATACAATCATGCCAACTGGAGGGGCATCTATGAGGGTCGCGCCTATCTGCGGCCAATGCCGCATCATCTCAGCTATCGCAATGCCCAATCCAATACACTCTATTATACGGACAGTGATAACTTTAAAGTGGTCCACGACGATCGATATGGCTTGATGTTTATGCATAAAGGCGATCACAAATACCTGCCAGTTGGCGGTAATGACAATCCATTCAATCGCAATGTGCAGCGCACCACAGTGATCTCGCCCAAGTACGGTTCGGTCATATTCTACGATCATACGATACGCAAGAAGGTATAGAACGAGTATACAAATATTGATGGACAAAATTTAGTGCAATGTATCAGAAATTATATGCGTATGAGTAAAGAGTAAATCAATTCGCTGGCTTCTACCCAAGAAAACAAGGAATTTTTCATTCAGTTCTTCTTGTTTAGAATATGTTTAGCACAACAAACAACAGAGGGCGCTCTCCCTCTCTCTCTCTCTTGCTCTCTGTGTCTCTGAGTTGATTTGCTTTTGGGTTTGATGAGCGAGCATATCTTTACACTCAGCCACGAAGTGAAATTAGTGTATTTAAAGAGTATATTGGTTTCGTGTAATGTCTGTCTGTTCATCGTCCACTCATCTGTCCGTCCATTTATGTATCTGTCCGTCCGTCTGTCTGTTTGTCTGTCCGCCCTTCCGTCCGCATGTCCGTCCATACATGTGTCTGTCCGCCCGTCCGTCCGTATGAACGCAAACCATTTCGCCGCTATTGACGCTAGAGACTTGAAATTTTGAAAGTATACTCGTATTGACAACCCAAGAACAAAAAGATATGGTGGATATATATGTATATATATAAATGTATATATATATGACTCTAGGAGGCGTGACAAATTGGCGAAACGATATCTTACAAAAGCTAGAGCACCAAACTGGGACAGTTAAGTTATTGCAGACTCCTTCCTTCCTTCTTTCCTTCCTTCCATCCTTCCATCCTTCCTTCCTTTCTTTACCAGAAAAGATTCAACTGTCTTTGGACCAGGAATGTGTATTATACAGTCGGTAGTGCCCGACTTCAACATTCTTACAGGTTTATTATTAGCATAGTTCACTTTACACATATATTTATATATGGGCGACAAAGCTCATTATATTGCAGGCCTTCGTACGTTTTAGTTGCAAATTTTTACATCATCAGTAAAATATAATAAAATGCATAAATATCAATAAAAAAAAAAAAGTAAAAAAGAAAATGCTTATCAAATATTACGCCCCTTTCTGCTTGCTGCTGCTGCATTGGGCCTCAGCCAGAGAAAAGTTTAATGTGGGTAAGTGCTTAAATAAAATATTGGGAAAAGTAAAAGCGAAAAACTGGGTCACATTCATTACAAATTTTTGGTGCTCAGGCATCATTTTTACGTCGGACAAGGATGAGGCGGAAATTGCATTTCGCACGGCTGTGGAACGTGCGAATATTTTGGAACGGAATATAGAACTTGTGCCAGTTGTGCTCTATGCCAATACTGAGGACAGTTTTATAATGGAGAAAACGGGTAAGTCTCGAGCAATAAATGGGAAAGAAATATATGTAAATATGTATATATTTATTTTGCTTGTAGTTTGCGAACTGATCTCGCAGGGCTGCATTGCTATTTTTGGACCCAGTACGGGCAGCAGTTCAGGCAAGTTTCTCACTTAGAATTTCATTTTTGAGTTCAGTTGATTCATCAATTAGATCTTTCTAGATATTGTTGCCTCCATTTGCCATACGCTGGATATACCGCATATTGTTTACGACTGGATGCCGGACAATCGACAATACGAACAATCATCGATGACCCTCAATTTGCATCCGGGTAATTTACTGCTGGCGCGTGGATTTGCCGAAATCGTTCAAAGTTTCGGCTGGCGCAGCTATACAATTGTCTACGAGTCGGAGAAGGGTAAGTAGATTACCAGATGACCATGAAGAATTAATGTAAATGTTGACTGCGAAAGAGATATGAAGAGGTTGAAATGGAAATTCCACTTGCTTACGTGAAATAAGAGTGAAAATACTATTGTATCTTTACCTTGATATAGGTATTACCGAAAATGATATAATGTCTATGATATTACGCTATTATATATCATATTATCATATCATAGTACTAGCTGACTATGAATGAAACAGCGTAAATATCAAGTGGTAAGCTCATATGGTTAGATATGGAAATGGAAATTCCACTTGCTTAAGTGAAATATGAGTGAAATGTGTTGTGAAAACTATTTTTAGCTCTTACTCAAACTATATTTAATGTATATATTCGATAATTATTTAAGGTTTATGATATACTATTATATATCATAAATATCGAATGTATAGCTTATATAGTAAAAGAAGAGTGAAATTCTATTCTATTCTACTATTCTAATCATTCACTTTCACTCTAATATCCCACAGAGCTCCAACAGCTACAGGATATACTACAAATAGGTGATCCGAGCAGCAATCCGACAACAGTCAGACAACTGGGTCCAGACGAAGATCATAGACCATTCTTAAAGGAAATTAAGCTATCCACGGATAATTGTCTCATCCTACACTGTTCGCCGGAAAATCTTCTAAGAATACTAGAACAAGCACACGAGCTCAAAATGCTAGGTGAATATCAGGTGAGAAATGGGAGAGATGAGTATACTTAACAAAATACTTTACCAATTCTCACTTTTTGTTCTTCAGAGTGTTTTCATACCCCTCTTGGATACGCACACTTTGGAGCTAGGTGATATTATGAATGTGGAGGCGAATATAACTACAGTTCGCTTGATGGATCCCACAGACTATCACATCAGGAACATTGTGCACGACTGGGAGGAGCATGAGAAGCGCGAAGAACGCTACTATAAAGTGCTGCCCACGCAGGTAAAGACGCAAATGATATTGCTAAATGATGCTGTGTGGCTCTTCTCCAAGGGACTCACTGAGCTTGGAATTTTGGAAGAGCTTTCGGCTCCAGAAATCGAATGTAAACGCAAGAAGCCCTGGACACACGGCAAACGCATCATTGAGTTCATGAAGGCGGTAAGAGAACTAGATCTAGATCTTATATATCATCTATATTAAGTTCTTTGCATAGCGCTCTGAGGAGGTCGGCACGGGTCGCGTGGACTTCAATGAGTATGGCCAGCGTAGTTACTTTAGCCTACGCTTCATGGAGATCGATGCTGGTGGCTTCTTGGATCTGGCCACCTGGGATCCGGTCAATGGTCTGGATATGCTGAACGATGACGAGGAGAGCGAAAAGCGCGTGGGCCAAAAGCTGTCGAACAAAACGTTTATCATCTCCTCACGCATCGGAGCGCCCTTCCTGACGCTGCGCGAGCCCGAAGAGGGCGAAACCTTATATGGCAATGCACGTTACGAGGGTTATTCCCTGGATCTGATCGATAATATTGCAAAAATGCTGAACTTTAAATACGAATTCCGCATGTCACCAGATGGCAAATATGGCAGCTTGAACAAAGTTACCCAGACATGGGATGGTATCGTGCGACAGCTACTCGATGGGGTGAGTAGAAACTTGGGTTAAGACAAAGTGATCTTAGATAGAGATAGATTGATGCAAAGTATATAAACTAATACTGTATAAAACAGTAAACCTATGGGGTTTTCTGATGTACATATATATACTATATAGATATCTCTCTCAACTTCCATATAGAACGCAGATCTGGGCATTTGTGATCTGACCATGACCTCGGGCAGACGTCAAGCGGTGGACTTTACGCCGCCTTTCATGAATCTGGGCATTAGTATTCTATTCTCAAAGCCACCAATTCCACCGACGGATTTGTTCTCCTTCCTGTCGCCCTTCTCGCTGGACGTTTGGATCTACATGGGCTCAGCGTATCTGTTTATATCCTTACTTCTCTTTGCCTTGGCGCGCATGGCACCCGACGATTGGGAGAATCCGCATCCGTGCAAGGAGCCCGAGGAGGTGGAGAATATCTGGTTTCTGAGCAACACAATGTGGCTATCCATTGGCTCGCTCATGGGTCAAGGTTGCGACATATTGCCCAAGTGAGTAAATTCAGTTAAGTTCAGTTAACAGTTATGACTCCATTTTGCTTTTTCTTCTTTGACAGAGCCGCCTCAACGCGTCTGGTGACTGGGATGTGGTGGTTCTTTGCCCTGATGATGTTGAACTCCTACACGGCCAACTTGGCTGCCTTTCTGACCAACTCGCGCCAGGCCAGCTCCATTAACAATGCCGAAGATCTTGCGGGCCAGACTAAGATCAAATATGGCGCTCTGCTGGGCGGCTCGACCATGGGCTTCTTCAGGGACTCCAACTTCAGCGTGTATCAGAAAATGTGGACAGCCATGGAAAGTGCACAGCCATCGGTGTTTACCAAAACAAATGACGAGGGAGTGGAGCGAGTGCAAGTAAGTGTCAGAGTAACGCAACTCTAGGCTTATATACTCATTTATGCTTTAAATATTTCTGTAATGTAGAAAGGAAAAAACATGTACGCCTTCTTAATGGAGTCCACAACGCTGGAGTACAATGTGGAGCGTAAGTGCGATCTAATGCAAATTGGCGGCTGGCTGGACTACAAGAGTTACGGCATTGCAATGCCTTTTAGTAAGTGGATTTGTGACGTCAGCCAAGTTTCTATACTAAAATATCTATTCTTTTACCAGATTCACCCTATCGCAAGCAGATTAGCGGTGCCGTCTTGAAGCTGGGTGAGCTGGGTGTCCTGTCTGAGCTAAAGCGCAAGTGGTGGAAGGAGATGTACGGCGGCGGCAGCTGCGAGGGCGCCGAGGAAGGAGACGCTGATACGCCGGAGCTGGGCCTGGAGAATGTCGGTGGCGTATTTCTGGTCTTGGGACTGGGTCTGATGTGCGCCATGGTGCTGGGCTGTACGGAGTTCTTCTGGAACGTGAAAACTGTGGCCATCGAGGAAAAGGTAGGAATCATACCTCTAAAGACTATTCTATCAATCTCTTTTCACAGATCTCGCTGAAGGAGGCCCTCAAGGCGGAGGTAATGTTTGCCTTGTGCATTTGGATTACCACCAAGCCGGTGCACGCAAGCGTCGGCTCGAGCAGCTCTTCCTCCTCTTCGTCGTCGTCCAGCTCTTCATCCAAGTCGAAAGCTTCCAAATCCCATTCAACCCGCTCCAAGCACTCATCCAAGTCATTTGGCATATCCAGCAAAGATCACGATGCGGAGTCCTCGGTGCACAGCAAACTCAAGAAGATTGGATCCATGTTTTCGCTGAAATCCCAAAAGGCAAGCTCGCCACCTCCTGAAATTGGCTGGAAATTGGATAAATCTACACAAATGAGCGTTGCATCAACGCCCCATGAAGAGGAGGAAGACAAGCAGCCGGTGGTGGAAGAGGAGCGTCCAGCTGAGCGACGACATCATCATCATCACCATCATCATCATCATCATCACCAGCCTCAGCAACAGGACGAGTCTATGGATCAGCGAGCTAGCAAATTGAGCAATGGAATTTGAAGAGTTTTTTCATAATTTTCTTTTATTCAAAGAGTTCTTAAGCCATTTACCTTTACTTTAATGGAGTTGCTCATCACTAACTATATAAACACATTCAATCCAAACCCAACTCAATTTCGTATTTGCTTATTCTCTCTTTCCCTTAAGAGAGTTGAGCCTAGTGCAATCAAAAGCAACGGCCGCTCTGCTTCTCTCTCACTCACACTTAATAACTTTGGTTTCTGCTTACTCCCAATTACTCTCTCAAATGTTTGAATGCATATGTATGCATGTATTTGTATGCGTGCATAAACAGCAATGCAAACCTATTGAAAGAAGTAAGTGAGAGTAAGTGATCAATAACATTAACCATAGAACACATACAATGTAAGCCCATCTCCATTCCGTATTTGCTTATTCTCTCATTCACATGGGCGACTTAAGCCTATTGCAATCGAAGACATTAGCCGCTCTGCCTCTCTCTCACTCACACTAAATAGCTTTGATTTCTTTGCCTACTCTCAATGGCGCTCTCAAATGTAAGAATGCAACTGTATGCATGTATTTGTATGCGTGCATAAACAGCAATGCGAACTCACTGAAAGAAGTAAGTGAGAGTGAGTGATCAGCATTGCAAATTAGTGGCTTGCTTTGCCACGCTCATTTTATATTTTCTTATATACATAGGGTAGGGTATTAAAATGTTGGCGTGCTTATGAAATACCTTTTTGGGACGTGCACGCACACTCTAATGCGCTCGCTCTTGTATATATACATGCATATACTACTACGCTTACGAGCACTGTTAAAAGGCACCACTGTTAAAAGACACCCTGTTAAAAGACACTTGCTCTATCGTGGCTTACGACCATATACAATATGTATGTGCTTGTGTGCTTACGTCTGCATAAATAGCAGAAATTAAATAATGTTAAGATTTTTGGTCTGTTATATGGTTCTGTTAATACCCTACAGTTAAAAAGTGTTTGAATTCGTTGCTCGAATCTCAATTGAAGTTTATCATAAAAAATAACAAAAAAAAATGCATTTACAAAGAATTTTGAATTGAAGAGAAACTTCATTAGACCATATATAATAAAAGCAACTAAATGGCTTAAAAACTCTTTTGTTTTTTAGTAGAACTTCCAAAAACCCGTTACCCTACAAAGTATTATAAATTTATAACTAAATAATTTGAACCTTTAGAAAAAACACATTTATTTCGGTTTTTTGCAGTTTTTTAACTTTTTTTATTTTATTTTTCTTTGTTTAATTTTTTTTTAAATTTAATTTATATTTTGGGCATATTGACTTGCTTTTTTTTTACTGTACTGAACATTTTGTTGTATAATTTAAGTTAATTGATTGCGAATCTCAGATTGTTTTTTTTTATCTTGTCGTTTTATATATCTAAATTTTATTGATATATTTTGAATATTTCGTTTAGCTTAAATCGAAACTTTCATTTTTTTTAATACTTAGTTGTTATTTTAAAAATATTTGCAATATTTAATTTACTGTTACACATATATAATATTTACTCGCAAAGCTAATTGAATACGTTTGTTGTTGCTCATTGTTTTAAGGTACATTTAGTTGATTTTCTTTCTCTCCGACTCGACGCCTTTTCTTCTCCATCTTTTTTTTTTTGGATTTTTGAGCTTCTTTTGAATAGCTTAAATATTATTTAAAAAAAGAACTTACTAATAAATATATTAATATTATACAAAGCTTTTTAAATCGAATAAAGAGCGCTGAGAGAGAGAGAGTGAGAGAGATATAGCTCTCTATCCAGAGAGATAGAGAGAGAGAGAAAGAGAGCGAACGGAATGAGATATCTATACAATTCTAAATGGAAATTTTAGTTACAGTTTTACAGTTATATACATAATTTTAAAAAACGACATAAATTCAAAATAAATTCTATAACTAAAATACTTTTTTTTTACATTTTTCTCTTGCGAGTATTTTTTTTTTTTTTTTTTTTTTGTACTTAAAATAATTAAATTGCTTTAAATAATTTGCTAAATTTTTTTGTTTCTTTTTTTTGGTGCATTTTTTATGGATATATATTTTTTTGAAATTTTTTTTGGGATTTTTGGAAATGCAGAGAGTTCTTCTTCTTCTTCTTCTTCAACCACACTGTGCTTTATCTAGAAAGACCATGTCCCGTGTGCTGCTACGCCGTGGTCAATCCTTAGCTGTTAGGGCCACGGGCGGGAATTGGCGCTCGTCGTACAGCTTTGTGGGCGTGTCAATGGCATCACACAGCTTGCGAAACTTGGCGGAATCTAGAAATATATATATAGAAATATTAGATATATAAATATATATTATATATAGCCACACTCACCTGACATGGCATCCGCCTGCTCGCCACGCAGTATGCCCGCATAGCTGTTGTCCGCCACGGGATCGGGATTCTCGATCAGCACGCTGGCCGCACAGCTCTTGAGCATGGTTAAGGATTGCTGTGGCAGCGCTTTGCTCTGTGCCTTGAGCACACTCTCGCTCAGCTGCAGCTCGATGACATCCTCGAGAGCGCCACGCAAATCGTGCACCGCCAACAGCTTGCAGGCGCCGCCACGCTCCGCATTGAAGTCGTGCATGTAGAGGAAGCCATCCTCGCAGGCGATCAGCAGACGCAGCTCCTTCTGGACTCGGGTCAGAGCGCAGATGTTTTTGAGTCCCGGCTGTGGCAGCTGTACGGTGGCAAAGGCGCGATCCTGCGCCAGCACATCGCTGACCTGGGCGGGCAGCAGCAACGAGGATACCGCCTTGGTGAACATGCCGCCCCAGCTGGCCGCCGTGCTGGCAGGTGTTGCTTCATGGGTTTCCTCAGCGGAAGTGTTGGGTGAAGTCTCTGTCGTCTTGGTCGTTGCTTCCTTGGCATTGCTATCCGCTTTGGCTGCCACTTCAGCTGGGAGTAGAAAAAGATTGGTTAGAGTCGGAGGAACCCCATTTGAATGTCCTTCACTCACCTATAGCCTTCAGTTCCGCCACCTCCACCGCCCGAGTATCAATCTTAAAGACATGCACCGTCTCCGTGTTGGAGGACGCGCACAGATAGTCTCCGGCCGCTGCAAAGACCAAGGAAGCAATCCTTACGCAACGCTTGACGCCACGCCGGAACTCCTGCACCCGCTGGCCGTTCTTCACACAGAAGACGCGTATCACAGTGCCTCGCTCCGAGGCGGTGGCCAGCAGCGCGCCGCTGGGCGAGAAGCTGAGCGCCGAAAGGGGCGTGTCGTGCGCTTTGATCGTCATGCCCGTGCGCAATTTGTTGGCATTGAAGATGCGCAGCTCCCCACTCGACTGGCAGATGGGAAACGCCAGATGAGAGTTCAGCGAGAGCGCACAGAGACCCAGCTCATTGGGTGCGATGTTCTCAATGGAATGCAGGATCTTCATGTCGCGTATGTCATGGATGTGTATGCTCTCCGCCAGGCAGACGATCAAACGCTGACGATTCATGCGCACGCACAGAATCTCCGAGGGGTAGAAGCAATTGCATATATCCTGTTTCTTCTTGAAGTGCAGCATCTTGAGGCAGTTGGGCTTCTGGGAGGTGACCAGCACCACCAGCGAACTGTTGAAGAGCCGCTCCACAATGCGTATTTGCTCTGTGTTGTCCTTGGCAAAGATCTCCTCGACCTTGTCCTGGCCAGCGATGGAGTACAAGCGCAGACCAGTGCTGCTCAGCACCGAAAGTGAGCTGTGTGGGTGAAGATAAAGAGGGTGAGGCGTATTAAGTATATATTTTATAAGAAAGTGTTATTTAACATTAGTTTAAAGCAATAAATTATGCTAAGTACATTCTTCTCTTTCTAAATGTCATTCGTATTGCACTCAGTACTGCCAAGTTGGCTATTTTCCCGCCAGTTCTGGCGTTGAACAAATGCAGAACAAGGAACAATTTAGCTGGCTAACTGGCGGGTATTATAGCTATATTGAATCATTGATTGGCTTTTTTTAGCGTAAAAAATGTGGCAAAATGTCAAAATGTTGTATGTTTTCGAAGCAAATCAGTGTAGCTTAACATTTATTAATACAATATTTAATGAGCATTTGAGAAGAAGCAGAATGTATAATAAATAATCAAACTAGCTGATTTCGATGGATCATACGGCTGTTCATATAAAGTCAAACAAAAAATGCCCTTAAATTCGTAAAAGCTTCATTTCTGCATTTTTAAATTTTCATTTAGCTATTTCTGGCTTTTTACCACTTGTCCAAGCCCTGAATTGTTTACAACACTGATTTTGGCGGGAAAATAGCCAAGTTGGCTATAATGCAGGCTAATCCTACACATTTCTTTTCTAGCGTCCACTTGAACTACGAATATCGCAATATTCTTCTTCTCTACTTTCACATTTATTCAATAATTAGCCCTCTCGGGCTTCCAAAAATTGCCGTAGTGGACGGTATTTCACGTCCCCATGGCGGGGTATTGGTTAAAGTTTTCAACTAGCAATAATCGCACCTCAGTAGAACTTCATTGGTTACGATATCGCCTCTGCGCAAAGATAACCTAAACAGTGCAAAACAACGGCTACTCCATGCATGCCCAGCTATAACAAGTTGAGAATTATAAGTGAGCTGAACATAAATATTCGTTTCGTTTGGGCAACTATCTGTGTAGCATGCTTTTCGGCTGCATTTTTGTTGTTGTATGCGTAAGCATTCGGCAAATGCATCCCTTTTTTTGTTCCTGCTATTTTTAGCCTTTGGGATTTTTATAGGGAAGGGACATATGCAGTTGAGGGTTGGTCAGTGGCAGCTGCTTAGAAAACAGTTTATATAAGTGTATATAAGGGTTGTTTTAAACACTTTTAATATAAGTATTTTATAAGAATTTTTAAAATAATTTAAAATTTATTAATATAAAAATAACAACTTTTTTAATATGGCTGCGGTGGCATTCGAACCGGCAACCTTGACACATATTTGATTTGAAATCATCAAAGCAAAACAAGCAGCAACAAAACAAAACAACAAAGCAGCTCAAAGCTGAGCTGCATGTGGCAGAGCGTGATAGCTATACATCCGCAAAAAATACCAAATGCAAATAAATACCAGTATAGTGCTTATTTAGTTCATTCTTAATGTTTACTAAGCATTTTAGTTTATTTTAATAGTATTTTTAATTAGTTCTAAACACACATCAATTGAGATCCCGCTTTGGCGCGCTATTTAAATTTGTACTTTGTACTTATTGCTAATAGAGACAACTGCTGTCTAAATTAAATCACTTGGCGACAACTGCGACTCGCCCTCAGCCAAATAGATGTGCAACGCCTTATACAGCAACGCAATGCCCAGCTGCTTCTTCTGCTTCATCGTCCAGATCTGCGCCGGACCATAGTAATCGCCTCGCTTCAGGTTCGTCAGGTGCGTCAGCCCGAGCGCATCGATAATGGCTGCCTCTCGCGTGTACGCGTCCGTGGGCATTATGTTGTGGAAGACGTGCAGACAGACTACGCCACTGCCATGCTGCCAAATGTCCAGGATGCGCTGCAACTTCTTGCTGCCAGCCTTGGCCTGGGCTGCTGCTGCTGCCGCCGGCGGGGGAGACTTGAACAGCTCCGGCATCAGCAGGCAACGTCCAGTCGGACGCTTCTTTCCATGCTTCGACTGTTGGGTCTGCTGCGACTGGTGTTGCTTCTGGTGCAGTCTCGTATGCTGACGCATTGCATCATAGAGATGGGCATAGGGCCGGGCGCACTTGCCTTTGCCCACATAGAAGATGGCATCCAGGAAGCGCGACCAGATGCTCAGCGGATCCACAAAGGCGCGCTCTCCCGGCAAATTCCTCGATATCCTCGGATCTATCAGCATATAGATGAAACTCTGCTTCAGATGACCCTCGCGCAGCTGCTTCCCACTGCCCCCAGCCGTGGCAAAGTGCCCGGCCGAGGCGCTCTCATGCACCATAAACCGTTCGATCTGCTCGTAATCCGAGTGGGAGCGCAACGTATGATGCAGCTCCACGGAGTACTTGATCTGTGCCGCCTTCGCATGCTTCTGGGCGGCCAGCAGAGCCGCCGTGTTCCGCTTGTACTTGATCAACTGCTTGATGTAGAGCCGCTTCGTGGTGCGTGTGATGGGTCCGACAGGAGCGCCCAGCTGGGTGAGCTCTGCACGCAGTGCATCCGTCTCGTAGTCCAGCGGCAGGGTGAGATTTGTGCTCGCACTGCTATCCAGCGGCACCTCCAATTGGTTCGGCTGGCGCTTGGTCAACTGCTTCTTGGAGTCAGGCGCGTTCTGGAGCAGCTTCGTCTCATAGAAGACCAGGCCATTCTCGTCGTCCGTATGCACATAGGCTTCCGTCATTTGTAGGTAATAGGTTTTGTCCTGGGACTGCTTTTGCCTAGCCTGATCCGCTGCCGCCTCCAGCTTGAGCTCCTCCAACTCCTCCTCCTCCTCTGGCGCCGTATAGAAGCTCTGCTCCAGCACACAGGCCTGTGCCACCTGCTCCACCAGCTGGCCAAAGGCCGCGCGACTAGCCACCGCCGGGCAACTGGATTTCTCCGACGGCTCCTGCTCCGCCTGCCTCAAGCTCTGCTGCACATGCGCCTCGTAGCTGAAATCCTCCTGGGCCATTGCCTGATCCACCAGCAACTCCACATGTTGCTCCTGCAGCAAGGATTTGCGTGCACGCGAACGCTCCACCTTATCCCGCCAGCTCTCGATCAACGTACGACGTCCACCCGCCGCATCCTGGCTGTGGGTGAGCTCCGCCAGATGATCTCGAGTGAGAGCAAATAGATTCACGGACTCTTCATGCTCGTCCGGGAACTGTGGCTGCGGCTTACCGCGTCGATGCGTGATATTGATGTAGTAGGGCGAGGTGACGTCGTGATTGTACTTCAGCGTCGACTTGGGCGTCATAGACTTCTGCTTCTGCTGCTGCTTCTCCCTGTGGATGTGGTCACGCATCAGTTGCAGCACCTCGAAATGGCACTCCTCGATGGCATAGTGCACGGCCAGCTTGTGCTCATCGTCGACAATGTCCGGCCGTGCGCCACGCTCCAGCAGCCGACGCACCAGCTCCGTCCGGCCGTAGATCGCGGCGATATGCAACGCCGTCATATTCCCATCGCAGCGCACATTCACGTCCAGTCGATCGCTGGCGAGGAAGCGTTCCAGTATACGCAATGCCAGCGCCTCGTTCTGCATGCCGCACACATAGTGCAGCGGCGCCAATCCGCGCTCGCAGGGCACGACGCCCGCATCGATGACGTTTCGCTCCAGCATCGAGAATATATCCGCTTCGTTCTCATCCTCGAGGGCGTCGAGCAGCGTTAGGGCTAGAAAGTTAGCGCGCTGCTCCATGGCGTGTGAATTGATTTTCCACACACACTCTCTCTCATGTACTCAATTATTCAATTATTTTCCAATTTTCGCCTTTTTCAATGTCAAATGCAGTTGTGTTGTGTTTGTTGTTGTTTATGTTGCGCTTGCTGCGATTTGGTATTTTAGTTGGCATTTATACTGCGTGCGAGGTGCAGCCACACTGTTTGATAGTGTTCGAAAATGCCCGCAAAATTTAAATTTTACTTTGGCAGCTTTAGCAAAGCATTTTTTTATTTTTGTGGTTTTTAATAAGTTTTGACTATGTAAAGGTTTTTTCTGAATTATTTATATTTTTTATATATTTATTGCTCAATATTTATTTATGTGTTTGTTGTTTATGTTTTGCTTGCGCCTGCTGCAATTTGGTATTTTAGTTGGTATTTATACTGTGTGAGCAGTGCTGCCACACTGTGTGACAGTGCTGTTAAACGCGCGCAATGCCCGCTAAATTAAAATTCTACTTTGACAGCTTAAGCAAAACATATAAAAAGGTTTTGTATTTTATTGTTTTTAATTACTTTTGACTATGGAAAGGTATTTATGTTACTTATAAATTTATTGATAAACTTGTATGTCAGGCACATCCGCACAGCTAAAGCGATAAGCGTTTTGCTTGCGAGTGATTTGGTGTTTACTCTGTAATGCAACAGTGTTGGTAAACATGCGCAAGACGCGCTTATTTTGAATTTTGCATTGGCAGCTTTAAAAAAAGAGCTTTTCATTTTAATTGTTGTTGCTTACGAGTTTTGTACTTGAATTAATGCAAAACTGTTTTGACCATGGAAATGTTATTTTTGTATTTTTTTTTTTATTTTTTTTATCATTTGCTCAAAATTTATGTCAGGCACGTTTCTCCGCAAAACCTAAAAACGATAAGCGAGAGCCACAGATCGGACGATGAGCGCAACACGTGTGTCGCTCAGCCGATTTTATGTTAAATCTCAATGTTTTTTTTGTTGTTTTTTCTATGGTATCAAAACTAGTTTCGCGCCAAAGGCGTTGTCGCAAAAAATGGGGCTCAAGGCCAGACGGGCAGTCGGAGCGGGACCCCCTTTGCAAAGCGATAACATGACGGCCTTGTTTGCGGTTTGCTTTGTTTTTGTTTTTTGTTTTTATTTTTATTTAACGCTATTCCCCTTCTGCGCTGTTTACGAACTAACTAAACTTAAGCTGAGGCATTTCATACTTTTACTCAATAATATTTTTGTATGTTTTCCATGACGCATCGCAAAGCAAAAAATCCGTAAACACATCAAGACGAAACGATGTGGACTCATAAATAAATCATAAAATGTTCGGAGTGTACGGTCAAAAGTGCAGATATAGGTTCATTAGCATCAAAAAGCAAAAGGTATAAAAGCAAAAGTCGAAGCTTTAATTCTCTATACTAAATATAAAAATGTATGTTCATTTATATATATTAATATATAGAAAACAAATTTATTTTAATTTTAAATATTCGTTTAAAATTAAATTAAATTTTTTTTGATATATATATTTATAAATATAATTTTATTATATATATATCACTTTAAATTTTCTTAAAAACTAAAATTAAATTAAATTATTAATTTTTTTATAAAATTTAATTTAATTTTGTAAGAATATTAATTTTTTTTATATATATAAAACAAATTAATTTAAAAAAAAATTGGTATTAAAATAAAAATGTTACAAACTGCCTTTAAAAATCAATTTGCCTTGCATTCACTTGGCCTTTATGTAGGGTAAAAGCGACGCAAAACGCACGGTGCAAACAGCTGGTGTAAACAAAAAGCGAGATATTATGAAATAACTGCACTATTCGTGCTCAGTGGACAATGGGCGTGTTGGCAACACGTGTTTTTGTAGTTGCCCCCATTATTATTGGCATTATCAATATCATTATCATTATCATTATCATTGCCTCAGTCTCAGCCTTTGCCCTTGAACTTGAAATGGCAAATGCCTAATTGAGTTCGATTGCGCTGTGCATTCACCTGCAAAATGCTTTTAACAGCAAATTGATTTGTTCTGATTAGAAAGCGTTTTTGCATGATGCTATCTCTTTTTGGCAGCCAGCGTTGCTGCAGTGCTCTTTGTTCTCGCTTTATGACGCGCGACTATCAGGCTTGTTGTTGTTGTTGCCGTTCATATAATTGAGTTTGCCTATGCAGGAATGAGTGAGTAAGCATGTGTGTGTGTGTCTATATATATAGAATGTGTGTATGTGTGTGCATGCATGACACATACATACATGCATACGTATACTTTAAGTGTTTTCTTTTTGTGATTTTCGCCATAAGCAGCAATATTGATTGTTTTTGTTGCTGCTGCTAGTTTGTGCGTCACGTGCACTTTGCCTGGTGAGAACAACGAGTGGGAGAGCGGGAGAGCAGAACATTAGATGCTCAGCAAGTAACGGTGGTTTGACCAGTGAGAGGCAGTGCTGCCAATTTAACTATTTTTCCGTCACTTCTGGAGTTTCACAAACACAGAATACGACAGAAAATTGTGATCTAGCTGTATTTCCATGTGGACGAAGGAATAAAAAACCTCAAAAAATCCAAATTTATGCAGTGTTGACTGACTTCGGTGTATATTAAAATTGCTCTAAAACCATAAAAGCTTTATTTTCTAGAGTTTTCAAATATTTTCTAGCTATTTCTGGCTTTTTTTGTGTGTGGTGTATCTGGCCTGAAGAGTTGGCAGCAGTGGTGAGAGCTAAGCTCAATATGACATCAGCTGAGCGAAAATAAACAAAGTTTCAAAACACAAACAAATTAGCAAAAAAAACAAAATACAATAATAATTATAAGAAGCTAAACAAGTTTATTCAGCTTGCACAAGTCAGTCAAAGTATACCAAATACATGCAAAGCAAACAGCATCAGCTGTTGCGCATTTACAGTATGCGTGTGTTTGTATGTATGTGAGCGCGCTGCTGCTGCTCATTACACTGTTTAGCAAACAACAATTGCGAGCGCTAACATTTCTGTTAATGTTAAGATGATGTCAGTTTAGCTCTGAGTCTAAGCTTATAACTATAATATATGCAATTATATTGAATTAACTTTTTATGATTCTTGTTGTTGCTTGAATTTGCTGGCTAGTGTACTAGTTTTGCCATTACCTATATTTCATAATAAATGTATGCATGTCATTCTTATTAGAACTGGTTGTTTGCATGTTCTAATAAGCAAAACGACGCCAATACACGCTCACACATACACACAAATAAACAGATACACACACGCACACATGTACTGATAGGCACTGTTACAGTCAGTGTTGGCATTATTTTATGAGTAGAAAAAAGCTGTTTATGGCTGGAAAGGGAAGCGAAAACAGCTGAACAAGTGTTTACGAGTATTATCAGAAGCATATTCAGGTTAATTGTCATTCTGAAATTATATATTATTATTATATAAATTTTTGTATGAGTTTTAGTATCGACAGGCATAAAATACACCTAATTCACCGAATTGCATTAATTTGGATTTTTATGACTTTTTTTAGGGTTGTTATTCTTAAATCCGATACATTAATATTAATATTTCTATTACGGTGATACTTTCCAAAATATCAAATTTCAATTTCAAGCTATAATTCGCATCATCAATTCGTCCCGCATTCTATGCTTGTGAAACCTCAGAGCTGACGAGAAAATAGCCAAATTGACAGCACTGCTTTTAGCACCCATTGTTCCTCTCACCCACTTTGCCTCACCCCCTCTCTCACTCTACCAGCTGTTTCGCTTGTTTACTTGTCTCATTTGTCGTTCAGTTTTTTTTTTTTTTTTTTGCTATTCTGTTTTTTTTTTTTGCTCAATGACGAAGGAAGGCTGTTGAGTAGGTGTGCGAAAAGTTTGTTTGGGACCAATTTGTTATAACTTACGTAAAATCCTGGTTGAAATTCATTTGATATGCTGCCATTTTAGAAAATCTGTTACAGCTGTTTGGTCAAATGCGAAAAATTTCTTATGCCACACACACTTTCACTGCTCTTGTTATTTTATCTTCGTATTGATTTAATTTTTTATTTCTATTTTTTTACACTTCTGCACAAATTTAAAACGCAGTAAATTTTAACCACTGTGAGTCGACTTTTGAAATTGATGAGTTAGAAATTCGATTTTCACCGTTGTTTTTGTCCGTCTTTGTTGTTTTTCTACGCTCTTCTTATTTGCTTCTGTTACAGTTTCAAACAAATGTTAGCTCATTTGGTGCGAACAGTGCTAATTGAGTAATTTCGTTAAGTGAGTAAATTTCGTTAAGGCACACACAACAGTCGGTCATCGTTAATTGTTCGGCCACCACAGTTTATCGACTCGTCTATCGGTTCTCATGCGTCGAAAAATAAAGTAATAGCATAAAAAGTAATTAAAACTATGATTAATTCGTGCAATAAATCGTTTTGCATTCGGTGTACTTGAAGTGTGAACAAATGCCGTGCATAATTTCTACTGCCTCTGCCAATTTGCAAGTGTTTTGTACAAGTTTTTGAGGGCCTAACACATTTTTTTCAGCAGACGCATGAAAAATGGCGGCGTCTTCAGCTACGGCTGAATGTAAAGAAGAATGTAAAGATAAAGATGACGATGCATTAACGACAACGCTACATTCGTGTGCAAATGATCCAGATTTTGCAGTTATATGTGCATTTTTGCAAAAATTTGCCAAAGATTTGGGCTTGGCATTGCCAAATTTCAAGCATTTGCAGGAGTGGTTGACAAACAACGATGAAGGTACGTATGTGTGTGTGCGTGCATATGTATGCAACTGTGCAAGTCAGGGTGCGTGTGTGTGTGTGTATGTGAGTGTCGCAATTGAGAGAGAGCGAGTGAGAGTGAGAGAAAGAGAGCTGGATTGTTTGTATTATTGTTTGGTATGGAGTAAAGCGGAGACCGTAAAAAATGCAGCTGAAAGAGAAAACAAAAACAAAAACAACAACAATCACAACATTTAGATTAACATTACACACGTTTTCTTTTTTTTTTGTTTGGTTTTGCTTTTCAGTGCCGCAGCTGCGAGATCTTCACATTAAACTGTTGCGCAAGACACGCAAAACGGTGCACGAAAAGAGCTGGGAATCAGCTCTGAGTAAATTCTGTTTCGGCTATTCCCTGCAGGATGCCTGGGAGGTTGAGCGCTTCGGCTATCGGAATTCCAGTCTTAAGGTCAAGCTACGTATTCTACGTGTGAGTATAAGCTAGAAGCTTACAAAATTCTAAATTCCTTACTAATCTTTAATCATTCGCTTTCAGGAGCTACTTGAGAGTCAGTTTGAGCGTAATGCAAAGTTTCGTGCAAATATTCAAACGCTAAATGCGACCACATTGCGCGCCCAGCCCATTGGACGCGACCGGTTGGGTCACTCCTATTGGCTGTCGCAGGATGGTGATTGCAATTTGCGCATCTATCAGGAGCATTTGGACGAGGAGATATGGCAGGTGGTGGCCACAAATCGTGATGAATTTGTTAATCTAATTGCTCGACTGCGTGGCAATGAGGTAGTGCTGCCCTCCAAGGACATTGGTGAAGCAGATGAGGATACCACAAGCAGTAGTAGCAGCAGTCAAGCTGCACCACAGGCACCACCACCTGTACTCCAGCCGGAACCATTTGATGATGATTCGCATGAAGCGAAAGTGCCCAATTTAAAGATTAAGCTGCGTACGCCCGAGCAGCAGCAGCAAGAGCAATCGGAGGAGCCGGATGCTAAGCCCAGGAAGGTCAAGGTGAGTCAATTAGCTGAAGATTACATTTTCTTTTGGTTACACCATTTCCATTGCAGCCGCTGCTTATAACACAAGCTAAACTAGGAGGATCCCCTGCACCGGCCAAGAAACGGCCATTGGAGGATGTGGACAGTAGTCCACCGCTAGCATCGGAGGATCCTCAAAAGAAGCAGCGACCTACGCTGCTCGACACAAAACGTATTAAAAAGCCGAGTCGCTATGAGAGCACCAAGTCCGAAGATGACAACGAAGTGGATTCGGAGGACTCGGAGCTGGATGAAGGTGAAGAGGAGGAGGAGGAATCACTCGACGGAGAAGAGGAATCACTTGACAGTGCTGCTGCCGACGAAGATGAGAATGAGCAAAAATTTAACGAAGAGGATGAAGAGGAGGACGATGATGATGACGATGAAGATGACGAGGTTGGCGAAGCCATTGAAGAGCCCACGTTAATAGTTCGTGGACACGGAGCTGGTCATGAAAACCAAGCGTTGCCAGATGAAGCACTATTTCTTGGCGCCTTTGCAAATGAGGAAGGTGATTTAGATCTGTGTGTTGGCGAAACCATCGTTGAAGAAGTCTTCTTCGTGCATGGCTCCGGAAGTGGCGCTGATTGCCTGGTTGGCAACAATAGCAACAACGAAGCCAACGACGAGGAGGCACCCTCAAAGCCTGAGCCAAAGGCGACATTCTTTTTCGGCGAACCGGGCTGTCTAAAACTAAGTCCTATTAAACAGACGCCAAAGCAGGAAGCTAAACGTAGCATATTCGATAGCATTGGCGACCCAGAACCAGAACCAGAACCCGAGAAAACGAATGGAGAGAGCCGAAAGCCTAATGAAACAACGGAGAATGATAATGAGAAAGTAGCGGCAGTGGTCAATGGGAATGAGTCACTGGAAGAGGAAAAGGAACAGGAGCAGGAGAAGGAAATAAAGTCCAACTCTAGCCGTGATAATGACAAAATTACTGCAGAAGATGAAGCTAAAGAAAAGATAGTCGAAAAAGAATCAATCGAAAATCCAGTTGAAAATGTGACGGAAGAAACAAAAGAAATCTCAAATGAACAAAAAAATGTGGAAGAAAAACCTGAAAAGTCAGAAGAAGAAAGCGTGGAACAAGTGTACAAGGTGAGGGTCATTGAAACGACAAATGAATCAGTGGAAATAGTGAAGAAACTAATTGAAACAGAAGCAACACATGCAAAAGATGAATTGGAAACAAGAAAAACGATTGAGAACATTGTTGAAAAAAGTGAAAATAATAAAAACCTAAATATGAATCATGTTGGCAAGGAGGAGAGTAAGGAAGAAATCATTAAAGAAGCAGCTGCAGTTGCAACTGACATCAAGACAACAACTACAGTAGAACCAGTTAAGGAGGCAATTGAAGCAAATAGCAAATCAATTTTAAATGAAGCAAATGAATTACAGAAAACTTCAGCAATTACCAGTGAATCTGTTAAAGCAGCTGGAAATGGAGTCGAAGCAGCTACAAATATTGACAAAGCAAACGCAACAGCGGCTGCTGCTGCAGCTAATGAAATAGCAGAAATCAACAACAAAACTAAGTTAACAGAAACAGTACAAAACGAATTGCCTAGCACCTCGAAGGTCGTAATCCCAAAAGATAATCAAAACATAACGCCTAAGGAAAACAAAACAGAAGAGAAGATCTGTGAACCAAAGCAGCCGAAGGAAAGTAAACTAGAAATCTCACCCGAAAGCCAGAGCAGAAAAGCAATGTTGCTGCCCAATCGGAAACGTCGTTTGGCCGACTTTGCCGCACCTGCTGCGCGCCAATCGACATCCGAAAGTGAAATTGATACACATGGCGAGCTGCAGCCGGAAGATGAACAGCAGTTGGATGACGATGATTTGGATATTGGTGGCAAGCGTATTAAAATGCGTCCAAAGATCACCAACGTCGAAGTACGGCGCAAGGTGGAGGCTCAGAAAACACAAATTGAGGAGACAACGTCGTCGAGTGGCGAGGAAGATGCGCGCAGTCGTCGCAAGATCATAGCGCCGAAGCGTCATCTGGAAAAGCCAACTCCTGTTAAGCAAAAGCCGACGCTGGCCGAAATCATTGAGAAGAAATTGAAGAAAACGCCAGAGAAACCAAAAGATGAACAGCAGCAGCAGCCAGCTCAATTGCCCGAACAGCCGATATCCCAGCCGCCGCCCGCGCCAGCACCTGCGCAGCCAGTTGGGGAGATCACGCCACCTGTAGCGCAACGAATAGAACCTGTTCCCTTTACACCACCCAAAAAGTCACCCATTACGAAGCCACTGAAAAAGAATTTGCTTACACAAATACGCCAGGAGGAGAGCGACGAGGAGGCAACGCCTAGAAAGCGAACCAATAGCGAAACAGTTGTAGCTTCAGTTCTAGCTCCACCTAGCCAGGGCTTCGAATCCACATTGCAACGCAAACGCCGCAGCAGCGAGGAATCAAAGGAGTCCAAGGAGTCGAGCGTCAGCGATGAGTTGCCTGCAATAAGCGAGAAACACATGCGCAACAATGATCAGCAATTCCTGCAGGAGCAATCCTCGCCAGCAGCTCAAGAATCCCATCAAGTCAAGCAGGAAACGACAGTTAAACGGGAAACGCTTTCAATGCAGCAATCGCCACAACAGCCGGGTAGGCAAGCTTCCCCTCCTGCGGTTAAGCAAGCTTCTCCTCCTGCGGTTAAGCAAGCTTCACCTCCTGTGGTTAAGCAAGCTTTGCCTCCGGTGGCTCAGCAAGTTTCGTCTCATGTGGTTAAACAGGCAACACCGCCACCCTTTAAGGAAGCCACACCACCACCGGCTAAGCAATGCACACCTGCTAAAGAAATCACGCCTCCTCTTGTTAAGAAGGCAACATCTCCTCCAGTTAAGAGAGCAACATCTCCTGCAGCTAAACGAGCAACCTCACCTATAGTCAAGAGGGCAACATCTCCCCCAGTCAAGGCGGTAACATCTACTCCGGCTAAGCAAGCCACGCCACCGCCGTCAACTACTAAAAAAGAGCCTCCTGTGGTCAAGCAGGCAACACCACCAACGCCAAAGGAGGATTCACCTCCACCACCACCAGCTGAAGCTCAAGGGCGACGCTCTGGACGTCGCGGAGGCACCGCAGTAGTCTACTCAGAGCTGCCACAGCCCAAACGCACTCGAGGTGGCCCTAAAGAGAAATCCAGTACTGAAAATAAGCAGCATATCAAAGAGGATCCACTCAAAATCGAAGATGAGCAGCTAGAGGAGAAGCCAGCAATTAAGCCCGTCAAATCAGCAGCTAAAACAAAGTCACCAGTCAAAGAGGAACCCAAACCTGAATCAGCGGTGAAGGAGAAGCCCAAAAGCGAGCCCGTCGCCAAGGAGGAACCCAAACGCGAAGAGGAGGAACCTAAAAGCGAGGAGGAATCTAAAGATCCAACGGAAAAACCAAAGACTTCAGAGACAAAGCAGGAGCTGCCGAAGCCGGTTACAACGCCTGGAGTTGGACGTGGTCGTGGTCCACGTAAGAAGCGTGAAGTGGATACCACCAACATTATTGACACCAATGACTCGGAGACGCCGGTGCGTCAATCTCGTCGCATAGCGCAGCAGAAAATCAAGGAAGAGGCGGAGCGACGTAAATTGGAAGAAGTGGCGTTGAGGACAATGAAACAGCAGCTGAAGAACAAAAAGAAAGCTGAAAAGGAAGCTGATCCCACAGTGCTAGAGCCGTCAGCTGAGTCTGAGTCTTTTGAGTCGGCAAGCGAAGCTGAGGAGACAAAGAAGAAGATCAAGAAGAAGTGTCCTGGCAAGAATGGCGGTTGGTCATCGGATTCCGAGGAACAGGCTGAAAGCGAGGAGGAGGAGGAAGAGCCACCACACTACGAGACCGATCCCGGTTCGCCACTTTTTAAATCCGATCATGAATTCTCACCCGAATCGGAAGTGGAGGACGATTCCCAAGTGGTGCCAATGAAACGCGCTCGAACTTTACGCAAGGAGAATGCCGATGATAATGAGGAATATGCAGCCGCTGCGGAAGCGGACGAAGCGTGCCAGAAGTGTGGCAAATCGGATCATCCTGAATGGATACTACTCTGCGATACGCCCGACTGCAACAAAGGCTATCATTGTTCCTGTCTCAGTCCCGTACTCTTTTATATACCCGAGGGCGACTGGCACTGTCCGCCCTGTCAACAGGAGCAGCTTATCGCTGCCTTGGAACAGCAACTACAGCAATTCGATGATCTGGTTGCTCGCAAGCATCAGGAGAAACTTTTAGCCGAGGAGGCAGAGGTAAGTTACATTGTTTTCTTTGCTATGAAGTTAGTAGTTATCTGAAATATCAATCTTCACTGAAAAATCGTAGTTCATTGGTTGAATATAATTTAATATAATTTTACAATATGGTATCTGATTTCTGTAATATTAATTTATTCAAATATTTCCTGATTTTTATCTACCCTACCAAAGCATATCTTTTATGCTGGTAGTATCATTCGCTATATTCCAATATCTAAATATGTTGGTGTAATAGATATAAGATATTTAACCATACAGATTTGTTGTCTAAAAAGTGTATATCCCAACATCAACCCATGAGAAAATGTGTACTTGCGAGCAAAAACTTCTCACTCGACTTTCACTCTGCTTTATTATAATCTTTGTAAATTTTAATTTTAAAAGCGC
Organism: Drosophila nigricruria; assembly: GCA_037075265.1. Lineage (NCBI taxonomy): Eukaryota > Metazoa > Arthropoda > Insecta > Diptera > Drosophilidae > Drosophila > Drosophila nigricruria. The sequence continues at coordinate 8,370,834 of JBAMCI010000196.1, read as the reverse complement.
CAAGCGGTAGCCGCTGCAGCTGCTCGTACCGCCAGTGAATTGGAGGAGCGCTCTAACTCTAATGCTCGCAAAAAGAATGATGACAAAGACGATGATGAGGATGATGAGGACGATGACGATGATGAAGATGACGACGATGATGATGGCGGTTCATCCAGCAAGGCCAACAAACGCGCCAAGGCGGACAAATCGAAAAGACGACGCGGTGACGGACGCAGCAATCGTCGAGCAGCTAAGCGAGGCACGCGACGCCGCCGCGGAGGTAAGGACGATGGATCAGACAGCGGTAGCAGCGCAACGAAGAGCGGCAAGCAATCGGGTGCAGCTGGCGGCGCACGCTCGGGCAGCTCTAGCAGCAGTGGAAGTAGCAGCAGCAGCAGCTACTCTGATTCGGATGACGAGCCCATTTACAAGCTACGCAAGCGACGGCAGATCAATGTCAGCTATCGCCTCAATGAATACGATGATCTGATCAATTCGGCGCTGAAGAAGGAGATGGACGAAGTGGCTGGAGCTGGAAATCTGGGCAGGGGCAAGGACATTAGCACCATTATCGAGGCGGACAAGGAGAAAACGCGACGCGAAGAGGAGGGTGAGCAACCCGAAGAGGATGAGTCGGAAGTGAAGGCACCAAAGCTTACGTCCGACACGCAGGATAAGTCAAGCAACGATGACGACAGCAACGAAGACGACGACGAGCAGCCGCTGAAAGCTGTTAGGCAGTCGAAGAGCAAACCGCCTCAACCGGCTAAAAAGAAGTCACGAAAATTGACTACGTTGGATGTGAGCTCCGAGGAAGATCATGGCAGCGATGAGGACTTTAAGACTTCCAGTTTCTCCGATGACGATAGTTCGCAGTCTGCCTCAGACGATTCAGACTCCAGTCTGGAGGTTTATCGTCGGCCTGGGCGTGGTAAAAAGCAGCGCAAGGCCGCACGACGAGCGGCACGTGAGCGTCGCAAGGACCGCAAATTTGTGGTAGAGGAGAGCGATGAGAGCGACGAAGAGGAGCAACAAAAGCGCTCCAAATCCAACAAATCTCATAAAAAGAAGAAGAAGGAGGATTCCGATTATACGGAAACCGAAACGGACGACGATGACAACGGTTCCGAGCTGTCGGAGAACATGGATAGCGCGGATCTTTGTGATGACACGACTAGCGAGAGCGAGGACGGCGCCTGGCATCCATCGAAGCGCAAGAAGGCAGCTGCTAAGAAATCTTCAATGGGCATTGCACGCAAATCTCCCAAGTTAAAGAAACCTGCACCTAAGAAGACCAAACAGCTTGAATATTCGGACGATGACATCAGCGAGAGTGAGGAGGAAGAGGACGAGGAAGATGACGATGAAGTGCAGATTGGCGCTAATGGTGCGCCGATGTCGGGCAAAGGCTCAGGCAAACAGCCGCGCTCGCAGCCATTAAAGAAGACGACGTCAACGACGGGCTCGTCGGCGCAGGCGCAGTCGTCTGGCAAGGGCAAAGGCAAAGGCAAGAGCACCAAGAAAAAGAAGAAGGCAGCTTCCTCAGATGAAGGCGGCGGTGGCGGTTCCGATGAGCGAACGCGTACACGTGGCCGTCGCTATGCCTACATCGAGGACTTTGACGACGACAGCTCTGACGGTGGCATCAAGCCAGGAGTAATGCGTCCCGACACACCGCCCGAGGAACGTCAGAAGTTTATACAGAAACAGGAGGAGATTAAACGCATGCTTGCCGAGAAGAACGCGGAGGGCGCTAAGCTAGCGGCAACACCTCGACTAATACCCATCAAGGGATCAACTGCAGCAGCGTCCACGCTGGAGAAGCGCACGCCCACCAAAGCTGGGGCTGCAGCTGGCGCAGGTGATTCGCTGTCAACAGTGCCGTTGTCTGTGATACGTCAGGCCAAGGTGTTGGACATTGATTATTTGCATCGTAAAGGCGAGGCCATTGATGATCTGGATGATGTGGACTCAGAGCTGGATGATACAGAGCTGCCCGATTTGCCCGAGGACATGGAAGATGCGATCGCTCGCATGGTGGTCGAGCAGTTCAATTCAGACGCCGTGCGTGAGTTGCCCACACCGGATGAAGTGTTGCGCACCACGCCAGCTAAATCCAAGGTGACCAAACAGCAGCCCACCACTCCGGAGCAGCTGCCAAGCGCCTCCGGACTGCAGGAGCCGATGCGCAAACGCTTGCCCATGCCCACAATGCATCCGCCGCTGTTGCGTCATCAGTTTCCGCCGCATGGTCCAGTCGGTGGGCTACCAGCTTCACTTCTACCTCCACCGCCGGGTGGACAGCAACAGCACCCGCCGCCTGGCATGCATCCAATGCTGCAGCGCCATTTGGCACCGCCACCACAGGCCATGCAGCTGCTGCAGAGCGCTCTCTCCGCTCCTCTGGGTCAGCCACTAAGTCGAGCGAACTATCCGCCTGCCCAGCAACAACAGCTGCCGGCCATGCAGCGATTGCCACTGGGCATGTCAATGCCGGTTGCGGCAGCACATCTCATGCAGGCAGCCGCTGCAGCTGCTACAGTGCGTGGCCCAGCGCCTGTCCCAGCACCCGATGCCAAGCCACGTGGTCGACGAAAAAAGGTTACACCACTGCGTGATCAGCTGCAGAAGCAACAAACTGCCGCAGCTGTCACAGCGGCCACCTCGTCGGTGGGCAATGAGAAACCGGCGCCTTCTGGCAAGGCGCAGCCACCGCCAACACCTCCACAGCTCTTCAAGCCGCATGAAGATGCCCCAGTTACTGTCTCCCAGGCTTCCGTAATCACGCGCATGCCCATGCCCTCGTTGCTGCCGCCGGCACACGCACGCGTGCCACCACCATCAGCCGGAGCTGGCATGTATCCGAGTAGCGCGGAATTGGCACGATTTTATTCCCAGCCATTGCCGCCCAGCTCGGCGTTGCGTCCCACTTACGGTGCACCGCCGCCATTACGTGGCGCACCACCCACGTCAACAGCATCTGCAGCGCCTGGCAGTGCACCCAATGCACGGCCACCGCCCTATCTGCATGGCCCGGAACACCATGGCGGTCCTCCGCCGCCCGGCTCATTGGCTAGCGTCTATGGCGCCGGCCCGCCACCGGCTCGACATGCCTCGCCGCATATGAATCCTTATAGGTGAGACTTGATTCTAGTAAATGACTATTGATTAATGTATTTAATAAAATTATATTTTCTTTTAAAGAGCACCACCCATTTATGGCAATCCCAACTATCCACCGCGAGTGGCACCGCCTAGCAGCGCCAATATGCGACCTGGCCCCGTGGACTATGCAGCCGGTGCGCGTAAGTAGCACAAAAATGTTAAATCAATTTCTAGCTTAACTCATTTTTCTCATCACAATTATATATTAGGTGGCTATCCACCCTATGGCTATTATCCACCACCGCTGACTACGCCGCCTGCGCACGCGTCTGCGCCCAGTTCAGTGATTGTCAGTGCGCCGCCACCGCCTCCTGTCACGCCTACAAATCATTCAGTTTCTGCACTGACTCGAGGGAAATCACCAGCACCAGCTCCATCATCAGCACCACCATCAGCACCACCACCAGCACCAGCCCCAGCTCCAGCTCCAGTTCCAGTTCCAGTTCCAGCTGTACCTGTCGCTCCCCCGCCTGTTGCAGTACCACCGCCTGCACCACCAGCTGCTGTCACACCGGAGGTGCACAAATCATCGGTTATAACCAGCAAGAAACTCATCACACTGGAGGCCTACTCCAATATCAAATCTCCGCTGGCTGTGGTTGGAGATGCCTCAGCCGATTCGCCAGCACCCATTGCCGAGGAGGATTCCAGCTCGGCACATGGCAGCAGCAGCGCCGCTGTTGCTGCGAACAGTGCTGGTGGAGGTGTCGGGGAGTTCAGTGGCCTGGTGAGCTACTTCAGCTCCCAGCAGGACGATTATGATACATAACAAACGCCGGCGGCAGCCCAAGCTTGTATATAATATAGTTGATCTATGATATAGAGATGTTTATGTGTGGCCTATGTGAATGTCCTATAATAAGAGGGGATGTGACTAGTCCCTGTTTTAGGCTATTTATTGAAAATTGCAATCCTCACACACACTCACACACACCCACACCCATAACCGCAATTGAAAGTGCATATAAAGTAGCGTAAAAAATGTAACTATGGAAAATTCGTCAACTCGATTGTTTATAAATTAAATATATATTTATTTTAAGTTAGGCCCCTATTTTCTTGACCATATGCTCTATGTGCTCCTAGAGTCGCTTCAAAAACAACAGCAACTTAAGTATTTTAGTTTAATTGTATAGTTCGAAGATATATGCATATTCGATTTGTTAATGTTTAGCTACCTATATATGGCCGATTCATTATCGAGCTGTATCAATTATAGAAGCATTGCATAATTATGATAATAATTTATATACCTACACTCTACCCTATATGATATATATATATATGCGTATATACATATATATAGTAAACTAAATTAAACTAAACTACAAATAAATAACAGCGCATATTATACAAAGTTAATTTACTTAACAGCTATGGATAAAATGACGTATACTACAAATGAAATTAAAGAGAAGCAAATTATCAAATAAAACTAAAATTAGTTGAATAAAATGATCATTGGATGTGTTTTTTATAAATGTACATTGATGGAAATGTATTTATAAGACAGACTTAAGATATTTTTAGTTTCATAAACATAAAACTTTTTATTATGTTTACTTCATGAACTGAAAATACATTCACTCGCTTTTTTGGGGGGTTTTAGATACAAACAATAAATAGTTTGCCAATTATTAATTGATTTTTTTGGCAACGCCTTTTCAAATTGGCCAAACCCATTCGATATTATCTAATACTATATATGCATATGAATTTATATATTTGTGCATTCATTGACTCTTTGAACAATGAAAATTGGGTTTATAATATTTGCTTAACATCAGCTTTCAAATCTTATTAAATATATGCATGCAGGTTAGCTAAGCCTTTTGTTCGCCAATTGCATACAAAAGCTATTTAAAAGTTTTAATTAAGTTTTGTTTAAAATTTGAAGACAATGTTTTTATGAATTTATATTAACAGCGATATCATTATAGCCATATGCATCTGTCCTTCTGTGAAAATTAAAATTATTTCCTGCTCTATATTATTTTTGATTTGTATGTATATACACTTCACACTCGTATATGTATATCTTACAGCTCCATAATTTTTATAACAATGAAATCCAACTAAATCAAGTTTTTTTCTCTTCTGAAAATTTATTTCTTTTAATTAATCCATTACTATGGATTATTTACCAAGCATCCAAATCTAACATAAATGGATAAACATTAAAATAATTCGTCAAATATTTGAGAATATAAAATATATCAAGGTTTGTCGTAAAACTAATGGCTGCACAAATCTGGTTAGCATGTCGATCTTAAATAACAAAAGAAACAGAAGTTTAGGTTTGAAATATTCACATTCATCAGCTTAAGAATTGAGATCAAAAGAGGCTCGGACAATAGGAAGTACTTAAATCTTTTATAGTTCGAATGAATGAATGAAGAAATCGAAAATTTTTTGTATATGCTTTAAATAAGTAATTACAAGCTTTACTCTTTGATTCGACTGGTTTAAAACATGGTAACACTCCAGTCTAATGATGCTATACGTATTATATATACTTTATATATATATATATAGGCATGTATATACCCTATAGCTATGAATAATTGAAAAAGTCCACATCGCTTAAAAAACTTTAACTAGATAGCAATTTCAAGGTAAAAAATTAAATTAATAATAATGAAATTCATGTTCAGTCAATTTGTAGTCAAATACAGGGTGTATATTAGTCGGATACTTTTAACTTAAGCAGTTATGTTTTTCCAATAGAGTAATTCCTAAAAATAATTGAAATAATTTTAACTATATATTTTTCGTTGCGACAGTATATTATTAACAGGATATTTGTTAGTCGGACACACTCGAATCGTTAAAAAATATATATTACAAAGCAAAATGATATAAATATAACCAACAGCTCCAAATTTGATTGAACTGATTATGTTGAAGTCGTTAATACAAATGACTTGCAAATTGAATTTTGATTTGTTATCAAATTTTTAAGATTACTTTGCTGAGCTAAATAATTGTAATATATATAAATAATAATTATTATACATGAATCTTTTGATATATATCCCAACTGATAATTATGTTGAGGGTTGACAGTTGACAGTGAGGCTTCGAGTTAACACACCTGCGGAATCTCTTCAAAATTGTTGGTTTTAATAACTTCCCTTTCTCATTTTGACGTTGACATTAATTTTTGGTGCATCGTTGTGAACAAGTTTCATTTTTTTTCTTTTTTTTTTGATTTCATATATCTTTTGACTGTGCTCATTTCTGGCGAAAAGTTTTTGCATAATCTCTCGTAGGCACTCGATTTTTATGTACGTGGAAGTCACGCAATGGTGAAGTTCGTTGAATTAAGAGATTGGTGTATTTGGTAATTTAATTGTATTTTATTTTATTTATATATATTTATTAGCTAAAAATCTCAACAGAAACTTTGCATAATAACAACAAATGATCAACAACAAGGTGCCGGAGGCCAGTTGTTAATTTAACAAGCGGCGCTCCAAAGATGATGATGGGGATGGGCACTTAGAAACGGAAGCGCTTGGCTGGCACGTTGTACTCGTATCCATTGGAGTCGCCGGCTGGGCCGGAGAAGACGGAACCGGATGAGTGTGCTGAGGAGAAGGAGGGTCCAGCGGCTGGGCCGGAGTAGCTTGGACCGGGAGCGGGTGCTGGGGCGGAGTAGATGGGAGCGGGAGCTGGGGCGGGAATGTCCTGCACGGGGGGCAGATACTCGGGAGCAGGGTGGCTTGGAGCTGGTGCGCTGTACTCAGGTGCGGGTGCAGAGTAGACTGGAGCTGGTGCAGGTGCAGAGTAGACTGGAGCTGGTGCAGGTGCAGAGTAGACTGGAGCTGGTGCTGGAGCGGGAATGTCCTGCACGGGAGGCAGATACTCGGGAGCAGGGTGGCTTGGAGCTGGTGCGCTGTACTCGGGTGCAGGAGCAGAGTAAACTGGAGCTGGTGCAGGGGCAGAGTAAGAGGGAGCAGGCGCAGAGTAGACTGGAGCCGGAGCAGGGGCGGAGTAGGAAGGAGCTGGGCCAGGGGGCAGGTACTCAGGGGCGGGCAGAGAGGGAGCTGGAGCGTGATACTCGGGAGCTGGAGCGTGGTACTCGGGAGCTGGTGCGCTGTATTCGGGAGCTGGAGCTGGTGCCGAATAGATTGGTGCAGGAGCTGGAGCGGGAATATCGTGCACAGGTGGCAGATACTCAGGTGCTGGTGCAGGAGCAGAGTAAGCTGGAGCTGGTGCAGGAGCCGAGTAAGAAGGAGCTGGCGCAGAGTAAACTGGAGCGGGAGCAGGTGCAGAATAGGATGGACCCGGTGCCGCTGAACGGATGTCGATGTCGAACGACTGCGATGGCTTCTCATACGAGTAGCCGTTGCCACCGCCCAGGTTCAGGTGGGAAACATCAGCCGCCACAGCGGCGATGGCGAACACAGCCAAGACGAAGAATTTCTGCAAATCAGAAGCAATAAAAGGCCGTTTAAAAAATAAGTCCATGGGCTGGTGATCTGCGTGCGATTAGTGTGTGACTAGTTAATTGGCAGGCCAATGCTAAAGGCAAATGGATTTAAGGTCAGCTGGCCAAGTTGATGGATGTGTGCTTATGCCACTTGTTGCTCCGGTACTCGATATGCTTACCATTGTTGTTGTTTGTTGCTGTTGCTAAGCTACGTAAAGTTTTTGTTGAGCCGACGCTGTTTTGGTGACCAAAAGACGGACGCTGAATGATGGTCAGCAGCAGATGCGCCAGCATTTATATACCCAGCCAATTTTTGCCACACACATGCTCAAGATATACTCGAAAAAGATTTTTAATACGGTTAAAGATTGTGTGGCGAGTGACGGAGACTGTTGCTCAAGTGCGAGAGCGAGACCGAGTCCGAGACCGTGTGCCTGCGCGCGTTGATTAAAATCTCTCACTAGCTGGCCCTCGCCCTCGCCCCTACTCTCTCCCTCTCGCTCTCTCTCCATATCATTGTGTTGCGTTGGCTCTCCAGCTGGCTGTTATCTGCATCAGCTGCTTGGGGTCAGTGTGGCGCATGCGTGGCCAGTCCGAAGGTTTTGCAATCCCAATAGGGCGCACCAGCTATGGCTGACACGCCAACGCATTTGCATAGACCCACACTGCCACACACATTAATTATAAGGGCCAAGTGTAAGGGCAAATGTCAAAGTTTGTTAGCCCATATACATAAGTTTATATATATAATATGATATATGCATTATGCATGACTAAATGTTTATCGGACACTAATTTGTTGGATTTGCCACGGTGCTAATGGATGCGCTGCATACCGCAGTCAAGGATAAGCCAACTCTTTGAGCATAATATCTAGCATATATAGTTATTAAATTAATAACGTTTATAGCAGCTACTGAGTTGGCTATGAAAACATCTTGTTGACTTGTTGCCAGGGCTTCGCTTTTTGTTATTTTAATTGTTTTTTATTTTTTTTTATTTTGTATATTTTTATATATGTTTACAAGACTCATTTGTAAGCCTTTGCGAATATTCACTTTTACCCAATCGTTGCATTAGTTGGCGTTTCTTCTCTGCGCTCGGCGACACCTTTTCATCTTTTCTTCTTTTCTTTTGGGCGCGTTTTGTATTGTCGTCGCGACGACCTTCAGACAGCCGACAAAACCTGATTAATTTCACTTGTATTTATGGTAACGCCAATCAATGCATATTGGTTAATGTTTAATACATGCAATTCGGATGGCATGTTTCACTTAAAACAAAATCAAATCAACCGATAAGCACTCACACTCACACACATACATTTGCTTAGCCTACTTTAAAGCCCAAATCTATTGACCTGGCCAGCGGCTAAATTCGACTCGCATGGGAGGGGTCAGCTTGAAACAAAAAACGTCTCTTGATACCCTTAACCCAATTTAAAAGGGGTTCAAATGAGGTATTATGTTTTGTTAAAAGGGTATTGTGAATTGATATTATAAAATATATATATTTTTGTAATCAAATATATATATATTTTATAATATCAATTCATAATACCCTTTTAACAAAACATAATACCTAATTCTAATGAATAAGTTATGAAGTACTTCCAGTTGCTATGTCTGAGTTTTCATCTATCTGTTCCTCGTTATATTATCTCTTCGAAATGTGTCAATCTCGAAAACTTCACAAGCTAGAGACTTTAAATTTAAGCTATATGTCGTATCCAGCACAAGTTTACATATTCTTCTGATATTTATCACACATTAGTCTAATATTAAACAAATTTTTAGCTTAAGAGTTAGAAATACAACATTTAGTATGTAGGCTCTACCAAATGTGAATAAATATGTATAACAATATAAATCTAAGAATAAATTTAAATGCCTTAAAAAAAAAGTAGTGTAGGTATCTTCCAGTCATTGATACCCCACTAGAGCAAGCTTACCCTCTTTAATCATGTCTGTCTGCAAAACGTCACATAGTTAAAATAAACAGTAAAAACCTCGAAATTGGCAAACTCACGTCTCCACATTGGCTGCCATGTGCAGCTATTTTTGGCCCAACTAATTAATCAATTTTAGCCATCGGAAAAAAACTGACATCTGTACCTCTAATTGTGGGGTAGGCTTAAACGATATTAACAATGTGATGGGTAGTATAACAGGTTATTTTCCTTAATATTATTAGCTGTTTTGAATTACTTATGTTTTTATTAGCAAAATAAAATTTTGTTTGATTTTTTTTTAAATTAATTAAAATAAATTTGCACAAAATATAAGTTAAGCATTTAGAGCAAGAGCAGCATCATAAAAGTCTATTAATTAGTTTTGCTAGCCTTAATTAGATAATATAGATAACCAAGCAAATGCCATGAAATTAGTGTGAAAAGCTTAACGAATCTTAAACGTTGTGACTGCAAGCTTTTGGTTTGAAATAAAAAAAAAGCTGCGCGCTCTTTATTTAAATGTTTATTCGACGACTTGCAACACTGCGAAGCTCTTTAACTCATATTAATTTTGATCAACATTTGTCTTGGGGCAACACTGTTTTTATGAAGCCGTTAAATCAAATTTCTAAAATTCAAAAAGGTTTTACCTAAACTTAACTTACTAAACTTACATAAACTTAAATCATACAATAAGAGGTATTACTATTATTATTATTATTATTATTGTTTATATTAGATTTTAATGCTTTTTTTAACATATAGTATTCTCTTTAATATTATAGCATTTATATCTATGCCTATTATATATATTTCCCTATATCTTTTTTCAATACACTTAACTGTCTCTAAGTGTCGCTCTTGAAAATATTGCTCCTTGGAATACAACAAAATAATGGGAAAAGAAATTACAATAAGTTAAAAACAGTTTAGGGTAAGAACTTTATACTTTTATTATGGAATAGTATATCATTGATATGGCCGCGTTTCCAGCTGGCTGAGTTGCCTGTAAATGTTGTAAAGTTAACAGTTTGAGTAGGAAAAGAGATAATCGAGGGAAGTCAAGCGCTTGTCCGTGAGATTAGTAATCCTCGAAATTTCTCCTTCCCAACTTTCAATGTTGTATTGGAACACAAGGCCTGGCAATTAGGAGTCAGTTGGCATCGTTTCATGATGAGGTTATTCCCTAAATTCCACTAAGCTGCCAATTATTTGGGATGTGATGAAGCAATTTAGTATTGTATTTGCTCCAATGACGGCAGTTTTGGGTGCTGTGAGAAAATTTAGTTTTCCATAATCAGAATCGTCTTTAAACATTTCCAGCGGTCACGCCTATGATACATTAGACCCATATGAAAGCATAATACTGTTTTGACTACATTTGGAGTTAACCATGGCATCTATCTTCATCTCTTGAGATTAATAACTGACAATACTGCTCTGTATATACGATGCGTACAGATAGACATACATTGATCTAAACAAGTCTGTGAGACACGAAAAATTTACTTAGAATATATACAAATGGCATGTGAAGAATGAGAACAGGATCACAACTTGGCCAAGTGGATGTGTTCAACTTTCAAAAATGTATTCAACATTCAATCCTCGTCATAATCGTTCAGATCATCAGGCGAATATAAATTGTGAATTTCGAGGAAATATGCAATACTCTTTGCTAAGACTCCACCAACAAATATTCCCGGCAAGATAGTAAATCCAAGCGCTAAAAGATAATACTTAGCGCGTTTAGGTTGCTTGCCTATGATTGCTTTCGGCCTATATATGTTGTTTCGTCTGTTTCTATTTCGTCCATACATTTTTGTCTTGATTGGAAATAGCTAACTGCATTTCATGTTCTTCATCAGACGCATTTTCCATTAAATGAATTTTAATTCTAATTTTTGAAATTTTAAAAGTTATTCTTTATACTTGTTCCAATTTTTAACATATATGTCAAAACTTTCTCTACACAAATATGTTTTATTTTTTCTTTGAAGCCCAAGCAAACAGTATGTCTGGCAGGGCCTTAACGACTTATGGCATGAAACCAGCTTTATATGGCACTTCCGTTCTGGTCTGCAATATTTGCCGCCGCGACGAGCCAATTGTCAATTGTCAAAGTGTCGCCTGAGTTTGTCTAAGCAGCACATTCTCTTTCTCTCTCTCTCTCTGTCTTCTCTCTTCTCTTAATGCATTTTGGCTGCATTTGTGACACTTGCATTCAAGAAATGCTCATTTGACCCAACTGGGCATAGCTTGCGTGTTTGCTTAGCGAAGCGTTAAAGGGTTTGCCACTTGGCCTTCTGTGTAGCCATATATAGAGGTAGTACGATATCTATGTTACCAAATTATCATGCATTACTGTCTTATCTAACACGACATCAGACCTAAACGTATACCATGTACATATTTTGAGTAACCTACAATTACTTTTCTTTCCTTATATGTTTTAATTTAGTTAGCTATTTCACATGACTTGTACGAGCTGAATGTTAGATAAATTACTACCACAAACGATTTATTGTATAGTCATCCGATTTAGTCAACTTCGACATATGTTCTGTCTGCAGATATATAAGAAAATGTTTCAAAATAATGGCAAATAATAAATATGTCCCTATATATGTCTATATATGTATCTATGCCTCTTTGTGTTCTATACAAGCTAAATACTGCTTGTATAGAACGCAAAGAGGCATAGATACATTTATACAGATATAGACATTTATAGACTTATATAGACCTATATAGATTGAAACAAGTATGAACTTATATTTCTTTCATGTGATTGCAGCCACATTTTCCTGCCTGATATAAATAACATATTTCTAAAATTAAAACAAATTATCAGTGATGCTGGATGTTTTATGATTTGGGAAGTAGCCTCCTCATCTTCAATTGTCATTTGCATTATGAAAACTCTTTGCATGGTTGCCAAAAATTTTAATCTTTTCTTATGATATCCATAGGCTAAAGATTTGGAGCTATTATCACCTACTTAGCCCATCCCAACCTACCGTCCTACAGCGCCTTCAACTCAGCTTAAATCATTAAGCGGACAGGTCTTAAGCATATATTATATATTGTTTTCTTAAACAACATTAGAAACATAGAAACTACGAAGGCCAATGAGTCCTTGAAACTCATTAAAAATATTAATATATTTTATAAATTTATATACTAAAAGAAAATATTTAAAGGCTTGATTTAAACTTAAATGCTATAGAAATATGTCTTGCCTTCAGATTCATTTTAGTTTAAAAAAAAAACATTTTTTAATATTTTTGCTTTGAAATGTGCTTAGGATTAGCTGAGTTATAGGCTTTTTCGCTTATGGAATTAAATCGCAACTATATCTGTATATAAGCTTCAATAAACAGGAGGGACAGTAGGTCTCAAGAAGCAACCTATACTGAGCAGCCCAATAGATTTGGCTATAATAAATTAAAATACATGAGGAAACCTTTAAATGTCAAGCAAGTAATTTAGATTGTAGCACATCATGCATATTGCATCATTATCAAATCCTGTTGATGACTCACATTCATTAACAAATAATCCAAAAATCCAATACAAAGGCATGAAACAAGCCGAGCCTACTTTATATTTTATGAGTTTCCCGAGTGTGTGTGTATGTGTGTGTTGGTGTTTGTGTTGCCCTAATAAAATGATCTAATAAACCTTATCCTCTTTTGCCGTTGCAACCTTTTAGCAACCTCTTTCAGTCTTATATTGCTTACTCTATAGCACAACTCTTCGGGCTAGTTCGTTGTCTAAGTCTTTCGTTGTGTTAAGTCGCCATAATAAAAGAAGCAACAAGCAGAAGCAGAACATCAGTAGATTCCGCTTCCGTTTGCCATTTCGCACGTTCAGGATTCTCACACAGTCACACAAATCCTGGCCCAGACTGGTAAATATTTGAAAATAGTCGCCGAAAGAAGGAAAACAGTGGAAGAGAAAAACCCAACATAAAAGGCATATGTTCGCATTGCAAGGTAATTAGTAGGATTTTCCAAGGAACTAGCAGCTAATCTCGATGCCTTGCCTAAGCTCACGCAGTGACCGGGCTCGTAAAATGTTCAGGTAACGATCGCTGAATTCGCCGCAACTTTGGCGGGCTCACATGCCGCCATTTCCACAGAAGTCAACGGCGTTGCGGCGTTGTGGCTTGCGGGCTGCTGATAGCCAGCCAAAGCTTTCAGTATGTTGTCGACTGCAGCGCGTTGTGGACGTTGACGCTGTTACGAGAAGTAGTTAAGTGTACGTACAATGTGTGTGTGTGTGTGTGTGAAAGCCGTTAAGAAGTCTAGCACTGAGTAAGCCAACGAACGAGCTGGCAACAAAAAGCCGCCAGAGACAACTCTAAAAGACTGAACAACCAACCACAACAACAACAACAACAAGAAAATCTGTAAAACGGGCACGTCGCGCTATTTTATTTTCATCTCTTCATCGTACTTTTCTACCTATCCATGTATTGGCTGCTCTGCGGCTCTCTACCTTCTTTCGCTTTGCCTTTTCTGCTGCCGTGTCTTGTGGTCTGCACATACATACGTGTGTGTGTGTTTCTGTCTCTGTCTGTCTGTGTGTGTGTGTGGACTGAAATTTCAGGTGCAGCCGCATTGAATTTCTTGAACAAGTTTTAGTCAGAGTTTGGCCTTCGTGTGGCATGGTACAGTAAACGAATTGGCTCCGTCGCAGAGTCTTTCCATAAGTGCTAGAGTATATGAGTGTGTGTGTGTGTGAGTGAGTGAGTGTGTGTGTGTGCAAATGGCTCAAACTGGATTTTGTACAATTGTTTATGCAGTGCGTGCAATTGTGTTTGTGTGTTGCCAAAGGATTTGTGTATAAAGTTTTTTCACTCGTCAAGAAGAAACGCGCGTGCGCGAATGCAAAAGCTTTGCTGAAAAAAAAACAAACTCAAAGTGAAATTTTTGCAAAAGTGATAAACACTTAAACTAATAAAAACTCCACAACAAAATCTTAATATTTATAGAATAATAAAAGCAAATAATTTATCAAAATTTTGATAATTAAAGAAATTGATAAATGATATTAAAATTAATTGATTGACTAATCAACAAACTTTTAAAATTAAATAAAATATTTAAAGCTAAAAAAAGTTTGGCAAAACTGAATGTAAAACTCAAGGAAACAAATTTGTTTTTTGAAATCTAAGAAAAATTTTAATTATGATAATAATTTTTGTTGGAATTTTTAAACTGCTTTGAAGTACAAGGAAAACTATATTCAGGAAATATATATAATTCTTCATATACATTTATATATATATAGTATATATCTACAGCTATGTCAGCTAGCTGTTCGGCAGTCATTGGTCTTTGTTCAGGTTTATCCATGCAAGTTAGCTGAACTTAAGCTAGACAGCTAACCGCTCGCTTGGTTCTTTTTGTACCACTCCATTAACTTGTCTGTGTGTGCCTATGCCTTTTGCACTTTACTTGAAACTGACATTAGAATTCGAGCGAATACGACTACGACTATTCATACTAACTTCGCATGCCAGCTGCGCATTTACGCTCCCATTAACCAGGTAGAAATTACAAACACACAGACACACACACGGGAAACGGGGAAAACAACAACAGCAACAGTAACAGCAACTGGGCAACAAGTGCTTTGCGCAATGACCAAAGAAATTGAGGCAAAGAAGTAAAAACTAAAAAAAAAAAACAGTAGCTCGAATTAACAAAAAAAAAATACTTCAAAAATGGTGCAAAAAATTTGCAGCTTGCGGTTGCAGCTGTTGCATGAACAGGAGAAGTCTAAGGAAAAGAAAACAAACATTAAAATTAGCTAACCAAAAATTGACTTCAAAAGGGCTATAATTATTACAAGTTTGTGTCTTAAGTCTTTTGTTTGAGCAAATCGAAACTGAATAGACTTGACTTCAACAAATATTTCTCCTAATTAACATAAAATATTTTTCTTAGATTTCTTTAACAAAATTGTTCCCATTGCTCGTTCAAACGCATGTGGAAACGTGCTTAGCTTCCACAAGCGACTCAGACGAGAGCTGTGTGAAGAATGTTTAGCCGCTTGTCTTTGCATGCATAATTTCTAAGACATTAAAATATTAAAGAACACACACTGCATAAACATGCATATAAATCATGCATTTGTGAGTGTGTGTATGTGTATGTGCGTGTGTGTGATATTCTTATTAACGTCTTTCAAACGAAATCAATTCAACTTATCTCAACTATCTCTATCTATAGTGCAATAGCGTTTGGCCTTGCGCACTAAAAACTACGAACATCTATAAAAACTGAAGTTTATAAAAAAAAAATAAAAAAAAAGTAAACTTAAAGTTGCCATAAATATTGGAAGAAGAAGGGGAAGAAACAAGAGTGTATTGCATACGAAAACGGGAAACTTCAAGGATAACCAGCTGACATGCCACATAAATTGGATTATTAAAAAGGCGGATCACGATATATAGACGAACATAATACATATATATATATATATATTGTGTATATAGGCTGCATATATAAGAGGTGAGTTGCATACAGAAAATTAAGTTGAAATGGGGGAAGTGAGAGGAAACGAGGGAAAGATTGGTTTACTTATAAGTATGACTAAACTTCCTATTGTTGGGGATTATAAGCACTATGAGAAGATAAAAATATTGTTTTTCTGATATACTCCTTTCTCATACATATGTATATTAAATTCATTCTATTCTTCTATTATATATTCATTCATTAACTATTTCTTCAACTAGTTCAGCTAGCTCTACGAATACATTTAGATAAAACCTTCTCATAACTCCAGCTATCTATATGACAAATTTGAGAATGATAAGTCATATTTTCAGATACAAAATTTTAAAGTTTAAATCCGGAAATATTATTACCGTTAACATATAAATTCTAACTCGACTATGACAAGTTTCAACTTTTATATACCTTCAAGTAATCTTTTCGATTATGATTGATAAAAAAAAATCCATTAGAATCGCTTTTGTTGTTAACCACTTCAACTCTGGTCTGACATCATGCAACAAGCTTATAAAAGCTGAACAAAACATTTCATGGCACGCCTTTGCCTTTATATCCATGGCTGTACTCATTGCGCAAAAATGTGATTATTTATCGATTATCGATAAACAATGGGCAGACAAAAATGGCACGCTTTCATTTTGCCAAGCGACTAGCAATCAAAATGATTGTATATATATATATCTATATAGTGTGCCATTATGAATGGTGTTTAAGTAATTGATTGATCGATACGATTGTGACACAGAGCGAAGACTAGAGGAGCAACTAAGCAGCCTCAACAACAACAACACACACACACACACACTCTCACGCATACCAATGCCATAAGTAGCACAGCAGCAATCAACATCAAAGAACAATTTCTTTTACTTTCTATAAAACCAAAACAAAAGCGTTGTCTGTCTACCGGCTTATATGTATGTATGTAAGAGCGTCAGTCAGTTTATCAGTTCGTCAGTTCGTCAGTCTCGCATTCGTTTGTCACATTTATTCAATAAAGGCCAAGTCAACTTCCAAAGTGGAGAGTCGAAAAAGCGAGAGCGCTACGACTACAAAGAGTTAACCTCAATTTTTTGAGACGCACTCTGCCGCATGTTGTTGCTTAACACCAACACCAAGAGAAGCAACAAAAACAATAACAAAGCTGAAAAAAAGAGCTGTGTAGTCTTGTTGTTATTGTTCGGTTGTATGTGTATATACATACATATTTTTTCGGTTAGAAAAATTTCACTAACTTGAAGTGAAATGCAGAACAAATGACGTGTTAGATGCCGCCCGCTGCCACCCGCTGCCATCGCTCCACTGTGAGATCTGTAAACACAGAAAACACATTTTTGGCAAGCATTTTTATTTGCTGAGTTCATAAGCATTTAACGCTGGCCAAATAAACTTGTTTGTATGCCATGATCTTTTTAGTACAGGCATCTTACGGATTTTTATTCAGATGAGTTCTGCTTAATATTTTAGATAAATGAAATTTTTGTGTTAGCAAGACTGGTTTGACTAGTTTGAGCGCGTGTTTTACGCGCTGTGTATCGATGATTAGTCATAATTTCATATATTGGCATGCGAATGGAACGGAAGTTGAGAGTTTGACTAGCGGCAAGTGCATCATCTGCTTTGTCTATCAGAAAGCAAAACTCATAAGCTTAACTTTACATTTCAATTTGTTTAATCCTGTTTCACTTGAATTCTATTGATTGACCGTATTTTTTTATATTCCATGATCTAATCCACATTCTTTAGATTTGACATTTACCTAGAATTTTCTCAAAAGAAACACAATTTAAATGCCCAGCTATTATTTCTCTCTCTCTCTCTCTCCCCCCATCTATAAATAGCAGCTGACGCCTAGACGGCGGTAGATAAACCTTCAAGCAACCCTAAAAGAAATCAAATTCAATTCACAAATCTAAAGTCATCCGCAGGTAATAATAGCATAGTAGCACTCTATACACACACACATACAATGGAAAATATCCTACAGGTTTATTTACCTGCTCTAAGGTGCAAGAAGTCATTTGAAACGTAGACGAAACTAGACACATTTTGATTGCGATTGAGACGAGGGGAAAAGACTCTTGTCTTATAAATAAGCCGCCTCTGGTTGCTCAAAATTTGACAAACAGCTCACAATACATCAAGTGTCAGTTAGCTGCAAGAAAGACGGGGCTACGCAAATGGGCGTGGCAGGCCGAGTCATGCAATAAGATTCCCGAACCCAGATCTCTTGAACTGATTATAGTTGTTTGCTGATCAAAGAGCATTCCAGTGCGCATCTTGCGTTGCTTTGTCGGTCGCGTTCGTGTCTTAAGTCTTTCGTTTTCGAACAAAACATGCGAGCAGTTCATATCATTAAATAATTATATGTTGCTTGCCAATAATTTTTTGGGATTTCAATCAAACATCATTTTTTAATCAACAACTTTTCCTTAATAATAACAAAATAAAAACGAAATTCCCAGCCAGCGCTTCCGTCTCTCTTTCGACAGTGAAAGTGCTTACAATCCTATTCTAAAAGCGAATTAATGCTGATGCCCTCAAGTGTCTTTTGTGCGAGTGAAATAAAAAAAAGAGCGCTTAATCATCTTGAAAAACAGTTGACAATATCATAGACGAGTAGGTTTCATAAGGTTTTCCAGCGTTGCATCTGTTGTGCTGTGGTGCTATGGTGGGCGCTTTCTCGGCGCCTTCGTCGATTAGTTACAATTGACACGAAAAGTTTTTCTCTTTCTTTCGTTGTTTTCATACATTTTTTAATTGTGAGAATTGTGTACGGTACGTGCACATAATGCCACAAGAAAGTGGATCTCTGGTGCGTCCGGCAAAACGTTTTGGCGCTGTCATTGTCGGCAATTGTTAAAAAGTGATTAAGCATGCTGCGGCAATGATATCTGCCTGCCGACATAGTAAAAGTATTTCTTTTGATTGCACTTATACAAAAGAAAAAAGTAAAATTTATATAAAATATATAATGTATTAAGTGCCAAGTGTGGGTGGAGGAGAGTTGAGAACTTATTTATTAATAATTTTAATAATCATTTAAAAACATATTTTAAAATTATGTTTTTGTTCTAAATATATATAAAAAAAAATAAATAAATATTTATAATAACATATAAATTTATATAAATGATAATTTTATAGAAATCTTATATTTATGTAGTATAAAAAAAAATTAAAATATTTTTTTATTCCTTTTAATAATATTAAAATTTTTTTTTCATATACTAAAATTAATTTATTTTTTTAGAAATCTTAGTTATTTTATTATTGAAAATATTTTAAAAAATTATTATTATTTTATTTATATAATTTTTTTAAATTTTTTTTTTACTAAAATCTCTTTTTTTTATAGAAATCTTAATTCATTTTTTTTTTAAATTTATATAAGTATATACATAATAAATTAATATTATTTTTATATATAATTATTACTTATTATAATGTAATAAACTCTGCTTTCCATAAGAGATTAGATTGTATATTTTAAGAAAATTCTTAGTTGTTTCTTTTAGATATGAAGTTTTTAGCCATTTTACACAGAATCAGTTTATAAGTTAAATTCCAAAATGACATCTGCAAGGTATCATTAAGGCATAGGTTTTGAGAGCTCTTAACTGCAGATAATTTCATTAAGATAAAAACGTTGATAGTTTAAATATAAAGAAACTCGCTGAAATGTACAAGCCCATTTCTGGTGTCAGCTATCTATCTCTACGAGCCTGCTCTCGCTGTTCCTTTCTCTCTCCCTCCCTCTCTTCAAGATACTTAGCTAGCATACAAAAGACTTATGAAACTTATGCATTCCTCAAACAACGCTCACTTTCAGCTTACAGCCGAAAATTTCAAGCAAATAGCTTGGCAAAAAAGCTATAAAATTCACATGAGTGCTTCACACCACAAGCAAACAAAGCCACACACAACCACACACACACACACAGATACACACCCTCAGCTCTTAGCTTGACTCTTGACTTGTCTGCCGCCTGCATATTTATTTCCAACTTGGCTTTAACCTGTTTGCGTTTCTGTTTTTGTTATTTTTCGCTGCATTCTCGGGACCATCTTTGAGTTTGAAGTAGCTGCGTCTTGAATTTCAAAAAAAAAAAAAAAGAAAAAAACTGTTACTGGTGCCGATGCCGATGCCTGCGCCGTGGCTCTGATCATGATAGCCACTCTTTATGCTCTTGCATGATATCACAGTTGCGTTTGCCTCACTGACTTCACACTCATGAGTGGGTGTTTGACTGTGTGTGTGTGTGTGTGCGTGTATCTGTGTGTCTACTGAGGTGCAGCCCCATTGCATATTTAGCATTTTTCTACCTCGCTTTTGCCAGGCTTGCTTTTGGCTTGCTTTGTTGATTTGCTTCTAGTACAATTTTTGTTATGATTTTTTTCTTTTTTTGGTTATGTTCAAGTTTTTCACTTCACTTTTCATTAAACGAAAACACATTGCGAAGCAAAACTCTTTCTTGTCTATTAACAAATTAAACATTAATTGCGCTCACCAGACTACGCCCCGTCCCGTTGTCTCCTTCAACTGGCATTGCATTGTGAAAGCGTTTGGACAGTAGAAATCATTTGACCATTTGTGTATGTAACTCGTGTGTGTGTGTGTGTGTGTGCTCTGCTCAGCTTTCGTCAGTTTGCACATAAAAACAAATATTATTTTTGTTGAAGCTTAAACATACTCGTAGTTACTAGCTGTTGCAGCTGCTGCTGGCGACTTGAGGCGTCGGTGGCAAGTTACACAAAAGACAAATATGGAGAGAGAGAGAGATAGAGAGAGCGAGAGGCTGGTAAATATTTCAACGTACCTCTATTTGGCTATCCACATATAGACAAACGATCCACTCGAAGATTTATCAATGAAAAACGATGATGAAAGCCAGCGATAATCATGAGGCCAATTTATATCCATGCAATTAACCTCTAGTCGAACCTTTAACTGTAATTACCCAACCTACGCCGACCGCAAATTGTATGCGCAGACCACAACCTTCACAGCTCATTAGACCCTTCAAGTGCTCAGTGCTCAGTGCTCAGTGCTCTCTCTCTCTCACTCGATAAGCCACAACGCGAACCACTTTAAAGGCGAGCACAGCTTCAATAGCTTCAAAGACTGAGGCTTTTGGCTACATTATTTATGGCAACCCAAATACCGAACCGTTCACAAATGCCACATGCCACAAAACGAAACTAGTTCAATGGGGCTGCCCAGCTGGTTTTCTGAAGCTGTAAGTAGAGTTTGGCTGGACAGCGGCCAAGCAGGCAAAAGACTCCAAGCATCGCTTGGAGCTGCCGCTGCTGCTGCTGCTGCTGCTGTTGCCGCTACCTGCGAGCCCAAATTAAACACACAAATTTGTGCTAAGGCAAAAGATCAATAACACAAACACACAGTAACCGTCGCTAACTGAAATGAAATCACGCTCTGATCAACCAACAACAACAACAATGAGAAGAAATTTACATAAAAATCTGGTTTTCGATTGTAGAACATTTGTTAAGGAAAAAAAAACAGTTCACTTCGTTGCGCTGCAGTCGTTCAGTCTGCCCAGCGCTCATAACGGACCCAAAAGCGGATATTATAACAAAAATATCTTTTTTTTTGTATTTATTGCCAATGAGAGTGAATCTGATTTTCGTATAAGTAAAAGGGCAACAATGTGGGTCGACAGCTGCTGCCACATATGTGGCTATATTCATAAATGGAAATGTGCCCAAGAAATATCAATTTCATGTAAATATGAGGGAATATAAATATGAGCTTAAGAGTTTTCTATGAAATATTATATCGATATAAAAAAAACGAAAGTTTACTAGTTTATTTATATGATTATTCTAGTTATTATTTATTATTGGACTTTATAGAATATTAAAAAAAAATTCCTATATAAATTAAAAAAAAAAAATTTAATACTCTACAAATTTATATATATTTTTAACAGATTTATAGGAGTAAGCCTGAGCTAAACTTAAAAATAATAAAAAATCAAAACAATTATATATATAATAATAAATATCATATATGCTTACAGGCTGCACACCAAGTCTGTTTCAGCCATTTGAGATCTTATTAAAATGATTTCCACAAAAAAAAGTCTAAAAGAAAATATGAGTATAATCTATAAGTTTACATATTTTGATCAGATGTTGAAGAGTAAGCATTAGTTAAGGCTAATAACAATCAAAAAGGAAACTAGAATCATATAATATATATAATAAATATATGATATATGTATATAGGCTACAAACAAGATTTGTTCCAGCCCTGGTATCTTATGTTTGCTGTGTTATTAACAGGTTCGCTACAAAAACAAATCTGATTTTTCAATGAAACTTTTACATTTCAAGGGAAAAAGCTTGTTTTAACTGTAAGGTATGACTTCATATTCATAAATGTTGGCAATATTTGGAAGCTTCATATATCGGCTAGATATAAAAATCATATATAAATATTTATCCATTTATCTATCTAAAATATCGAAAGAAAAATAATTTAGCGCTCAGCTCACAAATGAAAATATATTGAATTAATTATATTTTCAGTGGAACAAGCGCAGAAATTATTCAAAAAAAATAAAAAAATTGTATATAAACATTTGGAAAATAATAAAATAAAGCCCAATCCTAAGTCAGGAAATACAACCCAAACTAAAATCAAATTACAAACAATATTTTTCAAGCTTGCAGCCCTGTTATAATGATCACTATATATAGTTAGTTAGTTTTCTTTTCGATACGACTAGTTGTTAAAAAAACAAAACTAATCGCTTTCCCTCGCCTGCTCCTTTTCCAATCAAACCAGCTACGCGAGAGACCCAATTTTCGAAAAGCACGCTGTCATAAAAGCAATTGACCTTCAAGCGTTTCGATTTACAAAGTTGCCGTAAGATCGTAAAAGCAAAACTAATAAAGTTTTTGGTCATTAGTTGGGCGGGCATAAACGAGTTTGGCACAGTCTGTGTGGCCAATATTGACTGACCAGGCGCCCGACAAGTGCTGTGAGTGAAAGTTCAGCTTTGAATGAAAAACTGGAAATATACGCCAGGCAGTTGTTGTGCCAGGCAATGTGAAATGGAAAACTAAATGCAGCCCATAAATGGCAAGCCGGCAGCTGGCTGCAGTTGCTAAAGCAAAAAAAAAGAAAAAAAAGTTCACCAAATTGTTTAGCAGTTGACTTTTACCATTTGTCGGCGAGCAGAGTTGCAGCCATAGCCAGAGCCTACTGTATTTTCAACAACCAGCCACATTTAGTCATCGTCAATGTTTTCTTTAAATGTCGAAGGTGTCATCAATAATGAGCAACCCGACTACCTCACCTCACCTCGCCTCGACTGTGAGCCCGCAGTCAACCGGTTTGTCTACAGGGCTGCGACTGATGCTGATCTTTTGTCTGGCTTTTAGTTTTTCTTGCAGTTTGGCTTTTCATTTCGATCGCTTTGCATATGCTTGAAAATTTGAATTTTGATTGACGCTCCACGAGTTTTGGGGCCTTTCCGTTCGCTCTGGCTATTGCGAAACATCTGCGCCGACATGTTTGCTAAAAAGGTTTTGTTCGCTACATTGCCACACTCAAGTCTTTGATGTTCTGTGCGCGTTGTTGATGCTGCCGTTGATGATGACGATGGTCTGTCTATCGCTATTGTTGTGGTTACATGTGTTCTGTCGCTGTCTGCAGCATAGTCAGCTCTGTGATAGCTGTAGTTTCTGAGCTATAGCTGTCAAGTTTGTTACCTAAGTCTTATGTTTTGAGTGCTCAAATCAAGTAAATTTAATCACCTCTGCAAAAATATGCATTTAATAAGTTTTATATTTAAATATATACACCTTTATCAGGCACGAGTATATCTGCTGTCGCAATGCATTGTGTTGGGCATTTACTATTATCTCTTACCTTCGCTTATTGATCAAAATGCCTTAATTAATAGCTCCGAAAAGGTGTCATGCACGCTGATTACGAAAAACGTATAAAACAGCAACAAAGATTGAATAAGTTTTAACTTCAATTTCCCATGCCGGTTTATTTTCATGTAAATTTTGTGAATATTGCCAAATGAATTGAAGCATTGGCGCATAATCAACTAACCATATGCGAGATGCATAATCAAAGCTATAGCTAAAACTCGAACCTTTCACTCTCGCCTGGGCGCCTCTATTTACATGCTAAATACGTATTAACTTTTGGATTATTATTTATATTATCAAGTATGCATACGACAGCTCATATTTGCATATTGCATATTGCAGTTAACTATGAGCATTGAGTCAGAGTCTGAATGACGCGATCATCTGTCTGTTTTTTGTTTGAGCTGGACTCTGTCTGCATAGCCAGATAATATTTTTGGCTGCCTCGTGGCATAGTTCGTGCCGAATCAAAATTCGGTTCATGTTTGCGGGACTCTTTCATTAGCTACGATTATATAAGTAAAATATTTGCCGGGGTGTTGACTTCTAACCGACTGACTGGCTAATTGTATGGCCCGAGGGGCAGCGAATGTCTGAAGAGTTGGGGAACATAATAAAGTAATTCAATTAGCCACAGAAATGGTATAAAATCAACGGAAATTACAGTTAGGCACAGTTAACGAAATTTGCCGTTCGTTGAGAATAAAAATAGAAAGAAAATAGATAAATTTAACACTTCTTAATAATAATAATAGCAATAATATATTAATTATACTCTTTTGATAAAGTTCAGTTGTCAAAGACTTTTCACAGTTTGAGCTACTGTGACTTTGACTCACCAGCGCAAATTAATGTCAATGCTTAATGCACAATGCTCAGCTTAGCTAATGACCATGCTATTTTTGGGTCTACGCCTCCTCTATAAAATTGACACTGCCTAAGCTTCATTGAGCCACAAAGTAAATACATATATGTATACACATTGTCGTTGATAAACAAACTGTTGGCGCAGCTCACAACAATTTTTTTTAAATTTTTTGGCGCCTTTTCGTAGACTAAACAATGGCAGCAATCACCCACACACAAATATTTGTGCTGTTCAGCTAAATAAATAACACACAACATAGACATAGCAGCAGCAGCAACAGCAACAGCGACAACAACTGTGAAGCCAGTTTGCTGCAAATGTTTGGCAGCAAGTTGCTTTCTGGGCCAAACCGCATAGCCAGCTAATTGCAACAACATCGACAGCCGCAGCAGCAACAACAGTTGCCGGCTGTTGGTTAGCAAAAATGCGGTTTGGGTGGCTACACAGCTGCACCATAGCCAAATAGAACATTAAATGATTTGTATGCTTTTTAACGAAGGTGTGATAGAGTATGATTGGGCTGACAAAATTATAAGTATATAAAGTTAAGTATAGATAAAGTAAAAAGGTATTTAAAATATTTAAAAGTGAAATATTATAATATTATAATTATTTATTTATATTAAATTATTAGAAATATTATAATATTATAATTATTTATTTATATTAGAGCAGAGTTGGGTGTTAAGAATAAGATTTTAAAAATAATTTATTATGTGGAAAATATTGAAATATAAATATATATTATGCTGAAGGTAAATATACAGAGAATTGTTATAGAGAAGAAAAGAGTGAAATAAATAGAAAATAAATATAAATAAAATTTATGAGTGAAATATTGAGACATCTTTTGTGTGACTTTGTGTGCTCAGCTTCATCAGTTGTGCCTTATGAGCAATAAATCATTTTTATGTATTTCATATTTATACCATTCTTCTTTCTTTTAATTTCCCTTAAGATAATTCTTATGAATTCTAAATATAAATTTAAATTAGCTGTTCTATAATAAATATTTTAAACCACCTTTCTGAGCTCTCTTAAGAAACCATCCACAATGTATTTGAGCATTCATCTATTTGAACTCTAGAGATTTGATGTACATCTCTACTTTTTTCTATGCATGCTCAGCTTGTTTATGTTTTCCGACTTCGAAATGCATAAAATATTCAAAAATTAAGTTTTGTGTGCGCGAGAAAAATCATAAATGGTAAAATTATGCGCGTTGCATAATGCAAGCAATTGAGAAACGGGCGCCGCCCTTTTTTTGCATATATTATTTGAGCTACAAGTGCGGGAAAAAGTTGGCTTAAACTTAACTTCTTTTTTGTGTGTTGCTGTTAATTAACGTTGAAAGCTTTTGACTTTGTTGGTGTCGTGTAGTGCGTGTGGAGTATGCGGCGCTTACTTGCAAATTAATTTGCCTTTCAATACAAAGATGCCGACGCCGACGCCGACGCCGACGCCGACGCTGACGCCGACAGCCGTAAGCCGTAAGCCGTAAGCCGCTTTGTATGACTCAAGTTGGCTTAAGTTTCAGCCTTTCGCATGCATTAATCAAAGTTATCTAATAATTATTGTTATACATCTGTATGCCGCTAGTCGCAAATGAAACATGCACAAGTGTCCAAGTGCTGTGCACAACCTTCGCGTTTGACTAAATTTTAAAGCTGAGACTCGAGATGCCAACGAGTATTTGCGGAAACTGTTGATGGGCTGGGCTGGGCTGGACAAGGGGTATATCACATACGTCAAGTTTTACAGCTATAGCTAAAATATCATTTCAAACAAACATAAACAACAAATCATTACAAAAGACTTAGGCAACAAACTTGTTTTGACTGATGATATAAATATAATAAAAAATGCATTTTACGAGGCATAAAAATGAAAAATTTGTAAAAAAAAGAAAATAAATCATCAACCATAAGATGAAGTGAGTGACATAAACAGATTTTTAAATAAATTCCTTTAAGTTAATAAAACTCAATTAAATATTTTAGTTTCTACTCAGCAAATGTTTGCTGTAAGCTTAACTATGCAAGCGTAAACAAAAAACAACAACAATACCAAATATATAAACTAATGCATAATGTGTTAGTTAGTTATAATTAGTTGACAATAACGTCAACCTTGTGCCTCGATCTCGGCTTTCAGAGCCACAGAAATGCCAGACTATATGACTTATTTTGCATAGCATATGAATGAAAAGGCATACAAACGCACACACACACACACACACACTATGTCTGAGCATTTAACAATGAGACAAAAGTGAACTACAAAGTTCAGAGAGACAAGCACTTGGGATTTATGACAACAATGCAAAGAGCCTTAAACTTTGTATGTGAAGTGTAGAGGAGGCAGATATAAGAAAATGATTGTATAAGGCATAAAGTCAAATGCGCTTAAGTTTTCTTGTCTTTTCTATCTTTTTTTTTTTTTTGTGTTTGCAAACAATATGAGCAATTGAAATGGGCGTCTGACAAGTTATAAGAGTTAAGCTCTAGCTGCTGCCTATGCACAGATGTCATATGAGTGATGTTTAGATTAATTTTATTTAATTAGTTGGCAGTCTTTGGAGAGAAGGAGGAAATGGTAGAAAGCCTTGTGACATATATATATTTTTTTATAAATAATATAAAGTTTTCTAATCGCAGCTTAAAGAAAGCTCTTAAAGTATAAAATATTGTTTAAAATTCTTTCAACATTTCTTTGATTTTATCATTCATTTTTTTTAGATACTTCTCTTACTAGCTTTAGCTTTATCTTTCATACAAGTATTAGTTGATTTTTTTATTTTAATTTTTTATTTATTAGTCTTAAGCCCACATAACTTTGACAAAACATCATTCCGCACTTCACGCGACCAAAACATATTAACGCCGCCAGAGTTGAATTTATTGCCTGGCTGAAACCTCAGCGCATTAGTCAGCTGTTAAAATAATTATATATATATAAACTTATATATACATATATATATATATATATATATATATATATATATATATATATATATATGCAAATCTTGTGCGGTTTCTGGCCAGAAACTTTCTAAACCGCATTCACAAAGTTTTCCAGCCACAAAACACGTGCTGCGCTCAAATTTACAGAAGTGATAAAATTGCTAAACGCTTCAAGCTCAAATTGGTTGAAAAAAATGTCGGAGACATCGTCATTCTTTGTTTTTTTTGTTGTATTATTTATTTTTTGAATTATAAACAAGTTTTGTTAAATTTATTTAGTCATTATGGGTGCGGCTTTTCTTATTTGTTGTTTGACTTTTTGCGCTGATTTCTTGCTATTTATTGTATTAGAAATAAATTGTTAATCTTTTTTTGCTTTGTCGTTTTTTTTTTTCTTTTTTGCAGACTGCCCCATTCAACTTTAATTGGCCTTAAATCGGCAAAACATGGCCAAAACGACGGCAGCCAATTCGCATTGGCTGGCCGCTTTGCTGTCGCTGCTGCTGGTGGTGCTGGTAATTCGCACAGCCACAGCGGATGAGGCGTTTTCGTGTCCAAATGGTAAGTTCACATTCAACTTGAATTTCCAATTTCAGCTGCACTTCAAAGATACCAAAAGGCACGTGCGTGGCCGCTGCAGGTGTGGCCAAAAATGAAATAAACTTGCGCATAAATCAAAGCGCAAATAAATGTAATTACATATCTATATATATATATATATATAGATGTACATCGGTATAGAAATTATATGGGCATGTATATATGTTATTTTGTATGTAGGTAAAACGGATGTTGAATTGCCTTTTTGCCAATGGGTCGGGCAAATTGTCTTTGATTTCCGTCGATTTAATTGCTGTTTGTGTGTATCTGTGCACAGTTAAAATATTTGCTAAACTGTTATTAAGTTTAGCTGATATATAGATTTTTTGCAACTAACTTCTAATTATATATTTAATTGTATGCGTATTAAAACGATTTCAAAGGCAACATTTATAAAAGTCAAGTATTTTCTGCTCAAGTCGAATATTTCTAAAAATTTATGGAGTTTTGGAAATTGTTACTCAGCTATTATAATTTTCTATCTAGTTATTATTTATCAGAGTTTAAATTCCCAAAATTTCATTTGCTTATCATAACCAATTTAACTACTTTATATAGCATTCAGTTGCATTTCCTACTTCAGTACAAAAATTTCTTAAAACCTTTACAGCAGCTGCATTTTTTTATTGCCCCATCATCATTCATCAATTAATCCAAAGAAAATCTTGTCGGCATTTTTACTCAAATTTTAATTCAGATTTTCTCCCAATAATTGTGTTCATTAATCCGAATTGCATGCTGCTTATAAGCAAATTAATTCTTTTGAAAATTAATGAATGAGTAATAATGATATACAATTTTCTTCAAAAAGAAAACTGCCCATCATTCATTGTTTACAATCAAGATAAGCCCTGAATAGCTCAGCTCAATAATCATTTATTACACTCTACATTCTCTGTGGTTAAGCTCAGCTAGGCCTTAGGATAGGAAAAAACTTAAACATAATTCTTTGCAGGCCTGTTTTGACTATCATTAGGCCACCAACTGCTAAGCTCCTTTCATACATATAGCGCACACTTTGGCCATTAAAATGGGGCTTTATCGTTAATGACAAATCTATACAAAAGTTGCCAACTTGCCAAACGGGTTGAATTTTTGCTACAATTCGGCCAGAACAAAAGCAAAAGAATTTGGAATAGAACTCGAAATGACGGAAATGCTGGAGCGGCTAATCAATCATTATATGGCCAGTAAGGCAGTCAACACTTGGCGCTGAAGCCTTTCACTCGATGGCCACCTACAACTGGCAGTTGGAGCGATAACGGTTATTACATATGCCAAACTGGTTGCTGGTTGCTGGTTGCAGTTGCTGTCCCACTGGGCGATAATGCCAAGAATGCCCGCCATGTGGCTATGACAGCACACAGAACTCTCTGACAAAGCTTATTTATATATAGAGAAATATCTGTATATACTCGTAGTGAGTACTCCATCGACAAGACCAACCACGGCACCACATATGTGAGGCGAGACAAGTTTCTAGCGTAGAAAAAAAAGTAAAAAAAAAAATACGTTAACGCGCTTCGAAACAAGATTTCTTAACGGTTGTTTAATGCCAACCCAAGTTTGCCTGACTGACTGACTAACTTGGCGATCGGCTTGCCTACTCCTCCTTCTCCTCGTTCTTCTGTTTCTCATTCCCAGTCGCAGTCCCAGTCCCAGTCTACCTAGCATGCCACTGATTTTAGCTGCTGCTGTTGTTGTTGTTGTTGTTGTTGTTGGAATAGCTGTAGCTGCCTCGTATTAACTAGCTGCAGTTGCTGTGCTTATTAACACTTTTATATGCACACAACCACAATCACGCACACACACACACAGCCAAACACCTGCCAACGGCGCAGCCAATTGCAGTGCGGCCAAAACAAGTTCGTTGCCTAAGTCTTTTGATATTTTAATGTTACGTTGCTTGTGTTTTTTGATTCATATGCAAGGTGTAAGCTGGTGAGTCTGTATGTGTATGTGGTTGTGTGTGTGAGTTGTTATAGGTGCAGTTGTGCAAAAAATAGGCCAAACTGTTGGCGGTTAATGCAGTTGCTGCTGCTGCTGCTGTTGTTGTTGTTGCCACTGCTGTTATTCAGCTTAGGCATTACTTTTATTGATGTCTTATGAGTGAAGCATAATATAAACTAAGCTATGGGCGTTTAACTGATTAAATAAGGTGTAGCTTTCAACTGCTGACAAGAGTGACGCACAGCTAATGTTAACTATATATATATATATAGATAGATAATTTATAGGAATATGTTATTGTATTTTCTTAGAGTTTTTCTAAATTGTTTTTAGCTTTTTAAAAATCACCATTAAATTCTTAAAAATTTCCTTAAGCTCTCTTCTACTTATTATGCGTATCGCTTTCTTTGATGTTGTGCTATAAATTAAACATAAATCCACTTAAAATAAGCTAAAAGCAGTTATAGAATTGAGAGTCTGTGTAATTCTAGTCAAAGCCACGCCAAAGTTTGCCTTCATTACTCGTCACTCAAGCATCACGTCTAACTGTAAAAGCCTCAAATTGATAAACAGACAGACAGACGAGTAAAGTAAACAACTCGCAATCTTACCTAGAAACGAAACGAAACGCATAAGTAGGCAACAACAACAACAATAACAAGAACTAGAAGAAGAACAGCAGCAACAGCAAGAACAACGCGACTTCCATAATTTTTGGACACGCTCGAGCAAATGCCAAGAGCATCATCAGCTCTGAAAAACTAATTAAATTAACTTCATTTCGTGTGCTGTTGCCAGTGTAAATGCAGCATTTTGGGTCAGCACGCACAATCCCCCCCGAAACTAAGTGATATATGACACACACACTGTGATAAGCGACGGCGACGGCGACGGTCTTTTAACACATATGACTGAATGAATGGCTAGTTGTTGTGGGGTGATATTATTTATGATTTTCAAATTTCAGCATTTAGCTAATCACGAAGCGTAAAATGCTCGTGTGCTTAAGCAAATTTGTGTGTGCGGTGGTTTATGGAAGTCAACAATTTTCTAGTTGACTGACTTCTGTGTGAACTGTGCGAAAGGTGGCGAGTGTCTAACAACAACAAGAATAGCCGTAAGAAAGAGAGCATGTTTAAGATGAGCATTACCCAAGCACACACAAATGTGTGAAAAGTTAAATGAACTTTACGTTAGAGTCCAAGGGTTTAATGAACGTTTGGGCCAACGGCCATTGACAGCTGGCCAAATCAAAGCTAAGGCTAAGGCTAAGGCTGAGGCAGGTAATCCACAGCAAAGAAGCAACAGTCGATAAAACAGCTAGAATTACACGATTTATTCTTGTAATACCGCTTTCTACGCTATGAACAGATCTCGGCGTTTCTTTTATTGTTGATTATATGGTAAAGATAAAGATTCGCGTTGCTGAGCCAAACAGAAGAAAATGCATAAAAAATGAGGCTAATGAAAGGGGCACAAGAAGATTTATTGCACTTGTGAAACTATATGCGTGCCCGCAACTTGATTTTCACTTTCTTCTTTCAGCCAAACAACAACTTACAAAAGAACAACAAACAACATAAAAAACTATGCTGGTAATTAAATTGCCAAAGTGAATTTCCAAATTACCTAAATAGGACAAATGGCACGGATATTAAAAGTGACTTTTCAACGGGGTCAACAGCAAAATTAAATTAAATGGGCTAAACGTAAGAGATTTGTGTACATATTTGTTGTTGCAGCTGATGGAGAGCATCAAGTCTGAGTGCTTGGTTGTTTCACAATCAGGTATTTTTAGAGCTTAGAGTACCACATTATATGCTTGACCTTTGGAATTTCGAAATTTATGAGAATAAACAAAAATTTGTAATGTGAATTTTTGTATACCCTTTTTATAATGTTTTTGCTAATATGAGTATCACAAGCAGAAGAAAATTTGCTTGGTGCTATAAAGAATATATATTCTTCAATATCTTTATATATATATATATATTCTTTAATATATATTCAAACAACTATGCTTGGATAGAACTGCAACTCACGGCTTCTTCCCTCTGATATGGTAGAGCCTCAAATTTTTTCAAATTTTACTGCAATAGGAGAGCATGATAAGAGTGCGCCGACATGCCTGAGCTTACAACTTCTTCTTTTAGTCGCTCTCATTCACTTCTCTTACATTCAATATAGTAATTCAAATGCCGTATGTTATATTCTTGATATGGCTCAACAATCGAGAATGTCTAGACCTGTCTATCTGTCTGTCTCTCTGTCTCTGTCTCTCTGATCTTGAAATCATTCTAAGTAACCGAAAATCTTTTGAGTTTCCATTGAGGCAGTTAATGTCCTTATTAAACTTCTGTTAATTGCTAGTTTTCAGGTTATTGTCTAGTCCTGTCTAAGTCCTTTGAATATTATAATAATATGTAATAAGTAATCATTTTTGTAAGAACAGCATTTGAAGTTGCAGGTGTATGAGCGGGAATGTCGTTCTTTTAACTCATGTTATAAGCAAAGCCTTAACAACTGAACATAAAACAAAATTGAATCAAACCACAAGCTCAATCAACAACAATTTGCATTCAATTCCCCTTCTCAATCGCACTCTCAATCTTTGCTTATGAAAAGATTTCTTAGAACCTTTTCACAACCACTTAAACTACTTTAGCAAGGTCATTCGATTGGTCGCATAGCAAATACCTTTACTAAAACGAACTCTAGAAATTTTCTCACAGTTTAAGCAATTCAGAAACTGTTGCAAGTGCCGCAGTCGCAGCCACAGCACTTAAAACTTTTTGTTATTTTTGAGTTGCAGCTAAAATACAAAGTTTGTGGCAAACACAAAACAAAACATACCATTTCTTGTTATGTCTGAAGCTTATGCAGCACTCTCAGATACTTAAACATATATAAATTATTACGTAAGAAATTCTCACATTATTAATTTGTATTGTGCTCGCAAGATTTCGTCAGAGAGCGGTCTGAGTGTTGAGTCTGAAATTATAGACAATGATCAGCAGGCGCAGAGATGCTTTTGGCTTAAAGCGCTTTGGCAATTAGAGCACGGCTAACAAATGCAGTTGCAAGCCTATATGTAGAGATGTATATACGTGGGCTCTAAAAGCCGTTTTTTATGTGGGGCATAAAAAGAGCAACAACAACAACCACAACAGCAGCAACAACAGCAACAACAACAACAGCAAGTCACGCAGCAAATTTGCATGGCTTACAAAACTTCCTGGCAAAGCATTTCAAGTATGTGGCACAATTCAATAAAGCAGTCAACAGCCAGCTAAATACAAGTTTAAGATCCACACACACACACACACACACACATACACACACAGGGGCATTCTCGTATGACAAAGAAAATTAAAAGAACCAAGAAACTGGCTAACCTTGTCCAGCTGTTTGCTGCACCCAGTCCAAGAGCAAAGGAATTTGTTTTTTAGAAGCCATTGCTAGTTACGTGGCTGAAATGGCTTAAAGAGAAACTACAACAGCTTGACGGCCAGGGTGACACACACACACACAGATACTCTAAGTGGGTGTAGAACGAGACAGAGAGAGAGAGGCAGATAGAGACAGGCAAATAGTTGGCCATTAAAAACAATTACATGAGGTTTGTTATGCTGACCGTTTCTTAACTTTTTTTTTTTTTTGCCGTTCGACTGATTTCAATTGAAGCGTGCTAAGAACTCCAAAGAATCCCAATGTGTGCCTCACCGGTTCTACTTTTTTTTATTTATTCACTTTTTTTTCGGTTAAGTGGAACAGCGTACGGTTATGTTTGGGCTATTTGTTGCTATGAAGCGAAGCTAAAATTAAATAAAAATTGCTGCGGTAAATAGGCAACAAATAAATTGAAATTGTGGCAAATAGCGGTTTACAGTTAAGTAAACAAATAAGCTAAAAAAAAAAAGATAAAAGAAGCAGAGGAATTCGTTGTACAACTGGCCAAGAATTTAAAGCAATTTGTTGGCATGACAGCAGAGATTAACAAAATTACTTGTGACGTATTGATGTGAAGTGCTGTAATTACGAAATGACTAATAATAGAATGAAATACATGACAATATGTATGTTGTAGATTAGTTTCGAGATATTCAAACTTGACATAATTATGTCAGGTCAGTTGGCCAAATGTCTACAAAAAAAATTGAGTTTAATGTGCAAATTTACGAGCTGTCAAAGCTCAGTTTGTCAGGTCGTAGATCAAGGTAGATCTTTGAGTAGATAAAGTATGAGATATATGAGATCTGACATGCATTCATGTAAACTGTCATAATTTATTATAATAATTAGACAGATTAGATGTTAGACTTAAAAAGAAGATCAAAAATGATTTTAAAAATCAATTTAAATATTTTAGCTAGCTTTGAGTTATTATTAAATCAGATTTGTTATCTGAAATTCATGTTTCTTTGATTTCCAGCTACACGGAAATCGTGAAAGTCCATGCCAAATCCTAACTATCTAACATGCTGAGATATGTCAGCTTATGTCGAACTGTAACAAGTTTCAGTTGCCGCCAAAAGGCACCAAAGGCGATGCTGGCCTAAACGTTTGGTGATAACTTTTATCGACGATTTGTCAACGCAGTGAAAATTGTTGAAATACTTTTGCTTTTTTTTTCTTTTTTTTTCTACAATTTTGATATGTCGTATAAACATTGAACGCGCGCGCGCCTAGTGGCATATTTTAGTCGATTTGATTTTAAATGAAAGCTGTCAATCAAGCCAGCTGAAGGCGGGCTCAACAAGTCACATCAACTTTCCCATTTTACCAGGAAAACGCAATGCACAATTTCGATTGAGGAAAATGAAAGCGCCACAAGCCAAAATAATTAATTGTAATTTGCTGCAAAAAAATAATAAAATAAATTAGCTACTTAAGTCTGAACAACTAACTTCTAATTCATGATATCTTGATGCTGACCGAGTAAATAACTCAATTAAATGCTTGTGTCTCAAGAACAAGTAATTAAATCTAAACAGCTCATATGTCTCTTAATGGCATAGAAAGCCAGAGCCAAAGCCAAAGAGATGTAGAAATTAAATTATGCAAAACAAGTCGCTTTGATTGGGGTCACGCTTAGAGACCTCAGCGTGAAGCCAACTGCAACTGAATTTAATGTCAAGAGCTGCGCTCGAGGAAAGAGCAGAAGAAGTTGCTATAGAATTTTATATCCATGGTGGAAGCCAAGAGTTTTTGGTTATGGGAAGTAATTTCTCCTCTTATGAACCATCTTGACTTCCCATCCCAAGTGTGAGGTTTTCCATTAGAATCAAGTCTATGGGCCAAGTTTGTTGATGGGCAAATCATATGAAGGGAAATCAAATTTTTTTGAAGTATAGTTTCTTTTGGCTAGATTTTCAAACTCATTTATGTAAATATAGGGTATATATATCTTTCATCATATCTAATTTTGAGTTAAAATATTATACTATAACTCATAAGCGCTTTATGAGCAATTTAAAATTAAAATATAGAAGTCTGTTGAAGGCCAGTAGAAAGCGAATGTTTATTGTCAACTCATGAAAGTTAATTAACCTGAGAATATTTAATTCATATTTTTAATTCATATGAAATTTTAATGAATTTTTAAATCTTGAATTAAAAATTTATATAAATAAATTTATATATAAATTGTATTAAATTATTTAAGAAATTTAATTTAATAAAAGTACTAAATATAGTTATAGAATTTTTAAAATTTTAACTAATTTACTCATTCGACTCTATTCTAATTTTTTTTTTTACAAAATATACATATATAGCAACATTTTTGCACTTAATGCATTTTCCCAAACCGGGTTGTGACCTTGTCTAATACGAATTCATTATTGTATTTTTTTTTTTACAGGCTGGGAACTGCGCGGCTTAAATTGTTATAAATATTTCAATATCAAACATTCGTGGGAGAAAAGCGCCGAACTGTGTCGAAGGTGAGTAAAATCATAGCATAACCATAATCAGATGTTAATTTGAATATATCAGTATACAACTAAATATATATGTATATATGGTTATATGGAGGAAGTTGTGGGCATCGGACTTCTGTTTTAGCCAAGCAGTGAACTGGCTCAAAGTAGCTACGCTTCAATAAGCACAGCTACCTGTTCTTCTTGATAGATAGATACTAAGACAGATAGATGCAAGTTGTCCGACTGGCTGTCAAGATCTATGCTTGAGTACATATATATACGATATATATATATACTCGATCGGCTGTAGTTGCCGTTACAGCACCGCATTGCATTTCCGCTGACAGTTAACTGTCAATGCCAAAGTGGGCTGCCTCCCAGGCCAAAATGCAGCCAGCAGCAGCAGCAGCATCGGCAGCAGCTTTGGCGCTGTTGACCAAGTTCGTAATTGTTTTTCAGGCCTGGCTGGGCCGGGCCATCGATAAGCCAATGCGATGGCCGATGATTCATAATAATTTGTTTTTTTTTTTTCTCTGCTTCAACTTCTTCTTCTTCGGCCACTTTATTCGAGCGAAAAGAAAGTCGTCGACGTAGTCAATAAGCTTCCGGCGTTCGGCCCCGAAAAAAATATAAGCATTCCTGATTCGGTTTTTGGGTGTTAACCCACTGTTGACCCAAATACTTGCGAGTGGTTCGGCCAGTGCCTGCCTGCACCTGTTCGAGAGAGCTAAGAGCTCGCGCAGCCTAAAAACCTTTTGTCTTGTGGGCATGTCTTGGAAATTGAGAGTGTTTCGATTTGATCGAAGTCGTAGTTTTTTATCGATTGTAATTTCTGCTTGACTTTAATGAGCGTGTGAATCGCTGGCTTTTGGATTGACCGCGGGGCATGTGGGGTGAAAGTTATTCAAAATGAATCTGTTTTTTTTTTTTCATTTATTTTTTCGGTGCTTAACATTAATAAAGTTATAGGCTGGCCATAGACTTGGTCTAATGTCAATGGCCTACGCAATTTCTCTTTGCTGTCAGGTGTTAAATGGCAATTACATATGCCCGGCACAGGCTACACCAGTTGACAATGGCAGCAGCAGCTACAGTGGCTACTTCTATAATGTACACGTCATTTACATGCCATAGACCTCGCCCCAGTCCACTGCCAATTAAAATGCTGCTAACGTTTTATTAGTTTTGCCACAGCACAAGTTCAACAAACGACAAACAACTGTTGACTGCTCGATAGATTTGCCAAAAAAAAAGTACATATATACATATATGTTTATGGACTATGTATATAAATCTGAGTTGAAGATAGCAGTATATGTCAGGTGTCGTCTTTACACTCCAAATGTGAAATATTTCTTTTGGGTGAAATTTTCTTTTTGTTTTCTTACTCCCCTGTCTGTCTCTCCCTATCTCAATCTCGCTGTCTTAACGATTTTGCGTGTGCAGCATGCGAAATACGTAGAATGAAGGAAAGTGCCGATAAGGCGTTAACATTTCCAGTTAACGGAGCTGTGACCAAATAAATAAAAGCCATTCGTGAATTTGGAACTTGTTGGCTTTTTAGTATTTGGGCGTAGTCGACGAAACGCAATGAAAAACTCTGTTTGAATGATGTTTTGGCAGTTGCCTATGCGGACAAGTCAATTTGCTTGAACTTTTGGTCATAGGCGCGGAAACTTTTATTGAACCATAGAATTTTTGACGGCATTTTTAACAGAGTTATAAATAGTAAAGGATAGTAAATTGAATGCTATTAAAAACTAGTATAATATTATTAAATGTTTTAATATATTGTACATCTGAACTTTTATTGATTCATAGGGTTTTTAAAGAGCTTTAAACAAAGCTAAAAGAAGTTGGGAGTACTAAGAATATTTTTCAATGCCGCTATAAAAGTAGCTTTAATAAAAAATATTTAAAAAATATTACTTTTATTATACAAAATTTTTGTAGTATTATTTTTAACATATTTTTAAAATATATTAATTATATATTTATAATTTTATAATTTTATTTAAAACTAAAAATTATTTTAAAATATTATTTTAAATATATTTAAAAAATATATTCCATTCATATCATTTCTTAAAAAATAAAAATGTTGTTTTTAGAAACTTATATATTTATAAAATGTTAATTTATATTTGCACACCGTTCGTACATATCATTATGTTGTTCCACGCATGAGACTTGAGTAAATTTTCAAATGTTTAACATGATGGTGGTGAAAATAAGCAAGTACAGACGTGCAAATAATACCAGACAACAAAATTGTTAAGTGAACAGCCAAACATGGCAAACAACGCATTCCACTGGCATGCACACAAAGACACACTTACTCAAATATGTATTCAGCCAGGTCTTCAGTTTTCACTTGGTATTAGGTGTACAATTGCCTGTTATGTATTTCGGATGCGGGGCGGTGTGGGGCAGTGCGTTGCTGCAGAGATGCAGTGAGTGCAACATGCATAATTTTTGGCATGCAAGCAGGCAAACAGCTGCAGCGTGTGACAAAGGCGTTGCGCACAGCTGTCAGTCCTATAGCGCCCCCACGCTGCGTATGTGTAATATGCAAGATTTGAATGCAAAGCTAAGCCCATGAGTCAAGCACTCAACATATATTTTTGTTTTGAAACTGGTTTTTGGTTTTTCTTCTTGGCTTGCAGCTGTCGTAGAACACACGAAGTCGAACTGTGGGCTTTAAAAATAGAGTTTTGAGATTGGAAACGAAAGTTTTTTGTTGTTGTTGCTTTATTTTTTTTGGTAACAGCATAATTAAGGCAGCAGCAGAAAAATAGAAAGTAAAGCGCATTAGAAAACTGCAGCTGCATAATTGAAATTGCGTTAAGTATGCAGCGGAAGCCTGAGACAGCTAATTAGAGATTCAAGACCTAAGCCCAGACACACAGACCACCACTAATCACTGACATCCTCTTCTCTTACTCTTTCCCTTTGCAGATATGGCGCCGAGCTGGTGGCCATCGATAGCTATGCGGAAAACAATGAGACATTGGCGATAGCACGTGCCAGCGATCCCAATCAGCGGGCCTCCGACAAGTACTGGCTGGGACTGGCCTCACTCGATGATCTGCGCACGAATACCCTAGAGTCTGCATCGGGCGCATTGATCTCACAGTACTCGGGCTTTTGGTCTCTGCAGCAGCCCAATGCTGAGTCGGGCGAGTGTGTGGCTGCCAGTTTTGCCGGCAAGTCGCAGAGCTGGGATTTGGGCACCTGTGAGTCGCTGCTGCCCTTTATGTGTCGTGCTCCAGCCTGTCCCCAGGGAGCTTTGCATTGCGCCAATGGACTGTGCATCAATCAGGCCTTCAAGTGTGACGGCAGCGACGACTGCGGCGATGGCACCGATGAACTGGACTGCCCCGCCCAATGCCATTTCCACATGCAGTCCGGCGGCGATGTCATTGAGACACCCAACTATCCGCACAAGTATGGCGCGCTGAGCAAGTGCAAGTGGACACTGGAGGGTCCATTGGGCAGCAACATCATACTGCAGTTCCAAGATTTTGAGACTGAGAAAACGTTTGATACTGTACAAGTTCTGGTTGGTGGACGCACTGAGGACAAGTCCGTATCGCTGGCTACGCTCAGTGGTAAACAGGATTTGGCTACACAGCCATTTGTATCCGCCTCAAACTTTATGATTGTCAAGTTTACGACCGATGGCAGTGTGGAGCGCAAGGGTTTCAGAGCCACATGGAAAACAGAGGCCAAGAATTGTGGTGGCACTCTGAAGGCTACGCTACAAAGGCAAATACTGACTAGCCCCAACTACCCCAAACAATATCCCGGTGGTCTGGAGTGCCTGTATGTGATCAAGGCACAGCCAGGTCGCATCATCTCCATTGAAGTTGATGACTTGGACATTGCCGAGGGTCGTGATCAATTGCTCATACGCGATGGCGACTCACCCATGAGTCGCACCATTGCCAAGCTGACGGGCAAATCTACGCAAAATGAACGTGTGATTATCTCAACCGGCAATACGCTCTATCTCTACTTCAAGTCCAGCCTCGGTGAGGCAGGTAAGGGTTTCAGTCTGCGCTATATTCAAGGTTGCAAGGCAACGATTACGGCACGTAATGGTACAGTCACCTCGCCCGCATTCGGCTTAGCTGATTATCCTAAGAATCAGGAATGCTTCTTTACCATTCGAAATGATGCACGCGCCCCACTCTCGCTAAAGTTTGACAAGTTCACAGTGCATAAGAGCGATAATGTGCAGGTCTTCGATGGTTCCTCAACGTCCGGACTGCGTCTGCATTCGGGCAATGGTTTCACAGGCACTGCAGCTCCTAAATTAACATTGACTGCTTCATCTGGAGAGATGTTGATTAAATTTACATCGGATGCTCTACACAATGCAGCGGGGTAAGTTTCGATCAATACATGCCTATCCGATCTTCCGTCCGTCTGTCAGTCTTTCCTATTTTTCGTAGAGAGAGTATCCTTTAGTCGTGTATTCCCGACAACATATTTACTTTTTTGGCATTTCCTTACTAATTGATATTTATTTTCTTCTTCAGTTGGTCGGCTACTTTCTCAGCCGATTGCCCAGAATTACAGCCTGGCATTGGAGCTTTGGCTTCCAGTCGCGACACGGCCTTCGGCACGCTGGTCAGCTTTACATGTCCCATTGGACAGGAGTTTGCCACCGGCAAGACGCGTCTGGTAACGGAATGTTTGCCTGGTGGCAACTGGAGTGTCTCCTACATACCAAAGTGTCAGGGTAAGTCAAAGATAGCTCTTTTCATTGTAATGCAATTGCTATAATGAAAAATTCAATTCACAGAGGTCTACTGCGGTCCTGTGCCACAAATTGACAACGGCTTCTCCATTGGCTCCTCGAATGTCACTTACCGTGGCATTGCCATGTACCAGTGTTATGCTGGCTTTGCATTTGCTTCAAACGAACCTATTGAAAAGATTTCCTGCTTGCCCGATGGACGCTGGGAGCGTCAGCCCCATTGCATGGCCTCACAGTGCGCCGCACTGCCAGAGGTTCCACATGCCAACATGACCTTACTTAATGGTGGCGGTCGCAGCTATGGCACCATTGTCCAATATGAATGTGAGCCTGGCTATGAGCGC
The DNA here is from genome assembly GCA_037075265.1 of Drosophila nigricruria. Lineage (NCBI taxonomy): Eukaryota > Metazoa > Arthropoda > Insecta > Diptera > Drosophilidae > Drosophila > Drosophila nigricruria. Next base: position 8,329,446 of record JBAMCI010000196.1, on the reverse strand, counting down.
AATGGACATCCAGTTCTTACCTGCATGTCGAATGGCACCTGGAGTGGCGATGTACCACGATGCACCCGCAAACGTTGCTTCGAGTTTCCTGAAATTGAAAATGGTTTTGTGGTAGATGCAGCACGTCCGTATCACTTTGGCGATGAGGCTAGGGTTCAGTGCTACAAGGGCTATAAACTGATTGGTAGCAATATCATGCGCTGCAGTGAGGCTCAACGCTTTGAGCAGCCACCTTCTTGCGAGGACATCAACGAGTGCAGCTCATCACAATGCGATCTGACCACCACCGAATGTATGAATACCAATGGCTCCTTCCATTGCCAATGTCGCCCAGGCTTTACCGCTACTACTGAGTGCCGTCCTGTTGGAGATTTGGGTCTGGGCAATGGTGGTATACCAGATGATAGTATCAGCACCTCCGCCAGTGAACTGGGCTATAACAAAGGTCTGTTGCGTCTCAATACGAATGGCTGGTGTGGCGCCTCATTGGAGCCCGGCGCAAACTGGATTTTGATTGATCTTAAGGCACCCACCATACTGCGAGGCTTCCGCACCATGTCCGTGCAACGTCCCGATGGCAATGTGGCTTTCAGCTCTGCTGTGCGTCTGCAATATTCTAACGATTTGACTGATGTCTTTAAGGATTATGCCAATCCCGATGGCACCGCTGTGGAGTTCAGAATACTGGAGCCCACTCTGTCCATACTCAATCTGCCATTGCCAATTGAAGCGCGTTATATACGCTTCCGCATACAGGACTATGTGGGCGCTCCTTGTTTGCGCATGGAGCTGATGGGCTGCACACGCTTGGACTGTGTTGATATTAATGAGTGTAGCAAAAATAACGGCGGCTGTGATCAAAAGTGCATCAACTCACCCGGCAGCTTTGCCTGCGCCTGTAACACAGGCTATCAGCTCTATACATCCAATGGCACCGCTGGCTATCACGTTGAGCGTTCTGAGTCTGGTGAACGCGACGGCGATACATATCAGCGCAACAAGACCTGTGTCCCACTAATGTGCCCAGAGTTGCAGGCACCCGAAAATGGACAACTGCTCAGCGAGCGAAACGATTATCATTTTGGTGATATAGTGCGATTCCAGTGTCATTTCGGTTATATCATGAGTGGAAGCTCTGTGGCTTTGTGCCTATCCAGCGGTCAATGGAATGCTAGCGTACCAGAATGCAATTGTAAGTCACCGAGTCTCATTGACTTTATCTTGCAAAACTCATGAACGAGTATTAAACAGTCAGTTCACTCTCTAATTACAATTTTTTCTTACAGATGCGAAGTGCGTTTCCTTGCCTGATGACAAGCTGGAGGGTTTGACTGTGGCACGCCCCGATCCCGAGTCCGTGTTGGTGCCTTTCCGTGATAATGTTACCATCACTTGCGGCTCATCTGGTCGTCAGTTGCGCTCTACTGCATCCGCAGGATTCAGACAGTGTGTCTACGATCCAAAGCCCGGTCTACCCGACTACTGGCTATCGGGCATGCAGCCTTCCTGCCCCCGTGTGGATTGTTATGCGCCCATGCCAACACCCGGTGCCGAGTATGGACAGTTTGTGGACACACGCTTCCAGAGCAGCTTCTTCTTTGGTTGCCAGAATACCTTCAAGCTGGCTGGACAAACCCAGCGTCATGATAATGTGGTACGCTGTGGTGCCGATGGCATTTGGGACTTTGGAGATTTGCGTTGTGAGGGACCCGTGTGTGAGGATCCAGGGCGTCCAGCTGATGGTCGTCAGTTGGCGCGCAGCTACGAACAGAGCTCTGAAGTTTACTTCGGCTGCAATCGTCCCGGCTACATTCTAATCAACCCAAGGCCAATTACGTGCATACGTGAACCTGAGTGTAAGGTGATCAAGCCATTGGGTCTGAGTTCAGGTAAAATACCCGACTCAGCTATCAATGCCACATCCGAGCGGCCAAACTATGAGGCCAGGAATATACGCCTGAACTCGGCTACAGGCTGGTGCGGCAAGCAGGAAGCGTTTACATATGTCAGCGTGGATCTGGGACAGATCTATCGCGTCAAGGCTATACTAGTCAAGGGTGTTGTGACCAACGATATTGTTGGACGTCCCACAGAGATACGTTTCTTCTACAAACAGGCGGAGAGCGAGAACTACGTGGTCTACTTCCCCAACTTTAATCTAACAATGCGCGATCCAGGAAACTACGGTGAATTGGCCATGATTACCCTGCCCAAGTATGTTCAGGCACGTTTTGTTATTTTGGGAATTGTTAGCTATATGGATAATGCTTGCTTGAAATTCGAGCTGATGGGCTGCGAGGAACCAAAGGTGGAGCCGCTATTGGGCTATGACTATGGCTACTCACCCTGCGTAGACAATGAGCCTCCAATCTTCCAGAATTGCCCACAGCAGCCAATTGTGGTGCGTCGTGATGAGAATGGTGGCGTGTTGCCCGTTAACTTTACAGAACCCACTGCCGTGGATAACTCCGGTTCTATTGCCAGGCTGGAAATTAAGCCACAAAACTTCCGCACACCCAGTCACATCTTCAAGGATACGGTGGTCAAATATGTGGCCTTCGATTATGATGGTAATGTGGCCATATGCGAGATTAACATAACCGTGCCAGATGTCACCCCACCATTGCTGCAATGTCCTCAGAGCTATGTGATTGAGCTGGTTGATCGCCAGGACAGTTACAATGTGAACTTCAACGATACGCGCAAGCGCATCAAGACTTCGGATGAGACGGGTGAAGTACGTTTGCAATTTACCCCTGAACGCGCGACCATTAAGATCGGCCATTTCGAGAATGTCACGGTCACTGCCACAGATAAGTTTAACAATCGCGCCAGTTGCCATTTCCAAGTCTCCGTTCAGGCCTCACCGTGTGTTGACTGGGAGCTACAGCCACCAGCAAATGGAGCCATAAATTGCCTGCCTGGAGATCGTGGCATCGAATGCATAGCCACCTGCAAGCCTGGCTTCCGCTTTACCGATGGCGAGCCCCTGAAGACCTTCTCCTGTGAAACATCTCGCCTGTGGCGTCCCACCTCTGTGGTACCTGATTGTGTCTCAGAGAACACGGAACAGGCTGCCTATCATGTGACTGCAACCATTACGTATCGCGCCAATGGTGCCGTGGCTCAATCCTGTCTGGGTCAATACCAGGAGGTGCTCTCTCAACACTATTCGGGACTCAATCAATTGCTCTCGCAGCGCTGTTCCGCAGTGAATGTGAACATGAATGTCACTTTCATCAAGTCAGTGCCTTCACTATTGGAGGAAAATGTTGTCAAAATGGACTTTATACTCTCCATACTGCCAGCTGTGCGTCAGCCACAGCTGTACGATCTCTGTGGCTCCACGTTGAATCTCATCTTTGATCTGAGCGTGCCATATGCCAGTGCCGTCATTGATTCTCTACTCAACATCTCCAACATTGGCAATCAGTGTCCTCCGCTGCGCGCACTCAAGTCTCAAATATCACGTGGATTCAACTGCAACATGGGTGAAGTTCTGAATATGGATACAAGCGATGTGCCACGTTGCTTGCACTGCCCTGCTGGTACCTATGTGTCGGAGGGTCAGAACAGCTGTACATATTGCCCGCGTGGTTATTATCAGAATCGCGATCGCCAGGGCACATGCCTGCGTTGTCCCGCCGGCACTTATACCAAGGAAGAGGGCTCAAAGGCATTGACCGACTGCATACCCGTTTGCGGTTATGGCACTTACTCTCCAACTGGTCTGGTGCCTTGCTTGGAATGTCCACGTAACTCCTTCAGCGCGGAACCACCCACTGGAGGCTTCAAGGATTGCCAAGCCTGTCCAGCTCAATCGTTTACTTATCAGCCGGCCGCTTCTAACAAGGCGCTCTGCCGTGCCAAGTGCGCACCTGGCACTTACTCCGCCACAGGTCTGGCTCCCTGCTCTCCCTGCCCGCTGCATCATTACCAGAGCGCTCCGGGCTCACAAAACTGCAATGAATGCCCCAGCAACATGCGCACCGACAGCGCCGGTGCCAAGGGACGCGAACAGTGCAAGCCTGTAGTGTGCGGTGAAGGGGCCTGCCAGCATGGAGGCCTCTGCGTGCCCATGGGCCATGACATCCAATGCTTCTGCCCTGCTGGTTTCTCTGGACGTCGCTGTGAACAGGATATAGACGAATGCGCCTCACAGCCCTGCTTCAACGGTGGTCAGTGCAAGGATCTGCCACAGGGATATCGTTGTGAGTGCCCCGCCGGCTACACTGGCATCAATTGTCAGGAGGAGGCCAGCGATTGTGGAAATGACACCTGTCCCGCCCGAGCCATGTGCAAGAACGAGCCGGGCTACAAGAATGTGACCTGCCTCTGTCGCAGTGGGTACACTGGCGATCAGTGCGATGTGACCATAGATCCCTGCACTGCAAATGGTAATCCATGCACCAATGGCGCCAGCTGCTTGGCCCTGCAACAGGGTCGCTACAAGTGCGAGTGTCTGCCAGGCTGGGAAGGAATGCACTGTGAGCAGAATATCAATGATTGCGAAGAGAATCCCTGCCTGCTTGGCGCTGCCTGCACAGATCTGGTCAACGATTTCCAGTGCTCGTGTCCACCTGGCTTCACCGGCAAACGCTGTGAACAGAAAATCGACTTATGCTTGTCCGAGCCCTGCAAACATGGCACCTGTGTGGATCGTCTGTTTGATCATGAGTGCGTTTGCCAGCCTGGCTGGACAGGACCCGCCTGTGATGTCAATATTGATGATTGCGAGAATCGACCATGTTCGAATGATGGCGTCTGCGTGGATCTGGTTGATGGCTACAGCTGCAACTGCGAGCCAGGCTACACGGGCAAGAACTGCCAGCATACAATTGATGACTGCGCCTCGAATCCTTGCCAGCATGGTGCCACCTGTGTGGATCAGCTAGATGGCTTCAGCTGCAAGTGTCGTCCAGGCTTTGTGGGTCTCAGCTGTGAGGCAGAAATCGATGAATGCCTCAGCGACCCCTGTCATCCCGTTGGCACCGAACGCTGCCTGGATCTGGACAATAAGTACGAGTGTGTGTGCCGTGATGGCTTCAAGGGCACCCTCTGTGAGACGGACATTGATGACTGCGAGCCACAGCCCTGCCTCAACAATGGCATTTGTCGCGATCGCGTCGGCGGCTTCGAATGCGGCTGTGCGCCTGGCTGGAGCGGCATGCGCTGTGAGCAGCAGGTGACCACTTGCAATGTGCAAGCACCATGCCAGAACGATGCCAAGTGCATTGATCTGTTCCAGGACTATTTCTGCGTGTGCCCCAGCGGCACAGATGGCAAGAACTGCGAAACAGCGCCCGAGCGCTGCATTGGCAATCCCTGCATGCATGGCGGCAAGTGCCAGGACTTTGGCTCTGGCCTCAACTGCAGCTGTCCAGCTGATTATGCTGGCATCGGCTGTCAATATGAGTACGATGCCTGTGAGGAACATGTGTGCCAGAACGGTGCTATCTGCTTGGACAATGGTGCTGGCTACAGTTGCCAGTGTCCGCCTGGCTTCACGGGCAAGAACTGTGAACTGGATATTGTGGATTGCAAGGATAACTCCTGCCCTCCTGGTGCCAGCTGCGTGGATCTGACCAATGGCTTCTATTGCCAGTGCCCCTTCAACATGACAGGAGATGATTGCCGCAAAGCCATTCAAGTGGACTACGATCTGTACTTTAGCGATGCATCGCGTTCCACAGCCGCCCAGGTGGTGCCTTTCCCCACGGGTGAGGCAAGTAGCTTGACTGTGGCCATGTGGGTCCAGTTCGCGCAGAAGGACGATACAGGCATCTTCTTTACACTATACGGTGTGGATTCTGCTCGCATGACACAACGTCGTCGTCTGTTGCTACAGGCTCATTCGAGCGGAGTGCAGGTCTCACTCTTTGAGGATTTGCCCGATGTGTTCCTTAGCTTTGGCGAATACACTTCCGTCAACGATGGTCAATGGCATCATGTGGCTGTTGTTTGGGATGGCATCAGTGGTCAACTTCAGTTGATCACAGAGGGCTTGATCGCTAGCAAGTTGGAGTATGGCAGCGGTGGTATTTTGCCTGCTTATCTCTGGTCCGTGCTGGGTCGCCCACAACCGGATAGCATTAAGCACGAGCTGGGCTACACCGAAGCCGGCTTCCAAGGCACAGTAACCAAGGCGCAGGTCTGGGCACGTGCTCTAGATATTACCTCTGAAATTCAGAAGCAAGTGCGCGATTGCCGCTCTGAGCCGGTGCTTTACTCAGGTCTTATACTTAACTGGGGAGGCTATGAGATGACAACAGGCGGAGTTGAGCGAAATGTGCCTTCCATGTGTGGACAACGCAAGTGCCAAGTGGGCTACACGGGCTCCAATTGCCAACAGCTAGTTGTGGACAAGGAACCGCCAGTCGTGGAGCATTGCCCAGGAGATTTGTGGGTCATTGCCAAGAATGGCTCAGCTGTGGTTACCTGGGATGAGCCACACTTTAGCGATAACATTGGTGTTACAAAGATCTATGAACGCAACGGACATCGCTCGGGCACAACTCTGCTCTGGGGAACCTACGACATTACATACATCGCATCTGATGCAGCTGGCAATACGGCATCATGCAGCTTCAAGGTTTCGTTATTGAGTAAGTTTACAAATATAATTTTCTTTGAATTTTCGTCTAATTTTTCTACCCATTCTTCGTTTTAGCTGAATTCTGTCCACTGTTGGCCGATCCCGTCGGCGGCTCTCAGGTCTGCAAAGACTGGGGCGCAGGCGGTCAATTTAAGGTCTGTGAGATTGCTTGTAATACCGGCTTGCGTTTCTCAGAACAGGTGCCCGAGTTTTATACTTGCGGTGCCGAGGGCTTCTGGCGTCCAACTCGCGAAGCATCCATGCCATTGGTGTATCCATCATGTTCACCCGCTAAGCCTGCACAACGCGTCTTCCGCATCAAAATGCTTTTCCCCTCGGATGTGCTCTGCAACAAGGCCGGCCAGGCTGTGCTGCGCCAGAAGGTGACCAACTCCGTGAATTCCTTGAACAGAGACTGGAACTTCTGCTCGTACTCCATTGAGGGCACCAGGTAAATGTGGACTTATAGAACTAAATAATAGCTTTGTCTAATGGGTTTTGTTTGCAGAGAGTGCAAGGATATTCAAATCGATGTCAAGTGCGATCATTATCGTGCTGCCCAAAATAACCGTGTGCGTCGTCAGGTGAAGGATGGCGGAGTCTACGTAATGGAAGCAGAGCTGCCAGTTGTCAAGTAAGTCGTTTGGGGTATTATCATTCTAATTGTGGCACTCAAGACTTCGGTCGAGCATGTTTTTGTCTTGATGTATATATGTGTACTCTGTGTTATATGTATATGAATATGTGTTCGTTAACCCCAATTTTTAGCGATGATGACGATTTGGCACTGACAGGTCGCCAGGGACGCCAACAAACTGGCGGCGACACATACACGCTGGAAATAGCCTTCCCGGCTGTTAAGTATGTCAAGCATCCACATTCGTTTTATATAACGATCAAAATTTGCACCCGATCTCCAGCATTCTCACTCAGCACTCAGTACTAGCAATTGTCAATCAGACTAATCCAAACATCCAATCAACCAACCAACCAACTCAATCACAATGCAACTCTGTCTAATGCTTCATGCTAACCCTCACATGTCACATGTGTTTTGCGTGCTAACCCAACTGATAATATCTGATACTATATCACACGATAAACCTTAAATCTAATATCATATTGTTCTTTGCCAACTCTAGCGATCCTGTGGTGCACACTTCGACGGGCGAGCGTTCCAATGTGAAGCAATTGCTGGAGAAATTAATATTGGAAGATGATCAATTTGCCGTTCAAGATATTCTGCCCAATACTGTGCCAGATCCAGCTTCATTGGAGCTCGGCTCCGAATATGCCTGCCCCGCCGGCCAGGTGGTCATGATACCCGACTGTGTCCCATGTGCCATCGGCACGTTCTACGACAACGCTAACAAGACGTGCATCCCATGCGCTCGTGGCACCTATCAGTCCGAGGCAGGACAGCAGCAGTGCAGCAAGTGTCCGACGATAGCGGGACGTCCTGGTGTTACAGCTGGTCCTGGAGCACGCTCAGCCGCTGACTGCAAAGAACGTTGTCCGGCTGGCAAGTACTTCGATGCGGAAACAGGCCTGTGCCGCTCTTGCGGTCATGGCTTCTATCAGCCCAATGAAGGTGCATTCAGCTGCGAGCTGTGCGGTCTGGGTCAGACCACACGCTCCACGGAGGCAACCTCCCGCAAGGAGTGCCGTGATGAGTGTAGCTCTGGCCAACAGCTGGGAGCCGACGGACGCTGTGAACCTTGTCCACGTGGCACTTATCGTCTGCAGGGCGTACAACCCTCATGCGCTGCCTGTCCATTGGGTCGCACCACGCCCAAGGTGGGCGCCAGCTCTGTGGAGGAATGTACACTGCCCGTCTGCTCACCTGGCACCTATCTCAATGCAACACTCAACATGTGCATCGAGTGCCGCAAGGGCTTCTATCAATCCGAGTCACAGCAAACCACCTGCATTCAGTGCCCGCCCAATCATAGCACCAAAATCACCGGCGCCACCTCCAAGAGCGAGTGCACCAACCCTTGCGAGCACATTGCCGAGGGCAAGCCACATTGCGATGTCAATGCCTATTGTATTATGGAGCCAGAGACATCTGACTTCAAGTGCGAATGCAAGCCTGGCTTCAATGGCACTGGCATGGCCTGCACAGATGTTTGTGATGGTTTCTGTGAAAACTCTGGCACTTGTGTCAAGGATCTGAAGGGCACGCCGTCCTGCCGCTGTGTTGGCTCCTTCACCGGACCCCATTGCGCCGAGCGTTCTGAATTCGCCTACATAGCAGGCGGCATTGCAGGCGCTGTGATCTTCATCATTATCATTGTACTGCTCATTTGGATGATTTGTGTGCGCTCCACGAAGCGCAGAGATCCAAAGAAGATGCTGACGCCAGCGATTGATCAAACTGGCTCGCAAGTTAACTTCTACTATGGCGCCCATACGCCATATGCGGAGTCCATTGCGCCCTCGCATCACAGCACATATGCGCATTACTACGATGATGAGGAGGATGGCTGGGAGATGCCTAACTTTTACAACGAAACCTACATGAAAGACGGTAAGCTGCAGTATAGAAACTTTCTGTAGAACTCTTTCTAACTTCTCTCTCTCTCTCTCTCATCTTTTTCTAGGTCTACATGGTGGAAAAATGAGCACATTGGCACGATCCAATGCGTCGCTCTATGGAACTAAAGAAGACTTATACGATCGACTGAAACGTCACGCTTACACGGGCAAGAAAGGTAAGATCTAATATAGAATAACTTATTTATAGATCAAGGTAACTAAATCGTCTTTCATCTTGCAGAAAAGAGTGACAGTGATAGCGAAGTGCAGTAAACCAACAACGAAATATACAAATAATATAAAAGGAATATAATATAAAAATGAAAATAGCTGCTTTAATGTAAATTGTGGTCATAAATGTTCAGCACTGCAACGAGGCAAAGTTCTAACACTGCCCCCCATGGAAAAAATCATAAAATACTCATTGAAAGCGTTATTCAAAAGCTTTGCATTGAATCGCCGTAATCGCAGTCCGCACAACTTTAGATATATTTTTGTAACCTTTGAAAATCAGCTGTAATTACGCGGCTTAATGCAAAGCTTATGATGCAAGACAAAAAAAAAAAATTAATAAATAATTAAACGAAAGCTGCTTTATGAAAAGAGAAATCTTAAGAAATAGTTAACTCCAATATGTGCTCTTTAAATATGAAAAAAAAAGAAACTAAAAACAGAAATTAAGTCGAACTTATGAGTAAATTTGTTTTAATTTTAAGTATTATTTACCTATACGAAACAAACAAAAAATGAATACTTTATAAATACCTATTATTACCTTGCTTCAGAAAGGTATGAAAGATAAGAGCGTTAAATTGCAATATATTTTCCAAACTTGTTGAAAAATTCGCGAGTGCTGTAAAAAGCAAATCAAATATAGTCGTTATTTTGTAATTTAAATAAATAAAATTAATAATTATGAATACATACATATAAAGAGATGATATTTTTTGTATAAAAGCCTTAGGTTATTTAAAAAGTAAAAAACTGAACGTATATACTTGGATTACGTTTCATTTTGAAAGTATTTAACCCATGAGGGATTATGGGATTCAGCTGCATTCGAATTATATGTACGCAAGACTTCTCTGAATCTAGAGTCCTTGTAACGGTTGGAGCGACTCAGGAAGTTGACGGTATTATCCAATTGTAGGTGAACATGCATCTGTCGGGCCATATAACGACCACATAGCTTGGGCATGCGGTTGGTGAAGCTAACTACGGTACCCAGAATTATCAGGGATACCGGCAATGTGAAGGCGCCAACTAACATCGATTCATTATCATAATAATATTCCGTTGTAACGAGCTCCATGCCCAGCAGCACGGCGGTGGCACTCATGTAAACAATATGCTCTAGTGTCTGCCAAAATATCAGCACGCCCACCTCCAGTACGAAGATCGCCACCAGACATTCGACAACATATTTGACCACCACGGGTCTTTCTTCTATGCTCAGTGGCACAATGCGATTATCATAGATAACATCCAATATGGCCACACAGACAATGATTGTGGGCAGAGTAGGACCGGGCGTATCATAGTTTGTTGGTGGCGTTATATACAAGGCAAAGCGAAAAATTAGGTGCACCACGCCGGCAACAAAAACTGATTCTATTGAAGCCATCTATATAGAATAAATCATTTGTGCTGAATATAAGTGTCGTTTTCTATAGTCTATTGCTTACCTTATAGTAAAAATAACTAAAAATTTAAAAAAATTTATAAAAAGGCCTGAAGCCAATGTTGGATAGAGTGTGATAAAATATTAACAATAACTGACGTTATTTTTGGTATTTGGCTAAGCTTGATAACTTTAGGCAAAGCCAATGTGATTTGGATAGAAGATAATATTAACAATATTTCCTTTGAATGGTATCCACAATAAATTTACTTTTGTCTTCTATAGCCCCTATTATCATAGCCCATTCATGTGTGTTGGGCCAAACAGCCAGTGCAACGATCTACACTTTAATTTAAGAGTGGCAGTTGACCTAAGAGATTTCTTCTACTTCTTTTTCGTTTTGAGCATACTCATTAGTTCTCTCAGCACATCGGCTTTGCTGGCACATGAGAATAAGTATAGAACCCTCTTTAGGATCCCTTAGTAAATGAGAATCAGAGATATCGACCGAGACTTCAGGGTGTTAAAAAACCCCATGGCCAAAGATTAGGTCGAGAGATTTGATTCTCCCTCAAATAGCCCATCTAGACGACTAGATATGTTACTGCAGCTCAAAGTTCTGCTAGCCCGAGGACTAGGCGACGTCACCACCCTGAAGACCTGCTATGAACTACCCGAATTACAACTAGTTAAAATGTTTTGTCTTTAATTTAGGGTATTCTGTTTTTATCTATTGGTTCATATTATAGGACTGTGCAACTGTAGCAAATATGGCCAGAGACAGCGGCAGAGTGAAGGCCCCAATTATCACGTTCTCCTGCTTGTAATAGGTTTGTTTCGAGAGCACATTCATGGTCAGCAGCGATCCTTTGACAACGAGGTAAATTGTATGTTCGATCGACTCCCAAAACAACATTGCCAGCTCGAGTATGAAGATGACCGTCACGGATTCAAAAATATATTTGAACGTCGCCGACATCTCATCGAAACGTTGCGGTATTATGCGAGTATGATAGATGACATCCATTAGCGCCAAGCAGACGACGAACGTAGGCGTTGCTGGACCTGGCGTCTTTAGTACTGTTTGGGGTGTTATATATAGAGCAAACCGAATGACTAGATGCACAAAAGCGGCGAGCACAACGGATTCAATGGCGGCCATTTCTGTCGCTGAATTTAAACAGAAAACAAAACAAACAATTTAAAATGTGCCTAGAAATTTCCTAAAATTTGATGACATATTCCCCCAATATTGACATTTTACACATAGGCCTAAGTATTTTTTTTTTAGCATATTTGTATTGCTTAGCTCTACAATTCATTGCCCAACAAGCATATACACGTCAGTATATCTGTACGTCTGTCTATCTGTATGTCCACTTATCTGTGCCTCCGTTCATCTATAAATTCGCTTATCTCTTCGTCCACTCATCTGTCGGTTCTTCCATATGTAAGTCCGTTTGTCCTTCCATTTATCTGCAAGTTCATCGTCCATTTATCTTCTAGTCCGTCCGTCTGCACTTCTTCATCTGTAAATCCTCCCATCTTTATGTTTACCCATCTATGCGTCACTGTTAAAACATTCTTAAACGTCTTGAGACATAAGATTTTTACGTCTGTTCGTCTGTGCATGCCGCAATCCTTATTTTTATTCGTCTATACGAGTTTCCGACTATCAATTGGCTTCAAAATATGAAATGTTTAATCTCATAAACATAAAGCTCCCAATAAAAAGAAATAATATTCCAAACACCACATATATCTTTCCCTGAATTAGCACTAAATTTATAAGCCATAACTCGAAGACTACAAATATTTTGATATGAGCTATAGATTGGAGAAGGCAATCTTTTGTCGATTTTCACAATTTGAATACGTTTTGTAAGGCTTTTATATTAACAATCGGACAGATCGAGCCAAAAGTTACAAGGTAAATTTTAGTCCGATTGAGTTTTCAAACTTTTCCTCTTTGATCATCAAAAGTTATTCGATCATATCAGATAAAAAACTAGTGCTTCTTCTCAGTTACAACAATTCCTAGATTTAATTGAAAATATTTTTTTAGATTTCGAGACTTAAAAAAAATTACGCAAGATTGTTTATTTATTGCTTTTGCGTGTTTGCCATAATTCTATACATATATGTATATAAATACAATATATATATATATGAATAGATATATGTAAATATATATATATATATAAATATATTTAGCTTGCTTCATATACAGTTCCGAAAACCTTGACTTATACTTTGGAAGTGTTGTTTTGTGGGATTTGCGACTGTTTTGGCGATATTTTTCTCTATTTTTTTTTTCATATTTTTCTTTTTATTTTTTGTAAAAATAAATGTAATTTTGAGAACTCCAGTTGAATTCGATTTAGTTGCGTTTTGTCGCGCATATACAAATTTCAGGAATTTGTGTGGATGAATTTTAAAATGAGTACGTCTACAATTCCCTAGTTCTTACGAAAGTAATAAATCAAACCGACAGCCATGCCACAAAATAGTATGGGATAGCTCAGCTTGCGGATGCGATTTCCGCAGATAATCTGCAGCAGCGATTGAAAGATGCTCACTCGCTTCCGATGCCATTCAGCTTCGTTGTCAGTAGTGAATCTGTCCAGGCTAACTACCATTTCCCTGCCAGCATTCAAGTCGGGCAGACAATGAATCTCATGGGTCTGCGCCAGAGCAGTCATATCGCCATTGTACTGATCGTTGTCAATTTGGAGCAGCTTGTGCAACAGTTCTATGTCATGTTCCGCCTCAAGAAGTTGCTCCACTCGCACGTGCTTCCGCTCGCGTTGGCCAGCTCTGGCGGATAGATTGCTCGTCGGTTCGTCGTCAATGGTTAGACAAAAATCGTTGATATTCGATTGCTGACTCGTCGCCTCCGGCATTATTCCTAGCTCTAGCTCTAGCTCCTGAAAAGACTTCTCCTCTGACTGTTGCTGGTCTTGTTCCTGTTGCTGGTGCTCTTGTTCCTGTTGCTGCTGCTGTTTCTGCTGCTCCACTGTTTGTTGCAACAGCGTCTTTTCAATCTCCTTTTGGACTCCGTGCTCTATGTGCAAATTCATTCGGTTCTCCAGCTCAAGTTTTATCTGTTCTTCGAGTATCTCAGCATGTAATGCGACATCTGCCTCCATTTCGGCAACGGCACGTTGCAGCACTCTCAGCGTCTGCTGTTCGGCGGCCTCCAATTCGTCTAGACTTCCACTGGTCGCAATCGTCTCCGTGCTGCGCTGTGGGCGCGGCGTTGAGCTGTCCGGTTGAGGCAGAATTTCGGAACTTGAATTATCATCGTCGACAGATATTGAAGAATCCAGTTGGATGCCAGAATCCTCAGTTGTGTTCACCAGTGTGCTGGTGCTGCTGAAGCTCTCATTCATATCGCGCTTTGTCTGCAGCGATTTCATCAGGGTGGTGTACTTGCGTGTGCTTGTGTGGATGTAGCTACCGTTGTCATCCAAGCGTACGGGACCCGGAATCTTGGTTGGCTGAGGGACAGTTCCGCTTTTCGGAACTCGAGTTTCGAGTTTTTTAACTGCTTCGCTCTTCGTTTCGGCTTTCGCTGAATCCTCATCTATATTCTCATCCGATGGAGTGGCTTGCACATCGCAACTGGCCATTATTACTATCTGGCCGAACAAGTCCCATGTCTACTAATTAGCCAAATAAACTTTTACAAATAACTTACCCTGAACTATTTGTTGCAAGACTGACAGAATTTCAGACTGTTTGGGTAGCAAGACTATTTTTTATTGATATTTTGTCGAAAATTATTGTTGTTAAAATGTTTAAAATTTAGGCCTGCACAGCTGATATGTCGAGCTGGAATAAAATGTCAAATTGACACAAGTTCTACAAGATTCAATGGCCATCTAGGTGGCAAGTGTTGCAAAACGTTTGATAACTTTAACTTCAATTTGAATATAGAGTCAACAAATATGTGAGGTTGTGGCCAAATGTGATAATAAAAAATTTATATTGAATGGAAATCTTAACTAAACTAGTTTGATTGAAAGATTCATATGAAGTAAACAAATTCGTCCATAAAGTGTGTAAAAAAATCTTTATTTATTTTATCATTAAACATGGCTCTTTTTCATACTAATATATATTTTTATCTTTTCAGATTGGCTCTATTCTTCGCGCTGTCACGAGTCCACATAGTTATATTTCACCAGAATTGGACGTCATTTCATCGACATATATTTACAGTTTAACTATAAATATATGTAAACATTGAATGTAAATATATTAAAAATAAAATACATAATATATAATACCTATGTAAACATGTGAAATAAGGCAGCAGACAATGTAATTGTGAAGAGCAATAAATAAAGCATTTTTATAATTGAGAAAAAGGCTAACTTTTCAGCCAAATTATATATTTGAAAATCAACGGACAAGAGTTGCACTGTACAAAATTTTGTTGCATAGCCTTACAGCGCAGTTGTTGCGGCCGTTGGCCACTGAAATTCACAATTATCCCGAAATACCAGGATAGCAGAAATGGATAGCAGGCTTGGAAATGTTAGTTGACAGTACCTTAACAGGACAATGTTAAGTAAATGTTAACTAGCAGTGAGATAACATAGCCATGTTAACACACGTTTACTTAACATTGAATTAACATTCATATATTAACTCACTGCTATTTAACAGTATCAACAATTCTATGTTAACTAATATATTTTACCCTGCTCATCATTTCTGTTCGCCAGATATTTCGTAAAAATTTTGCTTTAAAATTCGATGACCAACGGCTGCCCCCTGAGGGTATGCAACAATTATTCATAAGACAGCAGTGCAATAACATATTATTAATACTAAGTCATCGCTAATTACCAGCGAGTTTATACAATTTTATTTTTATTAACAGTTTGTTAGCATACTTTTGTAAGCTCGCTGTAAATTAACAGTGATTTCAAAGTGCTGTGTTATCTCACTGTTAACCACAAGTGTTCACCTTTCTACCGATTTCTGTTCGACTGGTAAAATTTTATTTCAAAATTCGTTGTTTAACGACGACAACAGCTGGAGCTTATTGGACTCATGTAGCCCTCCACGAGTATAAATAATAATAAACGAAAATTAAATAATAATATAGAAAGCGGCTGAAAAAGAAGTCATACATATTTTTGACCATTCAATGCGAATTCTGCAAGGATTTGGTCTTTAGGCTCACTAGGACTATATGTATGGCAAGATTATGCCAAGGATATAGGAGTCAACTAGATGCCATTAAGGAAAAAGGGGAGCTGATAAGTTTCGGGTGTGGTTGAATGAATCATAAATACATACAGACGCATTTTTATACCATATTCTTGTCATTTAGGATCACCAGGACTACATCTTTGATATGGTACAATCAAGGATGCATTAGTCAACTGTAATCTACTACAATTTGCATATCTCGGGTATGCAGGACCTAATGTTAAAATGAGGTACATTTTAGTTTCTATTAGCAGCACACTTAAAACTATGAAATTGGCATATCTTTCCATAGACGATATATACTCCTTTTAAGCTAATATTATTTTGTTTATTACCATTTTTAGAACTGGATAGTTAGAAATCAACGTTTCAGTTAGGTAGTAAAAAAATATAACAATTTTCTCATTTACTTAAATAATCTTATTTTTTTATATTTATTTATTTCTCTTAAAAGTTTACAAATACGGTTAAAACTTATAAATTTTGCTTAATTTATTTTTATTTGTTTTAATTTATTTTAAATGGCGTTACTTCAGGTTAAACTGTCTGATCCTGGAGAATTTTGCCTTTTTGGATTCATGGCAGTCTGAAGCATCGAAACAATCTGAAATGTATAAAATGTATGTTGGATAGCAATAATATTATTGTACATATATCTTTTAGAGCTCATTGAACCATAGGATAACAAGGCATTAAAACATTATAAGATTGTTCGAGAATCCATGCCATTATATTCATGATACATCGACACTAACAAAGACGACTTTGATGCCGTTTCAGCCAGCCAATACGTATATATTTTGATACTAATATTAAAATATATTATGCTTATACACATATATATATGTCTTAGCATCCACAAATATGATAGCTTAGTTGAGTTAGTTGGCAGTTACCTTTAGCTGGTTGAAAGCCTGTGCCAAAAACCAGATGAACAACTGCGACTGGGCTATGTTCAGTTCTCCAATTCCACTTTGAGCTTCAGATGTGTGGGCAGTTCGTTGTAGATGAGGGGCGGTACGCGAGCTATGTCGAGAAAGAGTTGATGAACTGATGTGTGATGGCAAGACAAAAGTGCCAAAGGGCTACTCACTGTTGCATTTGTAAACCAGGTCCGACCATATAATCATTTCCTGGGAAAAACAAAAAACGCCCAGTCGTCCGCCCTTGAGGGTAAGCGTGGCATCGTACACATTGTGTGAGTCCAGAATCAAACGTTCGCCCTCATATATGCTAAAACGAAATTAGATGTATTCATGAGCTTGGTTTGGTGGAAATACTGTAGTTAGCCAAATTACCGCAATCTGATGAGGCCAATGGTAGGTCGATGCACCAGGGACCAGCGATATGAGGTCTTCTCCTTCCAGCCAGCATTCAATGGATCCTTCCAGAGTAACCTGGCCTGTCCAGGCGTATCGCCAGCATGCCACAAACTGTTACGCAACATGGACCCAGGTCCCGTGTTGCTATCAATAAGCTTTATTTGAACGCCTGGCTCAGCGGACGCCCGGAAGGGTGATGAATGCCAGTAGGTCTGTGTGCCTTTCTTCCACTGCACCACATAGAATTTGCGATTGCTCTGGTAGCTGAAGATGAAGCCAACATAATCATCGTCCGTATCATCATTCACATAGAAAGTGCCCTCAAAATCAACGCCTCCAAAGGAATCGCTGCCAACAACCAAGCCTGGGTCAGAGTTTAGAGTTTGTATAATCTCTGAACCATTTGCATGCACCTCCCAGTTGGGGTCGAGCTGTGCATCACCTTCTGGGTCCAAAATAACTGAACGTATTGTGCGGAAGTCGGTGCGATGTATCATGGAATTGTTTGGACAGTTGTCGATTATATTGGGCGTGCCATCCTCATCTTCATCGTCCTCGCACACATCACCCTTGCCATTGTGATTAAGATCCAACTGGTCCGGGTTTCTGGCTAATGGACAGTTGTCTCTGTAGTTGGGTACGCCATCACCATCCACGTCGTCGTCACAGGCATCGCCTTTGCCATCAAAGTCTGTATCTAGTTGATCCGAGTTGCTGACCATCGGGCAGTTATCCTCCGAGTCCTGTATGCCATCGTCGTCGCCATCGATATCGCTATCGCAGGCATCACCCACCAGATCCATGTCACGATCCTCTTGCGTTGGATTCGGAATTGTGGGACAATTGTCACACACATCTCCCACTCCATCGTTATCCACATCGGATTGGTTTGGGTTACGCAGCGCAGGACAGTTATCATACTGATTTAGCACCGCATCGTTATCAATATCATCGTCACACTCATTGCCCATGCCATCCTCATCGGTGTCCAGTTGCCGGCGATTGGGAATAAACACACAATTGTCACAGGCATCGCCCACACCATCATGATCTGTGTCCATCTGATCGCTGTTATAGGCAAACGGACAATTGTCCTTGCTGTTGAGCACCTGGTCGCTATCGGCATCATCGTCGCAACCATCGCCTATGCCATCCAGGTCGGCATCTTCTTGCCCAGAGTTCGGCAGATCGGGGCAGTTATCGCGTCGGCAGTGGGGCTCCGCGCAATTAAGCGACTCATCCGGCCAGCCATCCAAGTCGCGATCACGACCACAAATTTTGCCATTACCCGCCCAACCAACGTTGCAGCGACATTGATAATTATAATTATCGAGGGCCAAGCATTCAGCATTTCTGGCACAGATGCTGCCATCGGGACACAGCTCAGACGCGGACAAGCAGCTAAAGGTGCCATTAGCCACATAACCCTCATGACATTGACATCTGTAGGAACCCTAGAAGGTTTAGAAGTTATAAACTGACGGTTAAGTTGCTTTGCTCTGAGTATATACATACAATGCTGTTTTGACAACTCGCATGCTCCGGACATCTAAAGAAACCCAATTTGCATTCATCTATATCCAAGCAGGTTTGCTTCTGAAAGCCCACGGCCAAGTAATCCGCTGAATAACCTGAGAAGTAAACAAATATTTATTAGCTGAGTGCTAGAGAGAGAGAGAGAGATTGATTTATAAGCTAAGTACCATGGGCATGAATGCCATCAAAGCCAGGCGGACAGGGGCCACAGCGAAAGCCCGGATTGAGATTGTTGCACACGGCCAATCCATCGCAGGGCTGATAGATCCCACACTCATCCACATCGTGACAGAAGGTGCCATTGATTTTGTGGCCACGCGGACAGGAGATGCACTGAAAGTAAGGCGCAAAGCCCAGTTGAATGCATTCGACACCTAGCCAAAGGAGGAAGTTTAAAAAGTTTTTAATATTTATTGAATGAAAGTGAGATTAGAATAAATTAGTGCTGAAAGATTAGTACATAATTAAATGGATGCTGTTATTAGTTAAGCCTTAACCATTTTATAATGATATATAATATCCTTAGATATAAGCTACATATTCTTATAAAGCATGACCAGAAAATGATAGTGAATAAACATGAAGCGCAATGGAATTCAATAATAAGAAAGATATAGGCATATGAGAGATGAATTTCGAGAGATAAAATTAATAAGAGAAATGAGGAATAAAATTTTATTTAC
The DNA here is from genome assembly GCA_037075265.1 of Drosophila nigricruria. Lineage (NCBI taxonomy): Eukaryota > Metazoa > Arthropoda > Insecta > Diptera > Drosophilidae > Drosophila > Drosophila nigricruria. The sequence continues at coordinate 8,309,925 of JBAMCI010000196.1, read as the reverse complement.
CGAAAAAATTGTATCCAAATCGCACGACCCGTGAGCTATTAGAAATTTGTTAATTGCTCAAATAAAACAACCGCAATTTGATTTGTTTTTGAAAAAATATTTGATAATTTTATTCACATTTCATTTAAGGCATTACAGAGAGGGGAAAACAAATTTCGTTTCACGCTTATCAACTCCACTTTCTGGTTGAGTGTGAGAGCATTTACTATTTCATTAAAGTTGATTTAAATAATTTTGTTTTTTTTTTTTTCTTGTAAGTATTTGTGATTTATAGATTATTGTTATAGAGCGAAACGTTGCTAATACTTTCAATTATATCGTTTTGCCATTCGTAGAGCTTACAACTTATGACTATTTATAAAGTGATTAATTATGTGCTCTCTCTCTCTCTTTATCTCTCTGTCTCTCTGTGGCACTCTCTGTCTATAGTTAATCGAATTTATAATTAAATTCTACTTCTGTGCTCTGATTTAGTTCGTTACGACCGAGTATTTGCGCGCCGTGTACTGGCTCTGCCTCTGATAGTGCTGCACATTATGTGTGGGCATTAGAATGTTGCCTAATAATGAGAATTGTTTATGCATTAATATCGTATAATAAATTATCGGTTATTTGTGTCATTCAACTAAGCAAATCCACCCACTGCCAAAACACTTTGTACTTTAGCCGAATTCAATTAGCCAACTTGACTTATAAGGCACAGCATTCCAGCACGCCTTAAATATGAATCAGTTCCTGTCCTTCAATTCTCTCTCTCTCTCTCTCTGGCTGTGTCTGCGCCTCTAATTAGCAACCTCGTTTCACACATTCATTGAAAATTGCTCGAGTACCCTATAATTTAGTGGGGATTTCAATCAAAAGGGTTCCGCACTTCTCTCGCGAGTTTTGTCCGAGCTGCGCATTAATAAATCAAACAGTCGTGTGAATTGCGTGCGCTACAAACGAATTCGTAGGGCATTTCAATTTTTCATTCATTCATTTTCTACTTTTCTGTGTTTAAAAGTCAAAATGGAAGAGTTTTGTAGGTTTACTAGAGCATATGTTGGGGAACTTACAGAGATTGGTATAAGCAGTTGAGAGGTTTCTCTAGAGAAGTTTCTAGAGAAGTTTATCTGAGGAAAATTCCCAAAATAACATCTTTTTAGCTCAAAAGTTTATATATTTTCACTAAGCTTAAATATTCTAAACAAAATAATAATTTATAAACTATCTAAGCATTTAAATACTACTTCCATTTAGTACTATTTTCCAAATTTAATCCAAAATTTAAATACAAAAAAAATCTTTTCAATTATAACAAATATCTCCCTCATATATCTCATTCTTTCATCAACCTTTCAAAAATCTCTAATGAATTTGGCATAGTTTACTTTTTTCCCTTTTCAAAATTAGTTCTGGGTTTTTATATGGAAAATCTACTCCATGATCTTTGATCTATTGTTGACTCACGCCAAGCCGAACTTCTAAGCTATCTTAGCCAACCTACACATATACAGTTAACTTCAGTTCGGGGCACGACATACTTAAATTAGCCATAAAAGAGCTGAAAACAAAACGTGGCCCCAAATCTCAACTTGAAACTTAAACTAATCAAAAAGTCAAACAGACCGCAAAGAGGGAAAACACAACACATTGTTGTTGTTGTTGTTATGTTTGTTGACTTACCTGAGGGGCATGGTGTTTCCAGGCAAGGATTACGTAGCGTACATGTGCGTCCATCACCTTCATAGCCAACCGGACAGGAGTCACACTGAGCACCGTTCACCGTATCGTGACACTGAACGCCTCTGCAAAAGAGACAGAGACAAAGAGAGTGTGAGAGAGAGAGAGAGAGAGATATAGATAGAGCGCTATTGAGTATAGAGGTAAATGTTGATGTGCCTGTGTTTTGTTTGTGGCCACATATTGTTTATTATTATTAATACTGACAAGCAGGAACAAATATACAACAAAAGATTGTCGAGAACCGAAAACAGCATACAAAGTTAAATTTATTAATGATGTGCGCTCCATGGGCATACACAAAAGGCAAACTGAGACTGAGACAGAGAGCGGGATAGGCCTAAGGAAGAAAAAAGGTTATAGCTGTGGGGACCCCTCCGCACTGCCTCTCATATACAAAAGCACCGACAAAGCGCACATGTGTGCATGCTCGAGTCGGTTCAGGGTCTTGGATTTTGGAATATGCACAGGAAGAAGAAGATGCAAGGCACCAACCCCAACCCGAGCCCGAAAAGAAAACAAATTACAATTACAAGAAAATGTTATTAAAAGACGTCGAGGCAAAATAAATAAAAGAAGGCACACTCTCTGTGCATGTCTTTTCGACGTAGGCTGATGTCCAAGTCCAAATGGCCCATGGCCAAAAATACAGAAAAAAAGTCCAGTTACATGCTGGATGGCATGTAAATTTCTCTTTATGTTTTGGGCGAGTGTGGGATTTGCTTATGGCTACCATATAACATTTACATATCATGACACGGACATTAGTTATTATCCAGGTTACGGTTAAGCCCAAAACTTTAACAGCTGCGTAACGCCGACTTTGCAGAGTTTCAAACTCTCCCAGGACATAACTCATTGCAATCGCTGCGCCACGCATTTCCAAAGAAAGTCCATCACTCCAGACAGTCGTTCAACAACAGCCAACTACTGTGCCCAACTGACCCACAAGCCATCCGTTGCCATATTTTATGGCAAAATCTACAAAGCGTTAAGTTTAAAAGCAAAAGAAACAAAAGAACTACTCCACGATCATGTGGGCAGAGTCATAAGCACACAGAGTGGAAGTCGAAGTGGAAGTCGAAGGCGAAGGCGAAGTCGAAGCCCTTTCTAGTCAAATTCTGTTTAAAATTTAATGCAGCAGTAGGAAATCGTTTAAAAAAGAAGTCAAAGGTTTTGGGTCTAAGTCAGGCGAATATTTAAATACTCTACTCAGAAATGTTTTAAAATGATAATGATGAGAGTTTGTTATAAAACTTCTTTAGATGTAGCAATCATCTGTGTGATCATCTTTGTTATTTCTAAAAGATTCTATTGTATCAATAAAGCCAGATTAGTCTTATTTGCGTTTGTAATGTATTATATCTAAATAAATACATAATTAGATTAAAAATATATATTATAAAACTGTTTTAGAGAAATATGAAGCTCGCTGCAACTCAAGAAAGAAGCCCTTCTCAATCATCACTCCCAGCCTAGCAACTAACATTTTATCTGATATCACATTTGTAGACATCGTGGCCAGGAAGTACATCATCGAAAACGCACTCTCCAAGCAGGAATGACACTACCAGTAACACTTATCAACTCTCCAGCCTTCTGCTCAAAGTACAAATCTCAAAGTACAAATCATCCTTAACTAGAGAAAAACTATTTTATACATACTTCTAGGCATACAAGGCTCCGTATCAAGCATTGTTAATGCAGTCAACTCATTATTTTCTAAATTTAAAAAAAAAATAAATACATAAAGTAAGTACGAAAGGTAAATAAAATAGTCATAGGCTAGAATATTGTTAAGATTCGCCAAGCACTAAAAATTTCTTAATTACTAAAAGATATAATTACAGTCAAGAATTCTTTTTAGTAATTAACAAATAGAGCAGCCCACAACATAGAAAATTATGACAAGTGGGCAAGTTTTCAGCTAGATGATTTCGCCCTATATGGCAGAGAGTTATAAGAATGCCAGCTTGTCAGATCCCACGTCAAATTCTTGATGCTTCTATGACGGCAGTAGTAGAAGGCAAAGCTGGCTAGAATTGAGGCGCAAAAAGTATGTACTCGAGTGTTGTTGTTTTAGTGTGGTTGAGAGTTGGCGCTGTCAGTTTTTTGGTGGATTCATCAGCCGCAGCTGCGGCGATGGTGGGCAACAACACTTGTCGGAAGCGAGTGTGCGAGTGTGTGTGAGTGTGTGTGTGTGATAGTCAATATTTTGGTAGAAGCATTTGGCGGCAACGCGCAATTAGCAAAAAGTGTTAAGTACTTAAGTGGCCAGGGGTCCAAGATGAGGCGGTGCTGTTGCTGTCCATATCCCAGACAGCGAGCAAGGCGAGACGGGAGCGAGGAGTCAGAGTGAGAGAAAGAGAGTTATATGAAAAAATATTGCGTAGGGGTTTTCGCTTTCTGACCATGTTCACAGGCGCTCGCTGCGTCGGCCTCAGCCACTTTGCGCTTTTCTGCTTTGTTTCAGTTCACTCGACCATATTGTCTTGGATCCCCTGCGAGTTGGCATCGGCATCGTTTGAGTGCTGGGAAAATAGCCAGCGATGCGCATCGAGGAACGCATTAGCATTTCAGCCACCGGCCCCCGCATCCCCAATTCACCAATCCACCAACTACATTTACCATCTACCGGCGAGCCATCTAGCAGTTAGCATGACGAACCCACTTGCCGTTTGCCTTCTTGTTGTTGGTCGTTCTTTTTATTAACCACGCATTCATAATTCATAATTCCAATTTGCTGCCTGGACCTGGAGCCGAAAGGCTGCCGGCCAGTTGTCCGGCTGCTGTTGCCTGCAACTTCCTCGTCTTCAGCTGCTGCTGCTGCTGCTGCTGCCTGTGCTCAAGTTCAGCTCAAACACTTGCCAGGCACCACCCAAAAAGACACAAAACCTTTAGACACGGACCTCAGCTCCGGACAGCGGTCTGAGTAATGTGTGAACATGGATTTGAAGCATGCAAAAAAGCTTTTAGGATCTGGTCGTTGTTTGAAATCAGCTACAGAATGTCTGACAAGAAATTGGATAAGGGTTCAAACAAACCAAGGGACAGCTAAAAGAAGCTACTGCATATTTTATCTTCAAATTGTTGAGCAAACGAAACAAATGTAAAATTTGTCATATTTAATTACTTTTTTGTTATGCTCAATTATATAGAGATCAATCCTCAAGCAGAGGAACTGAATATGGAATATAAGTGAAAAATAAATGAGAAAGACAGTATATAGAGCTATATAGTAGCTATATAGTATATAGATCTAGTAATAGCGACATAGATACAGATATAAATACAGATAGAGATAGAGATAGAGATAGAGATAGAGATAGAGATAGATATCTATAGATATATATAAAGATATAGCTATAAACTTTGATATACATAGATAGCTAAATTAAAAAACTTAAAAAAAAAATATTTGCCTATTACCTACAGCAAGATAGGCACTCTAAATATATATGAATATTAAAAGAATTAAATGAAATAATAATTATATATTTAAGTAATCTTCTTTCTCTCTTACATCTTTACCCTACAATTCATTCAAGTATTTTTCTCATATATAAATAAATTAATAAAAAGTCAAATGAATATTTTAAGCATCTCCAAGTATATGTGCCAATCCTATAAAATTCAGCCAGCTTCTTTACAGATTCATCTCAAGATTGCGTTCACACTTTGCAATCTCATTTCGACGCTCATTGAAATCTTTAGCGAGCGACTATTTTTCATCTGTTCTATAGATATTGCATGATGAGCCCATTACTTTGCCATAGTGCATATTATGCACTCTCGAATGTTGCTCGCAACGTTCACGAGACTTATCTATTATTGGAGATGCTGAGATCGCTGCCCGCTTTTATCCCACCCAAATTGCTTCTAATGGTAGCGCATGCCATGCAAATGCATACCACTTACTCCTAACAACAGAAACACTTGGCTCTCCCTTAAAGGAGTTGGTGCATCCACAACAACAACTTCCATGTGGCGCACGCTTTGGACAAACTACAACTAACTGCCATAAAGCGGCGTTTATTTTGCCACAGGCCACTTATCTGTGAGGTTGGCAGTAGGTTGGCTGGTTGCTCGGCTGGCTGCTACGTCGTTCGACTTGGTCTTGACTCGGCTTGTTTTTGTTTTCATTGCTGCGCCTGCACACAGAGCGAACGACGGCCAACGAACCAAGCAAGCAGCCAGAGTCAGAGCCAGAGCCAGAGCCAGTTGGCTATTAATTTGAATTCAAGCAGTCAAACGCTGCCTCAGTCCACAGCGACACAGTCAACAGCAAGCTACAACAACAACAACAACAGCAGCAACGACAACGTCAACTTGGAATCAATGGCTCCACTTTTGCGGCTTGGCTGTTGCTTTTTTGGTGCGTAGGCGAACTCGATTCGCGGCTGAGATATGCGTTCCACCGAACTTTGATGTTGCTGTGAAGTCAGCTAACTCTGCCCAATCTCTCCATCTCTTTCACTTACGGACTCTTGTCGACTCTGTCGCACGCTGTGTAGCCACTTTTACCAGTCAATGTTGCTGTAAACGTTTTGTTTCGGGCCAGGCCCCAAAGAATCTGTGGGAAAGTTGCCATAATCAAATGGAATTCTGTGTTTTTCGAATTGTTCACAACATGTGCATACACATGTTGCAGCTGGAATCGCCATCGAAATGTGTATCTATCTATCTATCTAAATCTCAATCTCCGGCTTAGCTAGGCTAGGGTAATATAATCTTGCCCGACTGCAGCTTGATTGCATTGCTGATTATTTCATCATACGCATAATTTAAATTGAACAACAGCCGGCCAGCTTTCAATGGCAGTGAAACTTCTGAGCTGGAGGCCAAACTATGATTGGGTTTTCTTTTGAATTAGGGTTTTTGGTCAATATGTGATTTAGGTCTTGGGGAAATGGAAAGTGCGAGCAACTGAGTTGAAGAGTCAGCTAAATAAAAGCTATGACTAATAGAATTGAAAAGGAACTTCAGCCTTTTAGTTTATATTCTTTGTATAAGATTCTATTGATATTTGACTTTTTTAAAGAAAATATTTATTCTGTACAAGAATTGTTGCCTAGAAAGGTAAATACCAGGCTATAATAATTTACATTCTTATATTCACATAACTATATTATTTACTCACATAAACAACAATTTGAATTAAATATCTAAAAATGTTAACTTAAAAGCCTCTCGAATGAATGGAACTTACTATATTTGTTCTGAATTGTGAAATAAGTAACTATGCTACTCAAGAAAATTCATCTATAAACCTCCCTAAAAATTAAATAATTCTCCAATATATACTAGAAAATCTTAAATTATTAAGGATCTCGAGCAGCCATTGGAGTAAGTACTAAAAATACCTCTAAAAGTCTTGCTAAATAACAAAAATACCTAGGGAATAATATAGGACATTAAGGAATTAAGAGTATTTTGATTTTAAACAGAAAAGTAAATATTAAAATACGGTCTAAAAAGCTTGCAAAATATTAAGGATTCTCATATATGTTGAGCATATACTGAGTATTCATATGAGTAAAAATTCATTTATAGACACACTAATAACACTTCCTACTCTCCTTTTACCAAACAGTTTCAGAATCTTAACTAAGCCTCCAAAAAAAAATCAGCTTCTAACTAAACCTCCTATAAAATTCCAAACACTTTCCTATATTCATTAACAATTTAAACACAATGTATATCCGTCGAACGGCCAAGCCCTGCTCAAACTGCATGATAGCAGCCGAACAATAAAGGATCAACAGGTGTGCATGTCATTAGTGCAAGTTTTATGGTCTTTTAATAGAATCGATTTGAACGATTCGAAACGCTGAGACCAAAAGTCAAACAAACAAAGCGCTGACCATGTTTAGCTCAGACGCCGCTGCTACAAAGAGAAACATTTCGTGGGTTCTAAATTAAAATGATGAGCCAGGGCTGAGATCTGTGTATGCGTTTGTTTGTGCGTCGAGTTTACCACACGCATTGGCCACATTTCATCGATAATGAAAGATGACAGTAACGAGTCGACGGCGGCGGCGGCGTTGCTCGATGATGCTGACAACATTTAAAACAATTTTATGCAAATTAAAATACGGTCAGCCAGGGCGCACCCAAGCCCATGGCAGGGCAAACAAGGGTACCGTACCGCTGCTCGCCTAGACACCTACAATGCACAACATATTGTGGCCATTGAGTTTTTGTCTGTTCTGGCCCGTTTCCAATAATTTACACAAATTTATGGCCGGGCCTCTGTTTCCACATCCACTGCGCGTGGCCGGCCAGGCCAGGCGCTCACTTGTCGAGTGCTGCGGAGATCTGACATTTCACAGAGAGCCCACAGACCGAAATCACTTTAAGTGTTTTGACACAATGAAGTCAGTCAGTTCTCAGTCGACAATGGTATGCCTGGGTATATCTGTGCGGGTTCCCTGTACATTTAACTAATTTATGCGTCAGTTTCAAGTGCCATTTGTGGTCCAGACCTCACAACTCACCGATATACCCTCTTGTGCTGCTGCTGCTTCTTCCTCCATTCTTATACAACAACATTGTATTATTGCAAAGGTTTTGTTGCATTTTGTTTAACAATATCAACAAAATATGCCCGTTACATGGCATGTTTTAGTTTTGTTTAACATATTTATGACATGTCGATTCTACATTTCTACAAGCTTCAACGATTTATGTTTTTATTAGTCAATATTCTATTGAAATTGCTGTGGGTCTTTTGCATAATTAGTCGATTGACTCTGACATAAATGAGTTCAAGAGCTATAAAGTCTAGCAAGAACTTGATCTTCTTGCGCCCATGGCGTTCTCTTCCGGTCCATGCCATATGGGCTGTGGGTGACTTTACGACTAAATTCCGCCAAATGTCATATGTGTAGGCCTTTACCTTCTAAGTATCTATAATAACAGCAGGTGAGCTAAGAGTTTCTTTCTTGAAACAATATCACATTTCAGAGTAGGTTTAATGTATAATAAAAACTTTCAGTTTAAAGACTTCTGTGCATTTGCTCCCATATAAAACTTGAACCCAGTTTATCCCTTTTAACGTTTAGCTCAGAATTGAGTATCTCTGTTATCTCTATTTAGTTGTAAAGCAGCATCAATTACTTATGTCTTTGCTCCATGCCCATAATCCTTGATTAAAGAGATTTCCATTCTTAAAAGATTTCGCATTATAGGCTTTACCATCAAGTTTAAAGTTCTTCTTAAGCCCACTGTTATGCTTTGCCGTCTTCTTTGCCAAGAAGATTTATTCGTCAGGTGATAAACTAGAATGACTTAGTGCTAAGTGGAGTAGCGAGATGTTATCTTAAGCCGACAAGGGATTAGGCATTTTGCACATTTGGATTGGCATATCAAGCGTCGCAGATCTAAGCACTTGTCAAGAGCGCAGCCCAAATGAATGGAAGCCAAACATAACTAATGGTCTTACAGGAATAACTATCATAAAAAAAGCAAACAGAAAGACAATCTCTCTCTGAACTCTTTTTCCGTTCGGAACTCAACTCATGCTGATGCCTACTCGAATGGACATGGCTTGCAGTATTGAAATCTCAATGGGTAAAACTTATCAATCATAGATAGGAAGAGCTGCAGCTGTCTAAAGTGGCAGCCGAGAGTCGCTTGACTGCATCATTAAGCCATAAACAACATCAAATCGCCATTAAGGCCATATGCAAATAATTGCAGACTCAGTGAGAGAAAAGCCCTTGCGAATGCGCTGAGCGACATTTTGCGTGAGGCGGCGCCTTTCAAGCCTCGCAGCCGGCGTCCATCTGCGTCAAGGGAACAGCATGACAAATACAATTAACATGGATGCAACGGCCACGCCCTTGACGCCATTAACTGAGGGCGCATATAAAAGCATAAAAACCAAACAGAGAAGAAAAAAATAAAACTTAAAGCTAATTTTTCTCACTAGGCACTTACAGAAAACAGGGCCTGTCCACGCAGCTGACGCCGGGCTTGCAGACTTTGCCATCTCCAATGTAGCCGGCAGGACAACGGCCGCACCTTGGTCCCGTGGCAGACTCATGGCAATCAACGCCTGTGGGCAGAGAAAAGAATTGAGATGAAGTTGGGTTTGTTGGCTATGTGACTCATCATGCTTACCAGGATAACAAGGATTCGCTGTGCGGCAATTGGGCTCGAGGCGTATGTGATTATCGCCGCTGGGCTCCTTGCAGCCCGCACAGTTCTCCAACAGCATGCGCAAGTAGGCAATCTCCTGCCGCTGGTGGGCGACATCTTCACGCAGCAGCTTAACCAATGCCAAAAGATCGCTCAGCGAACGTGCGAGGGCGTCTGGAACAATGAGCAAAGGAAAGAAGAAGAAAAAAAACGTTCAAAATAAGACTTTAAATAAAGCAACAATAATTCATGAGCCGCTGCGCACTCACAACCAGTATGAGCGTGTGTGTGTGTGTGTGTGTGGGAAGCGTTCAGGCAACTGACAAGATTAAGGCCTAACCAATGCTAAAATCGCACTCATTTTGAGCTCACTCCTGCACCACCGTCCCGTTTAGAGTCGCTACAATCATCTTTGCCCGGCTTCTCTGATTGCAACCTAATCCGCTTTGTCGCTTGGACGGGTCTAAGCCCAAACGCAGCGACCGGGCCGCAATATCCAGCTGCTAATGCGGCGCGTTTTAGCGCAGTTTAATGCAATGCGACAACAGAACTGAGCACCCAATTCAATCTAAGCGCATTCAGCAATGCTGCACACATGCTGAAGTCATAGGCACAGTGATGGGAATTCTGGTGATGATAGCAGTCACAGTAATATTCACTATTTGGAAGTATTTGTTTAGAAACTATTTTTACTATTTTTAGGAACTTAAAATTGATTGTCTATTATATACTAGAAAATGTTTCTAGTCTAGAATAGCTTGTCAATCCAATATTTTTTAAGAAATGAAATAAACTCTCTTTAGATGATAATATGTATATATATTTTTATAGGAAGGACATTCGTCTGAATAAATATTAATATACAAGATTTTAAAATATTCCTAAATTTTAAGTAGTTAAATATCTTCAATGAAAACTGTATATGAAAACCGAAAAGTTCTTGACATTACAATAGAATCAATTGACCTATACCTTAGCTAGAGCTATGATTGGAATCATAATATAATTATAAATTAATATAAAATCTAGTCAAGTCCCAGTCACAGTGACTTCTTCTCAATCCGCTCTGCACTGTTATTGCTCAACGCCCCTATCTTATCCTCTTTAAAATGTACATTAATAAACTCTCAGCTCATCTCTAAATCTCATATGTTGTCTTACGCCATGTTAGACACATGGCGACGACTAAACTAGTCCAATGTACCATCGGTTCCAACTGTTTGTCGATTGGTCCACGTCGCTCTGTCTGTCTGTCTGTCTGTCCGCTTGAGTGAGTTTTGTCAACATGGAAAAAGCCGCCGTTGCCGCCGCCGCTGCTGCCGCCGCTGCCACCACCGCCTCCAACGCCCAAACGCATCCGCTAAGGCTTTGCTGAGACAGGGGCAACTGTGTTCGGGGTGCAGTCGATCTCTGTTGATCGTGTTTTGGCCACGTTTGGGTTTTTAGTGTGCAACCTTCGTTTCTATATCTCGTCGGCGTCATTCATTACGTTTGCCTTTGCGATTTATATGCCGCCCAGTTGCCTAGCTCTGTGTGTGTGTGCGTCTGTGTGTGTGGGTACAGAGCGTGCTACCAATTTGGGATTTTGCACTGAGCTAGATAAATAATAATTATGCTGGGTCGACATCGACCAAACAGCACTCAGCATACCCAAAACGAGTGCACAACTTATTCACGGATCGGCTTTAGCATAGGCATAGGCATTGGCATATCTCTCGGTTCATTAGTGTTGTGTCTTTTCAGTGGGCGCTGCTTGTTACTGGTTTCTCAACGACGGCGACTTATTGGCAGATCCGAATGTGGGTACTTACATACAGATACGACATAATACTTATATACGAATATATTGTAATTAATTGGCTGCAGATTTGTGCGACATTATCGCATTAAGCTCAGACAGTTATTGCTGTGGGTATAGTAAGAAGCTCTACCATCAAGTGGCAGCAAGGGCAAACTGGGAAGAATATTAATGGAACATTAAATAAGGCTTAGCCCGATTGAGTTGATAAATATGTTCACACTCGACTCTTATAGCTAAATTAACATACATATGGATGAGTGCTTGCATTGTTCGTCATATATGTATAAAAACAAGTGTACAATGATTGGAAAAAGGTTCAAGGTATCTCCTAGTCGAGCACTTCCCACTACAGCAGTCTTACTTGTTATTACTGTAATACCTTGACATATCTTCATTCAGTCTATCAAACTTCCCTTGCTTTGTTTAGCTTAATTGAATTATATACCCTGACATAAACGCCAACTGTCGCAGTCTAATAATTTCATCAAGTACATCTATGCAAAAATGATTTAAAAGCAACGCCTTAGAGAGCCCACTGTTCCACCCAATAGTTGTAGTCAGCCCACAGAAATGTTGTCAGAAGGCGCAGCACGCCCAATGCGTGAAATGTCGACTGCTGTGTGTGATTGTTAAGTGTGATTGGTAGAAAGATGGCGAGCTGTTACACTTACCTTCACAATCGCCATGCATGATGGGTATATCACCACGTTCCGTGTCCGTCGGTACCTCCTGATGACGCTGATCGACGCCTTCCCGGGCCAGAGTTGGTTCATAGTACCAATTGTTACGCACGTCGCGTTTCTTGTTCTTCTCTGAAAGATTGGCATTACCAAGATTGGTGGGCTGTAGCACACAGCCTACTGGCCTGAGATGTCTGATCGATAAACTTACCACGCTCGCTGATCTTGTTGCGCAGCATGCGTCGATTGCCACGACGATGAAGTCCCTTCTGACAGTTGGCGCGCTGCAGCGAATGCTCCATGTCGGCATCGAAATGTAGTGGATATTTGCGTTCTCTGAACTGTGAATTAAAAAAAAAAAATCGATATATTGATGCATTAGAAGTCCCACGTAACACTTACCAGCTTAATAACTGGATCATCCATTTGGGTATACAGCTTGGTCAGACTCATGTCGATGTCGTGGAAGGTGCTCGGTTTGCAGTCTACATGGAGTGTGATGCGATTCTTGGAGAACTGCAGGGCCAGCGAGCGTATAGTGCTCGTCTCATTTATATTGGGTATCTCAAAGTTGCGTGACTCTGTCGCTCCATTGGCGCTGATGTCGAGCGTAACACGCTGTTGCTTGCGATCCAGGAAGAAGGACATCTTATGCTTCAGCATGGGAAAGTCAATCATGAACAGTGCCTCAATCGATATGTGCAACTTGCGTCGGGGTCTGTCAGTTGAAGGAATGTCGTTTAACATGTGCTAAAAAAAACATTTCAAGGTTAGTTAAATTACCTTATGTGTCGCGTGGATATGACCACATCTCCTTTCCTGATAAACTGTTCCAGCTCAGAAGAGGCAACTGCAATAATATATGTATTTTGGTAAGTGAAAGGAAGTTTAAAATGCTGGATTAATATATATTTAGAGGAGAGTAGAGTACTGACTTGTTAGATATATTAAATATTTCAACATATTTTCAAGCTTTAAACCTTTTGTCAATATCTAACTCAAGCAACTCCATATCTACATTTTAACATCTTGCACTATATATGCGCACATCTATAAACAATATCAATCATCATCAACTGTCGATCAGTTCTTACAATTTGTAAATACACAAGCCTACACAAACTTCCGTTTTGCATGTGATATGAGCATACTACATACATATATCGATTACAAGATCAACATACATACATATATAAACCCGAAAGAAAACTAAATCAAACAATGCGCTGACCATGTTAGCTAATCTCAAACACAACCTCATGGCACTTGCTCTATTTGCTGGCAACGGACAACGGCAGACGGCGATCGGCAATCGGTTTTCGCGCCTGACAGAGATTACAACACTTGGCGGCGGCGTGTATATCTGTGTGTTTATTTTTAGTCAGCGCTGGCTGTAATCCCGTCCCATGTTAACCCAAAAAGAAAAGCCAGCAAACAAAGTGGAAAGCAACGGGCTGCGTATTTGCACAATCAGCAAATATGCTTGTAAGAGCGTCAAGGAATTTATCAAGACAGACCAAAAACTCACTCGCTCGTTCGCTCGTTCGCTTGTAGAATTTGACGCATTTGTGGTGTTATTTGTCATGGGCGAGTGTGTGTAGGAGCAGCGGTTGACAGGCGCATGTGAAGTGACCTTCACGATATCGTGTGCCACACTCGACGCCCCACAAGGCACCGGCAACGGAATTGCAATTGCAATTGCAGCTCGGCCAGCTCGTGATCGGGCAACGCCAACGCCATTTAAGGTGCCGGGAGGTCGACTGCATGCAACAAGCGTTTAAAAAGTCTGCTCTGGGTGGTATTTCTGCTTTTTTTTATATTTTTTGATTTACATAAATCGCTGTTTGAGTTGGATTTTTTTTTTTTTTTTATTTGGGCGATGCCAACTGTCCGACAAATATTTGCTCTCGCTTATCGCATGTTTGCCCATAAATACAACGGTAAACATAATGAACCAACTGAAACTACAACTGCAGCAGCGGCAACAGCAGCGGCAACAGCAGCGGCACCTACCTGGATCCAGTGAGAGTGATGCAACCTCCACAAGTGTCAGCGCCAAGGCGGCCACGCCCATTAGCAACACGCGCGTCCAATTCATCGTCGTCGTCGTCGTCTTCACTTTGAGTTGATTTGTGCGTCCGTCCGCTGAGGAGGAGAAAAATAAAAAGATTTAAGCAGACAGAACTCAGCCGGTGGTTGTTTATTTACGTTTAAAAATAAAAGCCCATAAAATGCATTGCGACTGCCCCATAAAATCGCATAAAAATAATAAATAAAATTTAAATTAAATTGTTTTAACGAGCCAAAAAAAAAATACGTCTTTTTTTTTTGTTATTTTGATGAAATGTTTGCGGCATTTTTGAGATTCTCAACAAGCATTTCATCGTTCACAATGTCGACGCCCCGCACCAATTTCGTGCCGGAAGTGTTGCTCCGATATCACCTAGCCACACATACATATATATATCATATATATGTATACATCTCTGTCTATGTATATCTCTCATCTGTATCGGCCATCTGTGGGCGTAATAAAGCATTTGCAGCTTAAGTTTATATATATATATATCTATTTTTTATTTTCTTCTATTTCGTTTCTATTGGTTTTTGAGTTTGGCCGAGATTTATGTTGGATTTTTGCAATCATTCTTTCGTCGGCTCGTGTTAGTTAAATAAATGTTTAGTTCATTTGGTTTTGGCATTTGTTTCTTTTATTCTATTTCTCGTCTGTGTGTGTCTGCTTTTTCAGGTGCCCCACGAGCGGAAGCAGCACGAAAAAAGTTTATGTACACAAGGTGAGGAGATTTGCTTTGTGGCCCATTGAAAAGTCTTTGATATGGTATTTTATGTGAAACCGTGCGTTCTTATTTCAAATATAATTACATACATAATAATAATACATAACTCAATAAAGCAGCTGGAATATACATTGAAATTAATGTTAGAGAAATTCTGAAAATTTGAAAGTCACAGAGACAAACAAAACTTGATGTAGTTAAGAGATTTTACCAAGCATTATCTATTATGTATATATCAGAAATGAAAATATCTATACAAATACAAATGAAACTTCATATAAAATCATAAATTTTAAGTTCGTAAAAATAGTTAAACAAGTAACAGAGCTCTAGTTGGGGAAGGTTCCGATTAGAAAATACACTGACCCCTGCGCATAGCTGTTATTGAAATCACGCTTCTTATATACATCTATTATATACATTAAAACAACACAGGCACACACACAACTTAATTGTTGAATAAGTTTTGTTCTGGATGCACTTTCTCAATCATATGTTCATAGCGGAAAAATTACAATCAGATGCGAAAACTTTGCAGTTTTTGTGATATTCAAGTTACGCTCAAAACTTCAAATCAAATTGTAGATTTAAATCGATAATAAGGAACAGGGATAGGTTATCGAAAAGATTGAAGATAAACTTGTACACCGTAAGGTATACAAGAATATATATGTATACATAATATTAAGACTCTAGGTTTTACGGTTTAAAAGGTCGTTGCGCTCATACCGTCGGACAGACTGACAGAGGGATAGATGGATCGCTAAAGCTACTCAGCTCGTCCTCCGGACTAAAAATATATTTACTTTATGAACTCTACGACGCTTTCTTCTGTCAGTTACAGAAATTTTCAGAAAATCATTAACATTTTCGATGAGTTCACAGAATATACCATTTTTAGCATTGTATTGAAATTCCACGAAAAGGATTTTCAAATTTACAAAACCCAGCAAGAATTTTATTATTAAGAAATCAATTTCCCATTTTATTGAGTATCTCATCAATTTACTATCAATATCATAATTAATGCATTAGCCTCGACAGCAGCATTACTTAAATATCTTGAAAACTAACCATAGATTAGTTGATCTCTCGCCTCGCCATCACATTTCAATTACAAACCATAAATCCTGTAACTAACTAGGCAGCTGTTTATCTTATTGCTCCATTACCACACATTTCCAGCACTTTCTCTCCGAACACTCTTCGGATCCTGTGCCACATAAATTAAGCCAATTGCCGACATGTGCTACCGTCAATTGAGGTAATTTGTTATCGAGTGCCTAAATCTTCGACTGATCAAAGGCTCTAGTACGCAAGTTTTATAACTCTGAGAGCTACAATTTGACTGACTAATAAATTGCTGAATAAAACATACAAACTTTAACGAGCAACAATAAAAAGAAAAACAAAAATCAGTTAAGTTAAATAAGTATGCATTAATTGGCAATAAAGTTGCATTGCAGCATCTTCTGGATCAACTCAGCTGAGCATTAAATATTCAAGAATCAAAAGCTAAAAGTTCGTAAAACAAATTGATATCGAATAGATATAAATCGTGGTCTGCTGTGTGTGCAGCGCCCATTAGACAATATTCATGGCGAGAAATGTGTTCGACGATCCACACACACAGCATCTTCTTGGTTGCCTAACTTGGATCAAAGGTGTCCCAGGAATGTGGTAACGGTCGTGGCAACAGCAATGTCGTTATAGCCTTACGCGAGAGTAGCGCTTCTGCCAATACTGGTCCAAAAGCTTGTGACTGACAGTTATGGATTTATAGTGGCAGTTAGTCTGTGTAGTCTGTCTCGTCTCGTCTCTCCCTCTCTCTCTCTCTCTGTAGTTCAGTATCTCTCTTAGTGGTTCTGGCCAGTTTTAGACACGCTCGCTACAATATCACTGAGTCACAGAGGCGCAAAACATGAGCCATTTATGGTCAGAATTGCAATTGACACAGCTACAACACAGTCTTTACCAGCTAAGGTGTAGTAAAAGTAGCTGAATCGCCAGCCACTCTAGCTGAGAGCTTTTCGAAGTAGTTTAAGGTTTTTATGTGGCATTTGACAGGGTTTATTGGGACTTGGGATTATGTACATACATACGTAGGTTTTTGCCTTTTTCAGCAATAGATCTAGGACATTTGTGTCCAAGATTTGGCAGTAAAAAAATTGGGGAAAAAAGAAGCTGTTATTAAAGTCAAAATATAGGGCAAAATTGACACAAGACATTAAATCAGAGATTTATGTCTAAGAAGTTTATTAAAATTTATAGCACAGAAAGTTGCATGAAATTAGAATTATGTGGGATTTAGATTGGCTAAAAATAAATTAAATATTATTTTTAAATTTTGTTTATAATTATGTTGGCTAGAAATAAACACAAAATATTATGTTTAGGTTTTGTTTATAATTAAGCTCATTTAGAAATCTATATTGGGAATATTTATGGAGTATTTTTTTATATTTAAAAAATTATTTATTCATGAATTTGTTTATATTTGCAATGACAAATGAAAAGTAAAAGTGAGTGTTGCTTGCAACACTTAACTGGCCAAAGATGGCAAGGTAATCTAAGTTGGAGACATAATAAACAAGCAATCAACAAAATATAACTAAAAACTGTAATCCCATTCTGACCTACATGCCAGAAGACTTAGCCACAGAAGAAGACGCAGAAGACTTAAAAGAATGTATACATCACACTTAATGAATTATTTCACTTAACTTTCATCTCAATATTAAAATATGCATAAAATTCTCGACTACAAAAACAAACAAGTCTAGATTTACAATTTATCATTCAATACTCTAGTATAAGTCGCTACATAGCGACAGCAAACTAGAAAAGCATTTAAAAATGATAAAATTATAAATAAAGTTTAATTTTATAAAAATAAGAATTAAAGTTTAGGTTTATAAAGAAAATATATAACAGCTAGTAAAATATATCTATAAAAAATATATATATTTCTTCATTAAATTCTAGTCTGAAAAATCTCTTATTCATTGTTTATTGAATTTAAAGTTAAAAAAAAAATAATCTTTACTCTTATCTAATTCAATTTATCTTACTTATCCAATAGAATTTCCCAAGTATTCAAAATTGATAACAAGATTAGAAATCATTTAAGTGCCACAGTGTTACCTAGAACTCAGGTCATGCGCACTGCGTAAAGCTTCTCAATTGTTCATTGAGACGTATAAATAGACAGTTCATTCGGCTACTGACAGTTTGTACGCATCCGCTAAGAACATTTCCCACCAAATGTCAGCCCACTAATCCTCAAGCCTCTGGCAAATCAAAAAAGACACCAAGCCGAAGCGAGCCGTATATACACATAATCCTCGGACCAAAATTTATTAAATACTTTTTAATGCCTTCGCATAGATATATATATGTATATATATATGTATTTACGCTCCACACATAGATCTCTGTCCAGCGCCCACGCAGTCAGCATAAGTCCAAAATGTCTTCAATAAATGACAGCGCGTCGCCACAGAGACGCCGCCATATCAGGTTAATAAAGCACACAAATCAAAAACAATGATGCTGTGGTTTATACGACAGTTCGTATATGCATATACATATATATATACATTGATTGACATTTAATTAAGCAAAGTCAAATACACACACGGAAGCCGCAAATGACGACCGCAGCAGCAACAGCAACAGCAGCAGCATCAGCACAGATTGGCACCCACTAGCCCGGGCTTAGATCTGAAAGATTTGAGGTCGGTCGAACAAGTTTGTCGGCAGCATGACAAAAGGCGTAGCCCGTTTATCATCAGTGGAAATTTGATGCTTATCGCAAAAGATATTCTATCAGATCAGATTGTATGTAAACTGACGGACACCCTAAGTGTTACACAACTGGACACATTACAGAGGGTTGCCACGAAAGTAGCGCATGAGGTGGATTTAAATGTGAGATGTGATTCATTATATGAATTTATTTATTTATGGCGCACTTTTATATGGATCAGGGCAGGTAAATATATGTGTGAATATAATATAAAATTAAATTAAATTTAATGTTCATTGTCATAAAAGAAGTAACTAAGAAAGGAAAAATTAGTCAACACTTTATATAATTTATAGAAACATATTTAACAAAATTTGTGGTTCTAGAACTCTTGAAAGATAAAAGTTGAATAGACAGCTAAGACAAGCCTACATCAACTCAGCTGTGGATACTCAGCAAGCATATAAATACTTTTCAGAGTCGGACAAATCTTCTTCTGCATCTTACATACATTCAGACTAAACCTTAATGCTTTCTCTATGGATTCAGGATATACTTGTATATTATATTAGTAATTCAAAAGGAATTGTTTAAAGTTTATTATTATCAAAATATATAAACTTAGAAAAGTTATTCATTAAAAATTACCTTCAAACATTTGTAATACTTTAAAAATTATCTGGAAAAATTATTCACAAAAAAAATATATACAACTCCCAAAAATTTGCGCTATAAACTTACTTCTTCAATAAAAATTCTCTCATTCCTATTCTTATCTAAATACAGAGCAAACTATAATTCATAAATCTTTATAAAAACTAACTGCTTTTCTATGAATAAATCGAAAACTGGCACGCAAAAATAAATAAAGTTGTATTTATGCTTGGCAATAAACATAAAATATATTTTGGGTGCAACGAAGCTATTGCGCCCGTGCGCATGAGTCATGCACATTAAAAGTTTGGGACAGCCCTCGCATGGTATTAGAAATTTAAATATTTTGACTGTTGCATCGCTTGCTAGCATGCAACATGTAGCCTGTCCCCCAGGGCGATGAAAACAGCGCAAAAAGCGATCGCTGGCTACTGCGCATGCGCCGCAGCAGCAGCAGCTGCTGTTGTTGCTGCAGCTTCAGAGCTGTCGCGTGTGGGTAGGACAAGTTTTCGCGCTCGTCGTCGTCGTCTTAGTCGTCGTCGCCGCAGGCGTCGTGTCACTGAAATCAAATCAGCCGCGTTTAAATGCTCAACCGAAAACTCAAACTCAAACTCAAGCTCAGCTGCGGTTGCGGTTGCGGCTGCAGCTCCCAACTTCATTTTCAACTATACAACTCCAGTTCGAGGCACTGGCAAACCTGCTGTCAGTTGCTGGTTTGACACGGAAAGAAACGACGTCGGCGCCTACGCATCTGGAGACCCGGCCCCAGACTTAGCCCCCAGAGAGCGAGAGCAAGAGAGACCCAACTAAGCTGTGCTTAGGGAAATTCTTCAACGGATTTTCATTTGGCTGCAAAAAACTTTCTTTGATTTTTGTCCAAAATATATATTTAGATATATATATATTTCATTTGGAGACCTCGTTTGGATTTAATTGAAAACTGAACTCATTTTACGCGCTCTTCGCGTGATAAATTGATTCCATTATGGCACGAGCATAATAGATTTTTCTATACATCACTTCCGGCGCAAGTTGGAGTGGAATTTTAACTTTTATATAAATGTGATGTCTTCAATAGCACTTGACTTCGACATTACTGTATTTATGTATTTCTCAACTGCTGTCCGCATATCAAAATGAGCTATTTAAAATTCGGTTTTCCATGGAAACAAATATGCAGTAGTTGACAGCTGAAAAGTTGGCCATTCAGCTATTACACACAAAAACGAATTTAACGCTCTTTTTTCCGACACATTTCATAATATTGAAAGGTCTGTCAATTATATATATATATGGAAAACTGAGTGTGCTGCTGATTTCTGGTATGGTAATTGCCGCCTGCCAAGCGGCTCAATCAAACACCTAACAAAAACAAAAATTTTGCCTATGGATTGTCATAGAAAAAAGGGGGCGATAGGTGTTATATTATATAGATTTTAGAAAAAGGTATGAAAACTGTATACCTTGTATGATTGATAAGTGTCTCAAGAGTTTTAATAATGTAAAAAGAAATATTTTAATTATCTTTAGAAATTTTATACTTTATATGAGCTATAGGACTCTAAAGGGCTTTGACAACATAATACAAATTGTGAGTTGTCTTATGTTAAGAAAGAACAATATTATCAACCTTTTTGTATGGAGTATGTCTATAAGACGCAGTCTCACATCAATAAAGTTCCAATTTAACAAATTAAAAACTGGCTTGTAAGGAAATCAGTGCTGCTAGAGATCTTCCGGTTTCTACAGTTGTAGAACTCATTGGGTGAGACAGCTCCATATACGCGGATAGACAGGCATCCAAACCAACTAGCATCTAATCTGACTACCAATAACATCAAGTGAAGGTTGAAAAGACTACATGATCTGACGAGAAGGGAAATCAGCTGAGAATAACTTCAAATATTGTAGAGTAGAATAGAATAAGCAATAAATAAGTCTTGACTTAAGTTGAATACGCTTACAGGCACATATGCACATATATATATCTACATATATATAATATACATACATTCCCATCAAAATACTACTTTTACGAACGTTTCAACAGACATTGACATTTCGATTTCTTAGCCGAATATTCATAAAATATTTTAAAAGCTTAGTTAAATTAATAAAAAACAATATCTTTTAAAAGGCTGATCTATAATGTTTCATAAATGCATATAAACTTTACAAAACCTATACAAAATATAAATTGAAACACAAAAATACTTTCTAAAATATTCAAATCAACTTCTATTTTCATCTCTGGCCTATTAAACACATATCTTTTCTATAACTCAACATGTTTATATATCAACATGTTTCTTATAAATCACATTTAAGACTCATTAATAAATCCAACAAAAATATATAAAAATAACAAACAAAAATTCTATAACAATTTAAATGCTTTACATTCCGCATTAACATACTATAGAACTATTATTCAGCAGCATATAAACTGTCTCGAGAAACATATTATTATGCCATAAAACAGACAATAGAACATGTCACAAATATGGCTGCTATATAATCATGTGATTATCTCGGCTACCACCTAAGGCCACACCCAGTCAAATCTCGATTTGCATTTCTGCGCAGAATATTAAAATGATTTTATAATTCAGTTAACACCGAACCGCAAAATTGGTAGACAGCTAAATTTTACGTTAAAAGTTTAGCAGATCCCATCATCAACTGGTTATAAATTGGCGCCACAAATCCTAAATCCAAATACAATGTTTATATTTTGAAGAAAAAAACCTGTCAAAACTGTTTAGAATATGTTTAAGCTGTAATTAAGCCAAAAATCGATAAGCTATTAACTTATTTTGATGAGCCATTAAATTGAAGTTTCGCCTCTCAGCCGAACTTGAATCACATTTGACGCCGCCAGTCCAAACAAAGCGCTTGAGTCAGCATTGTGCTGCGGGTCAATTTGAATTACAAATTTGATTTGGTGCTGAAATGCAGTCAACACAAAGCATTCACCAATCTGTAAACCTAATTCCAACTAAAGCCTGAATCAGCCAAACAAATTAACAACGACTCTTTCCATTGGATGATGCGCTAATTTGTTGCCACAATTTTCCAACTGATTTGCATTTGTTTATGAACTCATAACATGGCAAGCGGAAATTTCATTAAAAGCAATATTATTTATGTTTTAATAATGCCACAGTTACTGAGCCATATATGGCTAGATCTGCCAACCACAAAGTGTGTAATATATTCAAAATAATAAAATAAGCAGCTAGCTTAACCAGAGACTGAGACATCGTCGACGGCAGTTATAAATTGTTATGGTAATGCGTTATCCGTGGGCGTTTTTTAATTGAATTGAAGCTGGAGCTTCAAGCTGAAGCTAACAATCACAAAATGGTGAAATCAAATAAATATATTATAGAAAGATATATAAAGAAATATTTATATATATATTTGGACTAACTAACTATTCAACTTTGAGCCTAAACTTTAAATAAAAGAAAACTCTGTTTTCTATAAGAGCATGCCAAAAAAAACGAGATATCGCCCTTCTATGCAATTCTCATGAATTCAACTAAGTCTAACTTTCTTTATGTTGCCAACACCACTAACCTTGCAACTGATAACCAGACTGATCTAAGTGAACTACAACTGCAGCTTGAAAAATATTGCCTCTCTATGCAATTCTCATGATGTCAAGTGAGGCTTACTTGGCTTGTAAGTGTGTATATCTACAAATCAAGTATTCAAATCTTAATTTTCGCATATTTACACATAGTTCTTACTCATATATAAACATACAACAAGAGAGGCTATGAACAAGTCCGCATTTGGTCAGTTTTTGTTGAACATTCGTGTGAAACAAAGTGGAAAACAATTTGCCATACCAAAAAAGGAAATGCCAAACTAATTGTGAATGCCGTAAAATATTTAAATATAGCTGACAATTATTTTTTTTTTTTATGCTGTTCGGACTTTTATTTTGTTCTCAGCGACTCATAAACTTCAAACTGCTTTTAATAAGTGTGGAAAGTCTGGTAATTAATAGATTATGACTGGACGCTCGGTATTTATGGCGCCAATGCAGATAAGACATGAGATCTGTAGATTAATGTGCAAACGTTGCGGCCAACAGCCGATGGCCGAATTGGGTGTGTCTAATTAATATGTATCGATAGTATTTGAATTACAACAACAATTAGCATGATTTATCGATAGATACGAAGGCGGTGAAATGGAGTTTTCTCGAGCCGCATAAATATATTCATAAATTGGTCAATTAATATGGCTAAAATTACAGCAAGCTGTGAGTTTTCAAGTTTATATGAATTATTGAACCACTAGAAAAGGTTTTCAAATATTCGTTAGGGTAGCAAAGAGATATGCTAAGCGTGATCTTGTGAAAAGCTACTTAATTGCATAGACCTTGGGTATGATGTAAACGATGCGTTATAGAAAATGCAGCATACAAAATTTAATCTATGATTTAATTTAGTCTGTGGAATTTATGAGAAAAATAACTTAAGTAAAATAAATTTAAAGCGTTTTCAGATTGAAAGTGTAGCATGAAAGCCGCAGTGATTTTTATAATTACCAAAAAATAAATTTATAATGTTAGCTTTGATAAATAAAGGTTGAATAATATTGAAAAAAAAAAGATTAATTAAAAAAAAAAAAAAAAACCTAAAAACTTAAAATTAGTTTTGTTTATTTGTTTTTCTTTTTTTTTTAAGATTTGTAATTAATTAAAACTGATAAATTAATTTACAAGCAACAACTTCATGTTGAAAATAAGACAAAAAGCATATTACTATAATAAGAAACTAAGCTTTAAGGCTAAACCCAATTTGTTAAACTTCTATACATAGACATTTTCAATTAATTCATTAAAATATTTAAATTGAAAAAAAACTAGTGGTTTGTAGCAAAAAAAAAAAAGAAAAATAGTCAAATAAATAAATAAAATATAAATTAATAAAATAAATATAT
This sequence comes from Drosophila nigricruria, assembly GCA_037075265.1. Lineage (NCBI taxonomy): Eukaryota > Metazoa > Arthropoda > Insecta > Diptera > Drosophilidae > Drosophila > Drosophila nigricruria. Next base: position 8,285,421 of record JBAMCI010000196.1, on the reverse strand, counting down.
AATTAAAAAATAAAATAATGAATATATAATAAAATATATATGATTAAAATAAAAAAAAAAATATATAAATAAATAAAATAAATATAAAATTTAAATTTTTTTTTTCAAAATTAGGAAATAAAAAAATAAAAATTTTAACAACAAATAAATAAATTTAAACAAAACAATAAATTAATTTTTTTTAAATAAATAAATAAATTTAAACGAAAATATAAATAAATAAATTTAAACAAAAATATAAATGATATTAAATTTTTTGAAATAAAATAAATAAATATAATACTATAAGTTCGAACTTAAATCAGGCTTTCTAGTATAATTAGTATTATTAATATTATATTTTCAATTACGTTTTTGCTTTATTAGAAATTAATAATTTAATTTTTAAGCTATTAAAATTTTTATTTGATATATTTTATGAATATAAAATATGTAGCCAAAAGTATAAATAAAATTAATAACTCAATATAAATTTTTTAACACCTAAAAATCTACTTAATACTGGAGTTAAAGAAGTTCTTTTCACTCCTATATAGGTTAATTATAATTGCGCCTGCAGCTTTAGCTTCTCATACAACTGAGCTGCGGGAGTCTGCTGCACCCATGCACTTGCTGTGCCCGGCCTGCTTAACCTACTTAACACCGCTTTATGGCCTTCACACTCACCTCTTTGTCAAGGACGTTGCAACGCCAACGTTGTTGCCGCGTTGTCTGTTTGCTATTGGCCACTTGGGCTTTCAACAGCTCTGTGGCAGCTTCTTGGTTGCACTTATTTCGGACAGCTCCTTGAGCTTCCAGCCACTTACTGCTGTCAACGCGCTATTTAGAATAACAACAACTTAAGTTATTTTTATGGATCTTGCCACACTCAATTTCCGGACTTCTATGTATATTTCTTTCACATATAAATTTGGTTGTTTGGATGTATTTTATGCACTGGTGCAAGATCAAACAAATCGGATTGAAGACTCCTCTCACACTGTATATGAAACGATAATAAAAACGGTTGCATTAAAACTTTTAAAACCCTTTTCAAGAAACGACAAACATAAACAACAAAACACACAACACAAACAACACACGCGAAGATCTTTGCGATTGATTTTATTAGAACGAACAACACACGCGACGATCCAACGATCCGACGATTCGACGATCCTCCAGCGATGGCAGCAACTGCACAACTGAAAACTGGAGACCTGTGGCTGCTCTGGTAGCTGTGGATGATGACTCGTGTAGGCAGGCAGGGCCGGTGTTCGTGCTAATAAAAATTAAAACACTTTTATGCCATTAACAACAGGAACGACAACGCGCACCGAAGGCGATGCCAAACGAAATGAAAATGATGCTCAATGGGGGCTGGCCGCCTCGCTCGCTAGGCGTCTGTCAGAATGCGACGCGTTGACAATTAAACAGGCGTTCGCCTCTTTAGATTTCTGTAATAATTATTCTAATAACAACAACAAACGAGCGACACTAAAAGCCGTCATAGATCACGATCTCAAATAAAGCTCGGGCGCGCGCGCGCTTTCGTTTGGTTCGTTTATATTTCTCGATACTCAACGACGAACGCGCGAGTGTTTATCTTTTACCTCTGCCAGTTGTACCGTCCTGTTCAACGTGCAAACGCACACTGAAGGGTAGCAGCAGCGACAGCAACATCAAAAGCAGCAACAGCAGCAGCGGCGGCAGCGGCGGTGGCAGCGACAGCGACAGCGACGTTGTTGGCAGCAGCAGCAACAGTTGTTGCAGTCGTCGTCGCCTGATTGCAGTTTGTTTTGTTCTCAGCTGGTGTTGTTGTTGTTGTTGCTGTTGTTGGCTGCTGGATGATGTTGCTGTTGTTGTTAACTTGTTGCCGTTTGTGTCGCGGTGTTGTTGCTGCTGGGAGAAACGCGTTCAACAGAGCAGCCGTAGCCGCAGTCGCGGCCACAGACGCAGCCGATAGCATTTTGTCTTCGTTTGTATTTTTCTTTTGACGCGTGAGTAAGCTAAGACGCCCACGTGCAAATTTGCGTAAGCGACTAAGCGACTAGCGTTGCCAGATTGTTGATAACTTGTTTTGAGTGGTTCACGGTATGAGTGAATTAGTAAAAGACAATAAATCAAAGATGCCAGAGTTGATCGATAGCTAATTGGTCCATCACAAGACGAAAAGCTAACGAACAACTAGGATAATACTTACTTTTTTAATTTTTTTAATGAATAACAATATATTGTGCTTTGGCTTCCTGATCTGCCTAATTGCTCATGTAACTTTTATTATATGCTACAATTTATATCTACTTGTGCAATCCAATTAGGATAATTTGCTTTAGCTAAGACGCCCACGTGCAAACTAGCATGTCTACGATACTAGTGTTGCCAGATTTTGGAAAACTTGTTTTGAGCAATTCACGCAAATTTTAAAAACAAATACAAGTTGATCGATAGCTAATTGATAAGTAATCAACTTACATCCAGCTGGTTTTCTGTTATGCTTGAGTTTATGTGTTTCTTAATGAATAATTTATGGATTTGCCTTGCTGATCTGCCTAATTTGTCATTTAGGGTAACAAATTATACCACATTTACTATCCAATTGGGCCCTAAACTTATACCAATAAAGTCTGCTCTTATTTTGAAATCGAAAGCCCACAACAATGTTGCCCTTGCTCATAAAGCACATTTACTGTGAAACACTCGGAACCCTTTTTTTATGCCTTCAGCCTTGCCGCATTCCCCACATATCCCGGCCGGAGCACACAGCACGTAAAAGCTGGGCACTTTAAAAATGCCCAGAAATGGGCCTCATAAAAACCGGCACGAACCGTGGCAATCATTAAAGACAACAACCAACCAGGCAACGCTCGTTAAAATCAAAACATCCCAGACCCAAAATAGTGTTATGTCCATGTGGCACCTATTAATGGCTACTTATGCAGTACAAGTGTTGACGCCTGCCCCCAGCCCCTATGCGCCGCCCTCTATCAAAGTGACAGCAGAAGTGATGCGTAACACGTCAGTAGCTGACAAAGAAAGCAGATCTTCAGATCTGCCAGTTCATCATTATGTCGCCAGCCATGTCAAGCCATGCCCTGGTCTGCCTGGTCTGGCCTCAAGCATTATGCATATATATCATATAGAGCACACCCAGTTCCAGGCAGAGCGGATTCACATCGTCGTCGCTGCATATTTCGCTTGTGTTGACTGCATTTTTTTTTTTTTTTGGACACGACGACCACTTGCTGAAATTTCATTATGTGCGTGATTTATAAATAAGCGGCACGGTGTGCAGCTCGTTGAGATCGGATGATGTTGTTGCTGTTGTTGTTGTTGTTGTTGTTGCTCACAGCATCAGCAACAGCGGGCACGACCCACGCACTTTGGCGGCGCTACAACTCAGCTTGCATGTCGGACTACCCCTCGGTTGTTGTTGCCTTTGTTGCCGTTGCAGTTCATTTCGTATTAATCATAAAATTGTATTATTAACATGTTTATTTTTCGATCTTCAAGTTTTCGATTACACGCATTCCTCACTTTATTTGTGGCGCTCTTTCGAGTATATGTGTGTGTGTGTGAACGTGACTTTGCTGTGCAGTGTAACGAAAGTGAGCCACTTTCCACTGTCCGCTCACTCAGGAAATTGTCTTTTATGCCTTTTTGTTGACCATTAATTGGGTTACTCTCGAACTAGCGCAGTTAAAACTGTCGCATCGGCTGCCGCGTGGGTGTGAGGCCATAGAAAATGCCAAAACTGCGTTGTAAATATTACGACTGACAAATTAGTGAAAAAAAGAGAAGGTCTAGCCAAGGAAAATATATAACTGTAGATATGTTAAATATAAGACATGCTATCATTGCGATGCACTAAAGGGTTGATTGGCAAAGATTGGCAAAAAGCCATAAGGAAAAGATAAACGGATCACTCGGGATCATAGTTAATTGTCTTATATGATTCATAGTGGATCGTAGATATTCAGTTAAGGATTGGAATTCGAAACAAAATGAACAAATAAGAGCGTTGCAGTCGGGCTCTACCAACTAGTCGTCTGTCCGCCCGTCTATACATCCGTCCGTATGAACGCAAACCATTTCCCCGCTATTAAGGCTAGAGACTTGAAATTTGGAATATATACTCGTATATACCATTGTCTGATAAAGTGTGAAGATTTTCCCAATACGCCCACTAGGGGCGTGGCATATCGAAAAATTCTAATTCCTGTATTTCAGAAACCCTATTACTTAAAGTGCTAGAGAGTTGAAATTTAGAATGTATTCTCCAGTTGATAACCCAAGATCAAAAATATATGGTGGATATATCTACGTACACTGGGGTCGTGGCTAATTGTGAAAAACTGTGTCTTCTATAGCTTTACAGTTAGAAACTTAATAATGAATAGGTTCATTAGGTTAAGCATTAAGGTTTTGGTGAGTTCAAACGCTAACTAATGCTGTAGCTCTATGAACTAAATATTTATATTCGAGATGATAACGAATTAGGAATTTGAATTCAGTTAACAATTATTTTGCTAGATTTTTCTCTCAAATAGTTTTTAATTTTACACCAATTTGTATAATCATTCACGAAGAGAATGACACTGGCTTTTCTATATGCCTTTCCATCAATAAAAAATGTTCATAAATTCTGATATTTTATTTACACTTGCTCTTCTTTATACGGAACCTCACTTCCTTTACTTGAAGCCCTACTACTTCGCACACTTGCGCAGTTAAGTAAATAAAAAATAATAAAAACTAGTTAAAGGTCAGTCAATATAACTCCCGAGTTTGCCCTCAAATGGAACAAGTTTTCTATTCATCGCATATCTATGTCTAATAAATATTTAAAAGCGCACACACACACACACTCGCGGACACACACGCTTACGATTGGCCATATAATTAACGTCAACGCAGGCTATAAAGCAAATGATTAACACCGTCTTTATGAAAAGATCCAATGCAAATAAAGCCAGAGCTCTATGGTTATGGCTAGGGTGTAGCCTGTAGACCTGATCATTAATTACACACATCGAATTGTTGTTGTTGTTCTTTTTTTGTGTTATTTGCTATTTTTCTATAATTTTACATATGATATTCTGTGTGTTGTGTGTGGTTTTTCTTGTTATGAATAAATTAATTTAAATTAAGCAATAAGCCAACTAACTAGAGTATCTAATATTACGCGCTATTACGTCTTAAGCGTATTTTATGATAGCTTTTAAACATTTTCAACATTTAACGGGCCCAGACCAAAGTCTACTTAACATTTTAATCAGTAAGTTAAATGCAAAAAAGACGTAGAAGCAAATTAAGAAGCCTTTTGTTCGGAGCCGCATCAAAACGTTAAACGGTAGCAACTCTTAATTAACTCATCTGTTGTCATTGAATCTATGAGCCAGATACCCTGTAATCTATGTCTTCTTCTCCGCACTGGCCACCTCAATGGAGTCGCCACAACTGTAAGTACACACACATACAATACACACACACACAGAAATAATTTTTTTTAGTCTTTCGAATTGTTTTTGTTGATGTTGATGTTGATGCTGTTGATGATGAGTTGAGACAATGTGATATATGGGTTTTTAAGTGGATCCAAAGTGTCAGATTGACATTAGCATAAGCTAACATTTGGGCGGGGGGTTAATGTCGCTACTCAAGGTCAGCATATGGACAGAGGTGCAAATAAATAGATATTCAGTAAACATAAAGCTGCTTTAAGTATTTCTAATGAATTACATAAATAAAGAAAGGGCTTTTATGCTTTCAATTAATGAAAAGGAGATGAGTAACTCGTAGATCTTATTACTTATGACATCATGTCAACTAAGCCTTCTACTGTTTAACGTATTAAAAACCAGATTACTGTCAGAGTCCACTTTAAATTAATGAATATTAAATCATTATCTATGCACAGATATATACTCAATAAATATCAAGTTCTACTTATGGAGCTTATTTCAATTACAGAATATGAATATGAATATACATAATTCAATAATAAAATTATTCTCAGTTGGTCATATAGTTAGATGATATAAGCTCAGTTAGAGCACTGAAATTTTACATTAAGAAAAATGTTGTTCAACATTAAAGAATATGTTAAATGAATGTAAAGTAAATCTTAATCTTCAGACAAATACAATGTTTTCTACATGGCCCCTAGTTTCATGTGATTTATTGAGTTGTTGGAATCGCTTTAGTGAAAAAACAGAATTTGTTCTTGGGTTACTAATATAAGTGAAAAGTATTCCTGGGGTAATGCTTCGCGCTGTTTTGCAATTTCCATGTATAGAAAACAACAGCCACTTAGCCTTGAGACAAGGGAAATCTAGCATAAAATTGTCAATCTGTGCATATATGGAAAGCAATCAAATCGGATCACACAGATCACATACATAGACCAATATACCTATGTATATATTCCACACAACTATCTATACCAACATACCTACATATATACCTACACACCTCTTTACATAGGTCAAATTGGTCAGCATACTTGAATGTAGAACTGATGCATTGCCTTAATTAACTTTAAAGGATTTTGTGGCTATTAGATAGATATTAGATAGGCAGTAGCCTTACTCTGAAATTGCCTAACTGCAACACCTTAATATAAAGAATTAAAATCTTTTTATCCAAATATTCATTCTGCTCAACATGTAAGCAACTGACAAAACTCCTTCGGACTTTGGAAATCTTAGGTATTGAATCAATGGACATCAAAGACTAGAAATACAACTTGAATTTTCAGGTATTCTAATTTCTAGTTGTTTCCTCAAGAAAAGGATTCCCACTGAGCTACCACTTCAGCTTTGCATTGCACAACACAAATTACGGACTGTACTGCCCCATATAACCCATTAACCCCATGCCAGCTAGCCACCGTGGCTAACCACAAATTCACTTTCCTATTGTGACTAAATTAAGCGAGCCACGAACCACGCAATCGAGCAGGTCTCGCATATTTAGACCGCAACATAAAACCTGACAATTTATGCCGACAACTGTGCGAAAACCTAAATGAAAAGTGAAGTTGATGATGGGGGATGTCATAAAAAGGTAAACGGCAGCAACAGCGGCACAAAACAACATTACTTGAGGCAGATGATGGGCGTCTTTGGCTGCTTGGGCTGCTGCTTGGGCGTCTGCTCCGGGCACTTGACGGTGACAACACAGACACTGACATCGTCGTCATTCATATCCAGTTGGGCGGCCAAGGGAGCTGTTGCATTTGGAGACGGCATGTCACCGGCAGCACCATTTGTCTTCAAGCGCACCACATGCGCCAGCTTTGTGGTGGCAGCCACCGCTGCAGCCACCACATTGCCATTGCCATTGGGCAGCGTGTTGATGGGCTTCTGCAGTAACTGATTGGACGAGTCCAGGCGATGCGAGAGCGAAGTATGACGATTGTTGACTGACTGAAAGTTACACCAGAAGAGTTAGCTTGAGTTTAAAAGAGAAGAAGTAAAAGTGCTCTAGTTGAGACTGCTCTACTAGGAGATCCCTTGAACACTGCAAAGAGCTGATATTCCAATTATTCTTCTCTTCAACGCTAATGGGCTTTACTGTAAGTTCTTTTTTGTTGAATATTCTTTATGGATTTTCAATGGGTTCAGGGTATAAAATAACAATAAGAGACATTTGAGATCCTCTCTTACCACATTGTTGTTGTTGTTCATGCGTCCACGTATGTTGTACAGGCCATAGACCAATGGGTTCATGCATGAATTCGTTGAGGCGAATATGAATAGAGCTTTGCGCACCAGCGAATTGACTTTGTCCACTGACGATTTATCCAGCGAATACCACATGCATATGAAATAGTATGGAGTCCAGCAGATGATAAACACAATCACAATCGAAATGGTCATCTTGAGAGTGCGTTTCTTGGCCCGACTCAAGACGTCGTCGTTGGAGCGGCGAAAGCGCTCTGCAATGACATCCTTCAGCACACGCTGATTCTTGCGATAGATCTCCAAGTAGATGGCACCGTAACAGTAAATGAATGCGATCAACGGAAATGCGTACATGGCACACATTGTGGCGATCTGATAGAGCCAGTTGTCAAATTCGCTGACAAACGAATGAAAGGTGACGCACTGAAAGTAGCCTTTAACGATCGGATGCTCCTCGAGATGGAAGAGAAAGGCCTACATAATGGCATGACTGACATTAATTGGAATTGGTTAACTACCGTGTGTCAGCCCACCTGTGGAATGCTGCATATGACGGAGCCCAGCCAAGCGCAGGCCAGCATGATGCGACCACGATTGTAGGAGCGTTGCAGTGGCTTCAGGATTGCATAGTATCTATAGAAAGACAGAGAGAGATGGAGAGAAACTTAATCGAAATGTTAGGCAAGCGATTGACACTTTGTGTGTGTCGCCAACTTATCGGGCGATCAATTTGGTCCATTAGCGACACAGTCGAATTTGCCGTCAACTCACCTGTCTAGCGATATGCAGACCATGACAAAGCTGGACAAGTACAGTCCGAACACGCGAAAGAAGCTCATGAGACGGCACATCAGGTCCGTGGAACGCCACTGCACCGTCCAGGCCCACGCAATCTCGAGCGGCATCAGCAGAAACGTCACCATTAGATCGGCAATGGCCAAATGCATTAGCATGATGTCGATACGCAAGGGACCACGCAGTCGACGCTTGGTCAGCAGATAGAGCACTGTGCTGTTCCCAATTGTTGAGATCACAAAGAGTATGCTGCGAATGGGAAAAGGTCGTGGCGATTAATCCGGCCAACTGCACGAGTGAGCGACTGAGCGTCGTTATCGTTCGGGGATAAGGCATTCAAGTGTGGGGGCGGTGGCAGGGGCGGGGCATGACTTTGCGTGGGTGCCATTCGGCTCTTTGATAAGTGGGTCATACGAATTGAACGGAGCAGCGAATTCAACTGCAATTCAAGCGGCCTAAGTAAGGAGTGACTATGAAGCTTATCACTATATTTATATACTGTATTTATCGTAGATGGAAATCATAGGGTATGTACATTGAGGTGTTGTTATTATTATTGTTAATAATTTATATGTTACTGATAGAAAATATAATAAAATCATGGGGCATAGACCAAAACGGAAATAATAAATAACAATTTTAATGGGCGTCTTTAATAGGTGATGAAATGTTTTTTTCATTTTTTTTTTTTTTTGCATAAAAAGCTTAAATTATATTAAAAAAAATTTATTTTTTATAAACAACTTTTATGTTTATTTGATTATGACTATAATAAAGATATAAAGATCTGTGATTCGTAAAAAATTTAAATCTATATTTTTTTAAACATTTTTAAAATAATTTTTTTTTACTTAGTGAAACATATAGGAAATATTATCAAAGTATAAAAGAACAATTTTTGTTGGATTAATGTTTATGATATATATTCGTAATAATATATCCCGAATTTATAGAGTATTTACCCATCATAATGTATATTCACACATTTCAACAAGCACAACAATTGTTTTATAAAAAGCGATAAACGACGTTAGTTTAGCACAAATAATTTTATAGCCAAAATGACAAAAAATACTGCGCTCTGATAAAATATATTACATATGATAAAAAATATGTAAATACTAAATAATAATATATATAAATGTTGTCCGTAAATTATATAATACATTAAAATATTTTACTAAGAATACACCAAAAGCTGTTTCAGCACAGTATCAGTATAAATATATAACACTTGAAATAAACAGAAAAATGACTCCACTTCAGGATACCAAGCACATAGAAAAGCGTTCAAAATTGTAAACAGAAATTTTCAAAAATCAGAATAAAAACAACTCTTATACGTTCCATTGAAATCCGCTAAAAAAAAAAAAGTTGATTTCTTATTATAATATCTAAAGTCTGTACAGCAACTGCTACTCGAATCTATTTATTCTAATTTATGGTCTACCACATGTTTTAGGGTATCTGCTAGTTTAACCACAATTTAATAACTCTTTTCAACCGATTTTACCAAACATAACGATTTTTCCATAAACGATAAACGCCGCAACGTTCGTTCAGCAAATATAATTTTATGACTCGTGTTCAAAGACCTTTTAGCGCATAGCTAAAATAAAAAAAAAAGAAGCTAAAGTCAGTCTTAGCTTAATGTAGACATAAAAATTTACAATTCTCTCAAATTGAAATGTCAAATGCAGTTATTGTTGTATTTAAATATGATTTGCAGACATAAGCAGCTTACAAAAATACTGTTAATTATTTTAAGCAAAGTATTTAGCTATTATTAAATATATAAAATAATATTTATTATATACAGATAATAGCTAGATATAAAAAAGAATATTGTTAATAAGGCAAAGTATTTAAATATTATTAAAATATAATATTTATTATAAACATTTAATAGATAGATATATAAAAAAATATATTAAATTAATACTGTAGCTTGTATTTATTTAATAATGTTTTAGACAACTTTGTTATGACTATTTTATAATTATAATTAAATAGTTTATATGATTTACAAAACTAAAACAATTTTTTTTTTTGCTTTGCTTTTTAATCAATCAACTGTCTAGACTGTATAAAGCGCAACAAAGATTTTATAAGCTTAATGATTCTATAAATTAATATATATTTTCAGTTTTAATATTACTAATTATATAAAATAAAATATATATTTTATTTTTAATATTAATTATTATACAAAATAAAATATATATTTCAGTTTTAATAAAGTTACTAACTATTTTCATATAGAAAACTCCGTTTAATATTCACATTTATCTTATCAATATTACGTATACGCACATTGGCACTTAGCATAAATTCGATTTAATCATAAACTAAATAATTCAATACCCGCAACAATAAACACATAGTTGTACAACGAAAAACAATTTATTTATTTAATAAAATTAAATTTGTAAAAAAAAAAATCACTACTTTCTACGGGCTTCTTAGTCAGTTTGGTGAGCGTCAATCAGCTGCCAAGATCTGTGTAACATTTCGAATCACTCTATTAAAGTGAACCCTACGCTGAACCAAAGCGTTCAAATTCCAAGTGAAAAATTATTAAAATCAGAGACAGATAGACATGAGCACGACATGATTTATACTTATTTATAACCACATCCACACACCTACACAGCGGCTGATAAGTTTTTTAGAAAAGTGCATAGACAATCGCTGCTTATCAGCGTGACTGTGTTGTATGTGAGTGTGTGTGTTTGTGTGTATATCAAAGTACAACAATGCTGGCTTGGGGAAATGTGTGGGTGATCTCACATGTTAAGCTGAGTATAGAAAGTCCCTTACCCAGTCCCCATTCCCAATCCCATACCCATTCCCACTTCTCCATTGCTCGCACTCACCTGTAGACTGTGATGGAGAGACGATGGCCGTCATTAAATATCATATCCTTGGACAGATGCATTGTGCCGTTTGTATTATTCACATTGGACCAATCACGCAATATACGATGATCATAAACAACCTCATTCACTTCGCCAGACCCAGCCATTTTAATGGCCCACAACACACACAAAGCTCTCCACAACAGTTCTCGTTTGTTTACAAACTTTTCGGCGCACGTGAATTTTAGCCAAAATAAACAGTTTCAAAATATTTCACGCTGCTATTGATTAGTTGTTAAATATTGAAAATTATTATAATTTTTTCATTTTTATTATTAATATTTTTTACTTTTTCTATCTTTTTTTGTATTTTCTAAGAGCGCTCAATAAATTTTATTTTAATTAGCTAAAGTGCAATAAATTTTTAAATATATTTGTTTAGCTTTTTTAGTATCAAAGCAATAAGAATTTGAAAAACGGAAATAATTAATAAAAATTTTAATGTGTGAGAGAAATTAATAAATTTAGAAGATTTTTGTTTTTATAAAAATCTTTAATTATTTTTGGAAAAATATTTGCACTTATTAAAAATAAATTTAATAAATAGCAAAAATATAGTGATTTACTAAAATTTTAGTTTTTATATATTTTACACAAATATACCTAAAAATTTATAGAAATTGTAAAAATGTATTATAAATTATTTAAATTTTTGTTACTCTTTATTTATAAATTAAAGCTTTGTTTTAATAAAAAGCTAAACACATTTAGGGAAAATAATTTGCACTTTTTAAAAATAAATTTTTAAAAGCTTCAAAAATATATTTGCTATTAAAATTCTTTTTGGTGTATATATATTTTACAATATATAATATGTATTTTATATCTTATTTTTTATATTTTATATTTTATATTTTATATTTTATATTTTATATTTTATATTTTATATTTTATATTTTATATTTTATATTTTATATTTTATATTTTATATTTTATATTTTATATTTTATATTTTATATTTTATATTTTATATTTTATATTTTATATTTTATATTTTATATTTTATATTTTATATTTTATATTTTATATTTTATATTTTATATTTTATATTTTATATTTTATATTTTATATTTTATATTTTATATTTTATATTTTATATTTTATATTTTATATTTTATATTTTATATTTTATATTTTATATTTTATATTTTATATTTTATATTATATATTTTATATTTTATCTTTTATATTTTATATTTTATTTTATATAAATTTATAGAAATTGTAAAAAACTAATCGTATTTTATTTAATTTCCCATCAATCAGCTTGGGTAAATAAATTTCTTACACTTGATTGATGACGATTATTTAATAGGTAAACACATATAATATATATTGAATATATATACTCCCATATATATGTGTCTATATATTTGTTTATTATTATTTTGCGTTCCAGCAAATTAAGCTGTTTGTATTTATTTTGCAATACGCTCGACTGCCAACCTTGCTTGATAATCACAAAAACAGAAACTGAATCAGACTCCAGAGCTGCCTTGTCTTATTGCGCCCTATAGTCTAAAGAGCTAAAGGATAGCCCCGGTATACGTATGCATACATATGTTATTTTCCTAACTCAATTCGATTAATTAATTTCACTCATTTGTCCCGCTGGGTAAGAATTTCACGAATTTATATTGTTTTCTATATGATTATATGTGTTCAAATTTTAATTTAGTAATTTTATTTTTTTTTGGATTGTTTTTAAGCTGCATTTCGAATGTTGACCTTGAACTAATTTTTTACAATCTCTCTCTCACATATATTTTATTATGTATATAAAAATTCCACTTATGCTGCTGCGTTGCGACTCTTGTTTATTATTATTAATGTTCTCTCATGCCTCTGGCTCGATAATCAGTTAATCAATTGCGCTCAATAGAGCAGACGCTCAGACACTCAGACTCACTCAATTGAGAAGGGACAACAACAACAACAACAACAACAACAATATTAAAGATTACGAATCGACAACAAGAACAATCGGAATGCCTCTCAGTGCATTAATCCTTGAGCATCGAAACTTGTAGCACAATAAATTGAATTGTTTATTTATTTGTTTTAATCGCACCGTGTTTGCTGGCCTTTTGAACTTTTGCTTTCTTAGTTTGTGTTGTTGTTAAAGTCAGAGATAAATAAATAGAATAGGCAGACAGACATGCAAGGGGGCTCGCCGCCGTTCAGACAATTAAAAAAAAATCATGAACCGGATAGCAGCTCAGCTAATTATAATCAAATTATTGTAGAAGCTATATAATATATTTCTTTCTTATTTGAAATTTTCCTCAACACATAAACTGTTATACTATTATACTGATATACTGTTATACTGTTATACTGTTATACTGTTATACTATTATACTGTTATACTGTTATACTGTTATACTATTATACTGTTATACTGTTATACTGTTATACTGTTATACTGTTATACTGTTATACTGTTATACTGTTATACTGTTATACTGTTATACTGGTATACTGTTATAAAATTATACTATTATACTGCTATATATTATACTGTTATAAAGTTATACTGTTATACAACACTTTTGCATCGCCCGTAAAGTTTCCAATTCACCTATTTTAAGCGTAATCAATGATTACGTCTGTGCGATAATTGCTTCCTTTTATTTTCCTGTTTTCGTTTCTTTTGAATACCGATTTATTTTTTTTTGTTTTGCGTTTTCTAAACACGCGCGCGCACCGTGTCCAAGAATATTATATGTGTGTATGTATGTGTGTAAATATTATTATATTGTGCTTGCCATAAACACAGTGTTCTGTGTGTCTGTGTGTATGCGTGAGTGTATGCAAGATCTGATAATTTGCACACCTCACGCACCAACACCAGCAGAATGGCCAACACAATGCAATCGATCGATCAGTTTTCAACACTGGCCACACACACACACACACGCACACAGAGATAGAGAGCGGGCTGCGTGAGTTATGTTATCGATATTTCATCTAATTCGCGGTACTCGAACAACTATTTGCACCGTGCGGCGTACAGGAACTGACTGAATCGAGAGGGCGGCTGCTGTGGCAGCTGATGCTGCGCTGGCTACGGCTACTGCTGCTGCCGTGAAATCGAAATCTCAACAACAACTGATAATCTAATTTGAAAATAAAAAAAAGGAAAAAGTGCTACACAGCTGGCGCTCTCACACACACACACACACAGGCTGCCGGCCGGGCAGTGATAACAGCAGACGACCCCAAAAATATTTTGAACATGTGTTCGCCGTGTTATCCCGCCCGCATAATTTCACAATGCGTATGCCGCTGTCTGCCTGTCACTGGCTCTGTCTCCGTCTCTGTCTCTATCTGTGTGTAATTCAAAGTTCAAAGCTGGTCTGTCTATACAGTCGAATTGCCAAAACGCAACGGCGCGCTTATCAACGTAATAAAAAACCGTAAAACGCCAGCCGTGAGCGTGTCTCAAAAAATAATATATATAAATAATATATGTAGAGAGAAGAAGCGAAAGCTTATCTGCGTCTGGTGGCGGCACGTCTTGACTTTTTCACCAACTTAATGCGAATATATAAAATATATATATGTATCAACGTTTGATTTGTAGTTAAATAAGTTGAAATACTGCGTAAATTATCCTTTTCCGGCAACACTTGCGTTAACTTTGGCCGCCCATTGGCGTCTGTTTTGAACCGCATTTCTGCACTTTTCAAGGTTAACCATTTTGCCCATATTTTTTCTACATATTTCTGTATTTTTTTGCTGCTGCTGCTACTGCCCATAAATGCCAAGTCGCAATTTGCCAAACATTTCATTTATATAATGAGCACAAATTGGTCCCAACAAAAAGGATTTCAAGTTCATGTCCATAGTCCATATGACAGTTCACAGCCCCCCATTGTATGCTATGAATAATGTGCGCGAGTGTGTGCAGCTGTTGGCTTTCTCTACGCACACACATACATAAACATGTATGTTTGCATGTGTATGTGTATGCGTGCATTTGTGTGCGGCTGGTTATCAAGATGCACCTGCGCTGATAAGGCAATCATTTTGTTCATTTTAATGAGGCAGCGTGTCGACAGATTGTGCATTAAAGAGTTTGCAATTTAGAATTAAATCTATGGGTTTATCGAAAATAATGCCTAACATTACAATGATACTTAAAATGCATTTTATACAGAATTATTGCATTTAAAATTGCAAGTCTAGACATACGGTAGAACTTTTAAGAGTTACAAATATATTATTAAAATGCTTCTAAAAACCTTTTTCCTATAATAAAATTTGCCGCCTAAAAGTATGCAACAGTTTTAAATACAGAAAATATTCTTGAAACTTGAGCAATTCTCTTATTATAATTTTAAGTTCTATCGTCAGCTATCTTAAAATATTTTCTAATGAACATTCCAAGCACAATTTAACACATTTATATTTCTCTTTATATACGATAAAAAATAGTTTTAGAATTTTTAAATTGTGCTTGGAATGTTCATTGGGAAATATTTATATTATATACCGATGCTCAAGATTTCTGTTAACTATAATAAGACAACTTAATAATCAACAAGAAATTTGTTTTCATTTATAAGCTAAATAACATGGAAAATAATTCAAGAAAATCAACCAATTTTATTTAAAAACTTAACTGTTTTGGTAGCACAGTGCAGTCAGCTGCTCAAAAAAATATCGATAGCATAACATATTTCAGTTATCGATGAGCACGATTTAGTTCAATTACACACTGAGTCAAGCAATCGGAATCAGTTCGCTGCTGAATTCTAGTTCCACGTGTTGCGGCAGTTCTCACAAATTTTGTTTTTATTAAGAAAAATAGATGAATTATATGTGAAAATGTTGCGCAAATCAAAAAAACAACCAGAGACTGTAGCAGAGAAGGTGAGCAAACTGCTCGCCCATCCCAACGACAGCGATAGTGAGGATGAATCGGATATTGATGTGGCCACCAAAGCGCGCGTTGCAGATTTCGAGGATGAATACGATTTGCCCGATGCGCGCAGCACAGATTTTCGTAAACGCAATGTGAAATTATTATCCGAGCAGAGCGAGCGATACAAGGGCAAAATAAGCAGTCGCAAAGAACTTGAGGAGGAAGAGGAGGAGGACGAGGAGGAGGAGAGTGAGAGTGAGGATGAGGCTGAGGATGAGGCTGAGGAAGAGCTGCCATATGAAGAGAGTGACACAGATGAGGAGGAGGCTGAGCAGTTGAAGGCTTTTAACAGCAAGTTAAAGGCATCCAAAGTTGTGGCGAATGGAGCAAAGAGTGAAGATGATGATGATAGCAGCATGGATTATGAGAATGGCGGGCAGCAGAAGGAAGATGATGATGAAGATGAGGATGAGGAGGAGGATGACAGTGATGATGATGATGAAGATGACGAGGAGGACGACAGCGATGATGCTGACTCTGAGAACGATGCAATTGATGTAAACACCATTATGTCCAAGACCAATCAACAGGCCGAAGTACAGAAGGGACTCTGCGTGCAAAATCAACTACAGATTTGGGAGCGCCTCTTGGAGCTGCGCATCAATACACAGAAATTCACGAGCAAAGCGAATCAATTGCCGCCGCCAGAGACGCTGCAAACGCTCAGCGATAACAGTGAAGAGCTAAAAACGGTGCTAAAGGAAGCTCAGGAGCGGAGCGCCAAACTGTTACATCAGCTGCTCTCACTGCAATCGCTGCTCACACAGCAGCACAGTGAGCTGCGTCAGGCCGTGAAACGGAAACAGCCAGCGGATGCCAACGCCGAGTCGCAGGAGCCGCCCAGCAAGTGCTTTGCGAGCGCGCTGCAAAGCAATTTTGAGAACATGCACAGCTATCGCAATGAGGTGCTGCTCAAATGGGATGATCGCACCAAGCTGTTGACACCCGGCGCGGGTGCTAAGCGGAAATCCATGCAAGAGGATTACGATGTCATCAAGAAGATCGACAGTGCGCTGGCCAATCGTGGCGCACTCATAGAGAAGTCACAAACACTCAAGAGCAATCAGCCGCAGCAGAAGGAGCAGGCAGATCAAGAAGATTCCGAACTCTCAAACAATAGTCAAAGGCAGCCACATATCTACGATGACAGCGATTTCTATCATCAGCAGCTGCGCGAACTGATTGAGTACAAGGCCAGCACCACCTCGAACATGGGCGACATAACCAAACAGTTTGTGGAGCTGCAGAAGTTGCGCCAGAAAATGAAGAAGAAAGTGGACACGAGGGCCAGCAAAGGCAGGAAGTTGCGGTGGGCACTTATATATAATATAACTATAACTAAAAAATATATTTAACTTACCAACTTCTCTCTCTCTCTCCCTCAGCTATGTGGTGCATAATAAGCTGATAAATTTCATGGCTCCTAATGAGGCCAGCGACTGGACGGATGACTCCAAGGCGGAACTGTTTAGATCCTTATTTGCTTAAATTGCAAAAACATTTATATTTATGTATATATGACATTTATATAATGTAGATTGTTGTATGTTATCCAATGTAAAAAAATTTTTATAGCGCAACAAATTATTAATTATAAATCAATTTAAAAATATAACATTTGTGTTTAATTTGTTCAAGATTTAAGCATGCTTGGCTATTAAATCTATTGCGCTGTTTTAAAGCGAATAATTTCTTTATAAAATTTAAATTTCAACTTTACTTTTGAATTTAGGAATCAAGAAATTTAAAGCCAACTTTTTTTTCGACCTCTTTTAACTTTGAACTTAAACAACTTGGATTTTCTATGATATTCTAAAAACATCTTTGTTGTGGTGCTGAAAAACTGAGAAAAATAAAAATATTAATTATTAATAATAAAATAAATCATATTTTGTATATTAATAGATACTAAAATAAAAATTCATAAACAAATTAAATTTTTATAATTTTTAAATATTTGTATATCATCTATTGCTAAATCAACGTATTTATTTCAAACAAATTTAATCCCCATTCAAAAAATCTCATTTTGGTGCTGAAAAATTGAAGAAATTTATTCAATTGGTTTATACCAAATATTTAAAAACAACTTAAAATAGGTAAATAAAATAAATTTTAAAAATTATTAAATATTTAAATAAAATTCATGAATAAAAATTTTTAAAATTTTAATATATTTATATATCAATATAATACTAAACCAACAAAATTAATGTCTATTCAAAAACATTTTTGCTGCTGAAAAATTGAGAAAAAGAATATTGTTCAATTGGTTTATACCAATTATTAAAAAACATAAAATTCATACATAAATTAAAATTTTTAAATTATTAAATATTGTATATCGAATTTTTCCAAAACTATTAATTAATTTAAAACATATACTAACGCTTATTATACTTAATATCAACAAACCCCTCTTCCCCCAACAAGAATTCAACAAAGTTTTGTAGTTTTTAATCATATTGAATTTTATTTTTATTTATTTCATATGTTTGTTTGCTTTTAACTGCTAAGTTTTTGTATGTTCAACATTTGCTTCGTTTATTATTTGATTTTATTTACTTTTTGCTTTAACTGGATAATTTTATTCTTTTATGCAAAAAACGAACCGGTCAAATTGCATAACAATATGGCATCAAAATAACCGTTTAAGCGTTCTTTCCCATTTTCCGTCTCGCAACGGATAGAGCGTGGGTGTGTGGGAGTGTGTGTTGTGTGTGTCTACGTGTGTAGAGGGAAAATTTGCATATTGATATTATTTGCTTGCGGTTTTCAAGTTGCATTTGTTGTTCATTAGATACATATATATGTATATACATATACATATATATATTTATATAATTTGTTAATATATTAAACTAGTTTTTCCACTGATGCACGTACATACTTGACTTGGTATTCGTTTAAATTTACTTTGCTAGTTTCGTATTTTCTTATTTGTTCATTTATAAAATAATTATTCTTTATGTGATTTTTAGTATGCTTCGTCGTCTAAGTCATTGTTAGTTAATGTTTAATTGCAATAAATAAGTTTTTGTTGTTTGTTTATAAATTTGCTAATTAAACTTTGCAAAAAATGTAAAGAGTAAAATACAAATAACAAATTAAAAAAATTGCATTCGAATTACATAAATAAGACTTTTCGTCTACACAGAGTACAAAATATAAATAAATATATATAAATAAATTTTACGACACTTTTTGAAATACCAAAATTTTCATGTTAAAAATACTAGAAAATTTTCGAGCACATTTTCTTAATTGTTTTGTTTTGTTTTGTTTTTTTAAATATATAAATTAATTTGTATATCGTTCGTCAGAGGTTTTTCGATTCCGGGACTTTGGATTCATTGTCAAGCTCTCATTAAAAATTAATTAACAATTAGCAAAAAGAAATAAAACTATATAGAGCACATAATATCAATTAATTATTAGGGTTGTTCCTTTATATTGCACTTGAATGTGTTCGAGAATTTTAAAAACTTGCTTTCGACTTAAATGCTACAAAAATTACCACGACACAGACAAAATGCGTACAATTTTGAAAAGAATCGGAATACTGGGCAATTTGTTGACTTTGGGTTTGGGTGGGGGGTAAATACCGAAAGATACATTAAATACATATACATATAAACCTACAATGAGTGTGTGTTTGTGTGTATGAGTGTGGGTGTTCTTTTTAAGTTGAGAGTGTGGTTCTTGTTTCGTTTTGCTTTCGTATACAAAACTACCAAATACAAAGATTACAAAAATGCAATGAGTCGCGTCTGCTTATTGGTTTTCTGTTTTCTTTTTCCCTAATTGTTAATGGAATTCTTCAGCAACAGGGGCAGCCCAGTTTTGGTTTTTGATTTGGAAACGAGTATGGTGGCAGTTTTGGTGCCACCGGCAGCGCCACTGGAGGCAGCTGCATCAGTGACAGCGGAGTTGGGTCGCGACATGGCAGCGGCCTGCAGCTGTCGCTGATGCATCTCCTGCAGTAGCGACGAGTGCTTATCTAACGCCTGCAGCTGTGCCGTGTTCTGTGTTTCGTAATGCGACGACGATTGCAGCTGTGTATGTATGGAGGTGACATTGGACAGCGTGCTCTCGGCGTCGGCCGTTAGAAAATTGCTTAGATAGCGTTTGCTAGTTGTTGTTGTCGATGTTGTCGTTGTTGTTGATGTTATAGTGGTTGCCATTGTAGTCTGTTCCTGCGCTGAAACCTGAAGTGTAAACAATTATATTATAATCCCATTATAGTTGGGCAAATCAAGTTCAAAAGAAACTTGAGGAGGAAGAGGAGGAGGACGAGGAGGAGGAGAGTGAGAGTGAGGATGAGGCTGAGGATGAGGCTGAGGAAGAGCTGCCATATGAAGAGAGTGACACAGATGAGGAGGAGGCTGAGCAGTTGAAGGCTTTTAACAGCAAGTTAAAGGCATCCAAAGTTGTGGCGAATGGAGCAAAGAGTGAAGATGATGATGATAGCAGCATGGATTATGAGAATGGCGGGCAGCAGAAGGAAGATGATGATGAAGATGAGGATGAGGAGGAGGATGACAGTGATGATGATGATGAAGATGACGAGGAGGACGACAGCGATGATGCTGACTCTGAGAACGATGCAATTGATGTAAACACCATTATGTCCAAGACCAATCAACAGGCCGAAGTACAGAAGGGACTCTGCGTGCAAAATCAACTACAGATTTGGGAGCGCCTCTTGGAGCTGCGCATCAATACACAGAAATTCACGAGCAAAGCGAATCAATTGCCGCCGCCAGAGACGCTGCAAACGCTCAGCGATAACAGTGAAGAGCTAAAAACGGTGCTAAAGGAAGCTCAGGAGCGGAGCGCCAAACTGTTACATCAGCTGCTCTCACTGCAATCGCTGCTCACACAGCAGCACAGTGAGCTGCGTCAGGCCGTGAAACGGAAACAGCCAGCGGATGCCAACGCCGAGTCGCAGGAGCCGCCCAGCAAGTGCTTTGCGAGCGCGCTGCAAAGCAATTTTGAGAACATGCACAGCTATCGCAATGAGGTGCTGCTCAAATGGGATGATCGCACCAAGCTGTTGACACCCGGCGCGGGTGCTAAGCGGAAATCCATGCAAGAGGATTACGATGTCATCAAGAAGATCGACAGTGCGCTGGCCAATCGTGGCGCACTCATAGAGAAGTCACAAACACTCAAGAGCAATCAGCCGCAGCAGAAGGAGCAGGCAGATCAAGAAGATTCCGAACTCTCAAACAATAGTCAAAGGCAGCCACATATCTACGATGACAGCGATTTCTATCATCAGCAGCTGCGCGAACTGATTGAGTACAAGGCCAGCACCACCTCGAACATGGGCGACATAACCAAACAGTTTGTGGAGCTGCAGAAGTTGCGCCAGAAAATGAAGAAGAAAGTGGACACGAGGGCCAGCAAAGGCAGGAAGTTGCGGTGGGCACTTATATATAATATAACTATAACTAAAAAATATATTTAACTTACCAACTTCTCTCTCTCTCTCCCTCAGCTATGTGGTGCATAATAAGCTGATAAATTTCATGGCTCCTAATGAGGCCAGCGACTGGACGGATGACTCCAAGGCGGAACTGTTTAGATCCTTATTTGCTTAAATTGCAAAAACATTTATATTTATGTATATATGACATTTATATAATGTAGATTGTTGTATGTTATCCAATGTAAAAAAATTTTTATAGCGCAACAAATTATTAATTATAAATCAATTTAAAAATATAACATTTGTGTTTAATTTGTTCAAGATTTAAGCATGCTTGGCTATTAAATCTATTGCGCTGTTTTAAAGCGAATAATTTCTTTATAAAATTTAAATTTCAACTTTACTTTTGAATTTAGGAATCAAGAAATTTAAAGCCAACTTTTTTTTCGACCTCTTTTAACTTTGAACTTAAACAACTTGGATTTTCTATGATATTCTAAAAACATCTTTGTTGTGGTGCTGAAAAACTGAGAAAAATAAAAATATTAATTATTAATAATAAAATAAATCATATTTTGTATATTAATAGATACTAAAATAAAAATTCATAAACAAATTAAATTTTTATAATTTTTAAATATTTGTATATCATCTATTGCTAAATCAACGTATTTATTTCAAACAAATTTAATCCCCATTCAAAAAATCTCATTTTGGTGCTGAAAAATTGAAGAAATTTATTCAATTGGTTTATACCAAATATTTAAAAACAACTTAAAATAGGTAAATAAAATAAATTTTAAAAATTATTAAATATTTAAATAAAATTCATGAATAAAAATTTTTAAAATTTTAATATATTTATATATCAATATAATACTAAACCAACAAAATTAATGTCTATTCAAAAACATTTTTGCTGCTGAAAAATTGAGAAAAAGAATATTGTTCAATTGGTTTATACCAATTATTAAAAAACATAAAATTCATACATAAATTAAAATTTTTAAATTATTAAATATTGTATATCGAATTTTTCCAAAACTATTAATTAATTTAAAACATATACTAACGCTTATTATACTTAATATCAACAAACCCCTCTTCCCCCAACAAGAATTCAACAAAGTTTTGTAGTTTTTAATCATATTGAATTTTATTTTTATTTATTTCATATGTTTGTTTGCTTTTAACTGCTAAGTTTTTGTATGTTCAACATTTGCTTCGTTTATTATTTGATTTTATTTACTTTTTGCTTTAACTGGATAATTTTATTCTTTTATGCAAAAAACGAACCGGTCAAATTGCATAACAATATGGCATCAAAATAACCGTTTAAGCGTTCTTTCCCATTTTCCGTCTCGCAACGGATAGAGCGTGGGTGTGTGGGAGTGTGTGTTGTGTGTGTCTACGTGTGTAGAGGGAAAATTTGCATATTGATATTATTTGCTTGCGGTTTTCAAGTTGCATTTGTTGTTCATTAGATACATATATATGTATATACATATACATATATATATTTATATAATTTGTTAATATATTAAACTAGTTTTTCCACTGATGCACGTACATACTTGACTTGGTATTCGTTTAAATTTACTTTGCTAGTTTCGTATTTTCTTATTTGTTCATTTATAAAATAATTATTCTTTATGTGATTTTTAGTATGCTTCGTCGTCTAAGTCATTGTTAGTTAATGTTTAATTGCAATAAATAAGTTTTTGTTGTTTGTTTATAAATTTGCTAATTAAACTTTGCAAAAAATGTAAAGAGTAAAATACAAATAACAAATTAAAAAAATTGCATTCGAATTACATAAATAAGACTTTTCGTCTACACAGAGTACAAAATATAAATAAATATATATAAATAAATTTTACGACACTTTTTGAAATACCAAAATTTTCATGTTAAAAATACTAGAAAATTTTCGAGCACATTTTCTTAATTGTTTTGTTTTGTTTTGTTTTTTTAAATATATAAATTAATTTGTATATCGTTCGTCAGAGGTTTTTCGATTCCGGGACTTTGGATTCATTGTCAAGCTCTCATTAAAAATTAATTAACAATTAGCAAAAAGAAATAAAACTATATAGAGCACATAATATCAATTAATTATTAGGGTTGTTCCTTTATATTGCACTTGAATGTGTTCGAGAATTTTAAAAACTTGCTTTCGACTTAAATGCTACAAAAATTACCACGACACAGACAAAATGCGTACAATTTTGAAAAGAATCGGAATACTGGGCAATTTGTTGACTTTGGGTTTGGGTGGGGGGTAAATACCGAAAGATACATTAAATACATATACATATAAACCTACAATGAGTGTGTGTTTGTGTGTATGAGTGTGGGTGTTCTTTTTAAGTTGAGAGTGTGGTTCTTGTTTCGTTTTGCTTTCGTATACAAAACTACCAAATACAAAGATTACAAAAATGCAATGAGTCGCGTCTGCTTATTGGTTTTCTGTTTTCTTTTTCCCTAATTGTTAATGGAATTCTTCAGCAACAGGGGCAGCCCAGTTTTGGTTTTTGATTTGGAAACGAGTATGGTGGCAGTTTTGGTGCCACCGGCAGCGCCACTGGAGGCAGCTGCATCAGTGACAGCGGAGTTGGGTCGCGACATGGCAGCGGCCTGCAGCTGTCGCTGATGCATCTCCTGCAGTAGCGACGAGTGCTTATCTAACGCCTGCAGCTGTGCCGTGTTCTGTGTTTCGTAATGCGACGACGATTGCAGCTGTGTATGTATGGAGGTGACATTGGACAGCGTGCTCTCGGCGTCGGCCGTTAGAAAATTGCTTAGATAGCGTTTGCTAGTTGTTGTTGTCGATGTTGTCGTTGTTGTTGATGTTATAGTGGTTGCCATTGTAGTCTGTTCCTGCGCTGAAACCTGAAGTGTAAACAATTATATTATAATCCCATTATAGTTGGGCAAATCAAGTTCAAACAGTCAACCTTTCTGTGTGCACCCAACTCGGCGTCTCAAGTGCACTTGGCAGGATGTATAACATTTTCCATATCCTTTTGCACCGCATACAGCTCCGACAGGCTCTTGGCGAATAGCACATTCAGTTCACTCATCTTTGCCAGCTGCAATATGATTTAACATTAGTCTATTATATATATATATTATAAAGGGTCTATATTACAGTTTGATCATTGCACTTTTCACGTAAACTCATATTGGCCGTTTTAAGCTCTATTTCATGTTGCAGCAATTCCGCCTGCAGCGTCTCTGTGCGCGCCTTCAGCGCAGCCACCTCGCGTCGCAGCTCATCCTCTGAGGCGCCGCCAGCAGCGGCAGCACCACCAGCACCGCCAACACGCATTAGATCCATTTCACGCTTGAGGCGTATGTTCTCCTCCTTGTAGGTGTGCAGCTGGCGCTTCCATTCGTCCACATTAGCCGTTGATTCCTGTGGAATTTATGAGAGTAGGTTTTACAGTCATAAGCATTGACAAATTGTAAATGTAATACACACCTGCAAGGCGCTGGTCAGGCGTATGTTATTGTTCTTCAACGTGGCCAACTCGATTTCCCACTTCTTGGCATTGGCGCAGCTGTCAACATTAAATTTAGGATTATAATTGAACCACTTCATATATTTCTCTGTCTCCTACCTCTGCGCTAGTGCCATTTTCAGACGTTCGTTTTCGTATTTGAGCTGCTGCTCGGCCGTTGCACCCGCTCCAGGTCCAGTATGCATGCCCACAATGCTGCCACCCGATGAGATTGTAATACCACCACCACCGCCGCCACCACCGCCGCCACCGCCTCCGCCACCACCACCGCCAGCAAGGGTTGCTGTGCCAGCGACCATGCCCATCGTTGGCTGTGGCGAAGGCGTTGCCGATCCAATATCCTGCTTGCCATCGCTAGTGTTCAATAGCTTATGGGAGGGACTATCGGGATTGGCATTCTGTGTATTGGTATTACTTAAATTCGGCGGTTCAACGGTATGAGGATCGATGTTGGTGTTGTCATTCTGCATGGCGCCCACAGCACGTCCCGATATCGGAGATGTATTCGCCGAGGTGGTGGGCGTCACTGCATTCGATCCATTCGCTGATTTCATGGCATTCTTGGTGGCCTCCTTAACCTCCTGGAATTTTTCCACAAACTACAAATGGAAAGTGATGATTATTGATGGAGGATGGACTAGACTTTTAGACTAAATTAGACAGACCTTTGTCAGTTCCGCCTCGGAGGAGAAGCCCAGTCCGTAAACCGTATTGGCGCGCACATCGCTCCATTGTCCAAACTTTTGGGATGTCTGTGTGAATGTCATGCTGGGCGTTATTGTTGAATTGATGACCGCCTTGGTGCCCTCGACGCTAATGATGCGATATAAATTCCGTGAGATGTCGTAGAAGAAGCTCACATTGACCGCCTTCATGCTGGCCGTGATCCATGTGCGTTTCGTCTTTGGATCAATATGGAACACGTGCGCCTGGCAAGTGAAAATCGGTTGCTCTCTGTTCGTGCGAGATGGATGCATAAAAGGAGTAAAGAAGAAGGAAGCAACAGCCGCAGCAGCAGCGGCAGCAGCACCCACAGGTGATTAATTAAAAATTCCATTATAATTCTTGCACGTCGGCTAAATATTTAATTTGTAAACGCTTGCTAAGGGGCAGTGGAAGGAGGAAGTCAATTGTCGTACAATAAGTACAATATGTGACCAAGTTG
Organism: Drosophila nigricruria; assembly: GCA_037075265.1. Lineage (NCBI taxonomy): Eukaryota > Metazoa > Arthropoda > Insecta > Diptera > Drosophilidae > Drosophila > Drosophila nigricruria. The sequence goes on along the minus strand of JBAMCI010000196.1, from coordinate 8,258,988 downwards.
CTAACGGTATATTTACATCTTTATATGGACTGGACTGCGGCTAGCTGCTAATTGATATAGGAAACGCGAACAAACTAGCAATCAATACAGTGAACGCTCAATATGATGGTTGATTTGGAAAAACTAAAATTAAGTTGAGTTAACATTGCTGATGTAGGTAAGAATTATTTAATATAAGTCAAATTAAATTAATATGATGTTGTTATAAAATTATTTCAGTCATTTGACACCGATTTTTAATCAATTTAGGTTTCTGAATAGAGAAAAAAAACACAAAAAAATAATTTTTCAATCTAATTAAAAATATTTATTTTTATAAAGAAAAAAGAAAAAACTTTACAAAAAAAATTATTTTTCTATCTAATAATAATAAAAAATTAAAATAAGATAAGAATATTAACATGATTTTATGTATAAAAAAAAACTAATAAATATATTAAAAAAGTAAATATAATTTTCAACAATATAATATTAAGTATTAAAATTAAAAAAGTTTAAAATGAATTAAAGTGTCTAAACAATGATATTTGTTAAAATTCAATATTTTTCATCTAAATCTTGTTAAAGTATAATAAATCATATCTTGATTATTTTGATAATATATTGATTATCTAGTCAGTATAATATAAATTACTGTACTGCAAAAATACTACATAAGCATTTGAAGAATTTTATTTTTTTTTTTTCAAAATATTCTATTTTTATCTTTAATTTGTAATACTTTTCACTAACTCAATGTTCAGCATATCCATAGTTCACTATATAATCGTAATTTTTCAAATTCTCATTAAATTATTAAGCAACTCTCTAAAGACTGTTCAGCATAGCATAGTTCACTGTAATTTTCATTTACTTAATCAACTCTTAATATCCATCTGTTCAACATAAGCATAGTTCACTGTATGGTTGAAACGCTCTATAAATTCTTAAGCAATGCTTTTGCGAGTGTTCGTCATACACATAGTTCAGTGTAGCTTTCCTTTAACTATCAAACTTTTAATTCCGCCTGTTCAATATATATTTTAATTCACTGTATATCTCAAATGTGCAATAAATTGCTAAAAACAACATTTTTGAGACTGTTCATCATAAGCATTGTTCACTGTAAGAATTACAGAATTACAGAAGAACTTTACTTGATCAAATATTTATTTCCGCCTGTTCAACATAAGCATAGTTCACTGTACATTTTCAATCCAATGTGAAACAATTTTAAAACCGTTCAACATATGCATAATTCACTGTACTTTTCATTCAATTGCTAAACAACTCATTTCCGCCTATTCACTCACAAGCATAGTTCACTGTAATTATTTTTGGAGTGCTCAATCAAAGTTCTAAACATTTCAGACAACATAAAGCCCGGAGCTCTAGATAACAAATTGAATATTTAGATAGAATAGCGGCGTAAATATTTAGAATTTTTTTAGTATATATCAGGTATCGGCTGTCATGGCAACAACAACAACACGCTACGCTTGTTGTTTTTGTTGTAGCTGTTGTTTATTGCTGTTGTTATTGTAGCTGTTGTTGTTGTTGTAGTTCTTATTGATATTGTCGGCACCATGTCATTGGCATTGTTGTTCTTATTGGTGGTTGCGGTGGAGGTTGCTGCTGGTAGGTGGGGGAGGTTATGGGAGGGTGAGAGCGGGGGGCACTTGCCTTGGCGACTAAATTGCATTATGCGCTTAAGTGTTTTGTAGCCTCGTTTTGATTTTGCTCAAGTTTACTGCACACACACACATACACAACTGCGCGTACGCACACCTACACCTACACCTACACCCACACACACTCACACACATAGACACTCACACACGCGCATAATTGGTATCGACGGGCGGCGTTTGCCAGCGCCTACACCTACATATGTACATATATATCATCAATTCAGATTGTATATATGGCATATATTTACACCTTAGCCGAGAGGAGCAGCAGCAACAACAGAAACAACAGCAACAACAACAATGGCATCTCAGCAAGGAAAATCGTCGGCGTCGATTTTTCACACAATTTCGAGCATTTGAAATTGTTTTAGATTAGATTTTGCGTACTTACCCCATTTTGTTTGTTAGCTGCGACGCTGTATTGATTTGTAATGGCAACACGTTAACACTATACTAATTGTTTATTTTTTTTATTAATTATAACACTAAAAAATAAAACATAAACGAGGGCGCTCTTGCTCGGTGTGTAAAAACTGTAGGCAATGCGGCTAAAACTGTGAGTGATGTTGCTAAAAAAAAAAAAGAAGAGAATTGTGAGCAATGTTACAATAACAGAGCAATGTTGCTCATACTGTTAACTATCGATATGCAACTGTTACAGTCGATAAGTGATGTCAAGTTAACTTAGGTATGCGAAGAGCAGCAGTAATAACAAACTTAAGCGTTATTACAATGATTTAAATATTGCAATTTTTCTTCCAAAATAATTTAGCATTAAATAAATAATTTTAATATAAATTATACATTCCCAAACAAGCTAGCTAGCCAGACCGTCACAAAATATACAAAAATATACAAAACTAGGTGGCAACATACACAATTTTTTACCCAAGTGGCAACCAAAAAAGAAACGAGCTGCCTTTTTTCGCACATAAAAATCAATCGGAAATAAATAAAACTTGCTACACAATTGCAACAATTAAATAGCTATATATGCAAAAGCTGAACAGCAACAGAAGCTGTTGTTGTTGCTGCTGCTGCTGCGCTGTCGCCGTGCGATCGATCCTTGTTGGCTACGGGGTACGTGTTTGCGCCAGGGAGGAAGGGAGTTTTTTTTGCTCTTTTTGCATAAAAGCCGTCGCTCTATGCTCGTGAAAAGGCGTTTTACCAATCATTAAAGCAAGACCTAGTGCAGCAGCTGTTAGCCTGCAAGTGTTAATTTTGATGTGTTTGCCATAATTAGTGCTCAATGCATGTGAGAAACATTAATTGAAATTACAAAAATTATAATATCAAAAAGAAAAAGCTGTGCATATGTGTGTGTGCGTGCTGGCATGCGTGTATGTATATATATACACACATAAGCGGTGTGTATATGTATGAGTGTGTGCGTGTGTTGGTGTAGTGTGCGTGTGTGAGTGTGTACGTACGTGTGTTGCTGTAAAAAAAACTTGTTATCAATGCGGCGCCTATGATAAAAAGCCTTATTAGACATGTTCAGTGTGTGTTTGTTGGTCCAATTGGAATGTCTCAAAACCCAATAGACACGGGCGTGGGGCAAAACTGAGCATAAACAGAAAGTAAAGCTGCCCAGAGGCGTGGGCAAAATGCGTAGGCTTAACTTAACCGTTTTAATTGGCTAGCCAGCGATTTAAGGCAAAATTTATATTAACAGTTATTTTTTTTTTTTATTTCTTTTTTATTTTAAATTACATTTTACGCATTTTTACCGGTTTTCTTTCGAAATAATTTTTTATACCGGTTCAAAAAGTTTTGGCGTATTATTAAGTTGATGTTCTATATAGTCAATATTTTATATATGTTTATTTATATATTTTTTTGCATTTACTCTTGGCTTGTGCGCATAACTCGAGTTATAAATAAAAATAATCTAGATGACATATATGTATATATTTTAATATAAGGGAATTCTTCAGAATATGTCAATCTTATATTTGAATCGTATATAGTTGATATTTTTAAATAACACCTCAAATAACAAAACATCTCAATCTTTTCAATTTGAATAGTATATGATGAATTATAATCTTTAATAAAATCTGATTCTAGTTTTTAAATCTTTTTTAAGATTAGATTCATATCAGACCTTCAAATAAACTTAAAATATATATACTAAAGATTTCGTTTTACAATAATAATGTATATTTATTTTATTACATTTTATAATATATATTTTATTATTTTAAAACGAAATAAAAATAATCTCGATTTAATATATGTATATATTTTTATATGGGGAAATTCTTCAAAATATCTCAACTCAATCAAATTTGAACACGATAAGATGGATTATAATCTGTAATAAAATCAGTTTCTAGACTTAAGATCTTTCTGAAGATTAGATACATATCATATCTTCAAATAAACAAACTTTTATATACTAAATCAAAACTTTTCAGACCACCCTTACATTATAGTCTGCTCAAGTTATTCCACTCATCTCCGTCTTATTCGAATCCCATATATTATATATATATTTTATTATATTTTGCAAAATCGTAATTCTTCAAACCACCCTCGCATAATATATAGTTTATAATCTTTATAAATCTTTTTTAAAGAAAAATATATATATTTTGTTATATCGAAAAGTTATCAGACCACCCGCGCATAATATACTGCCGAAGTTATTTAACTCCTCTAACTCCCATTTAAATCCCTATAAAAATCCATTATTATAACTAAAATCAACAAATTTCCTTTGCAGTCTTACATGCGTGCCCGTGCTCTGGTGGCCAACTAAATAATGTGGAACATGATGTGCGACGTAATGCCCACAATATCGGAAGACAGCATATCGCAGCGCTCGTCGCAGTTCAGCGGCGAGGATGCGAACTTTGAGCAGCTGATGGTGTCCATGCTCGATGAGCGGGACAAGTTAATGGATAGTTTGCGCGAGGCGCAGGAACGATTGGGTGAAACGGAGGTCAAGCTGCACGATGTGGAAAAGGAACGGGACAGTTTACAGCGTCAAATCAATGCCAATCTGCCGCAGGTAAGTAAACAAGTCTCCAATCCAACAATGATAATCATTTCTTGCTTTCTGCTTGCCAGGAGTTCGCCACGCTCACCAAGGAGCTGACGCAAGCGCGTGAAACGCTGCTGGAACGTGACGAAGAAATTGGCGAGCTTAAGGCGGAACGCAACAATACGCGGGTAAGTTGCAGTTGACTTTAGCTATATATCGGCTAGACCTAAACAAATCTATATTATTATAGCTGCTGCTGGAACATTTGGAGTGCTTAGTATCGCGTCATGAGAGATCGCTGCGCATGACCGTGGTGAAACGACAGGCGGCCGCCCAAAGCGGCGTCTCCAGCGAAGTGGAGGTGCTCAAAGCGCTCAAATCTCTGTTCGAGCATCACAAGGCTTTGGATGAGAAGGTGCGCGAACGTCTGCGTCTCTCCATCGAGAAGAACAATGTGCTGGAGGAAGAGCTGAACACAACCAAAGAGGAGCTGACCCAATATAAAACTGGCGCTTTGCAAAGCGGAGGCGGTATCAACTCTGCCAACACAGGGACTGGGGAAAATGGCATCAAAGAGAAGGTGTGTGTGTGCGCGTGTGTGCTTTGATGTCTATTTATTCAATCAAGCGTGTATTTTACATTCTCTACCTTTTGTTATTGCAGCTGGCAGGCGGCAGCGGCGGCGGGGTCAATGGCGATGCTAGCGAACTAAACGAATATGCGGCCAAAACACACGAGCTGCAAACGATCATCGAGAAGCAGGTGAGCAGGCTGCGGCAGGGGTAACATAACATCATCATTGCCAACAACTCGCACTACGCTCGTAGACAATGACTCACAGCGAGATGTGCCCATGTGTTTGATAAAGCAAACAACTATTTCGAGTGATGATAAAGTTTATTTTAAGTGCGATGAATTTGCTGTTTAACATAGTTGAAGTTTATTTTTGACTGCATTCTTTATAGAGAATATTATATTACGATTGATTGTTGTTGATTATCAGCATCAACAGCATTAGGCATTGATCTAAGCTTATCAATGCTAACGTTTATAAATAAAATAATCAAGGCTATATGTGAGATAAGAATTGAAATGGATCGAACAAAAATAGATCTTTAAAAGAAGAAATGAATAGAACAATAGAACAACAAAAAAATCTTATCAATAATTTAAATTAATTTTAATTTCCTTTCTCTACTTGTAGACCTCTGAATTGTCGCAATGGCAGCGTCGCGTCTCCGATCTGAACAACAAGATCAATGAGCTCGAAGAGAATATGTCGCGTGTGCAAAAGGAGCATTGCAAGGCGCAGGATCAATGCTCGAAGCTGCAGCGAGATTTGCGCGAAAATGTGGCACAAAAGGAAGATCAGGTAATGTATAGCCATAGATATACTAAATAAAGAAAATATATAACATATATAAAACACTTTCAGGAGGAGCGTATAACTACGCTGGAGAAACGTTATCTGAATGCTCAACGCGAGTCCACATCGCTGCACGATCTGAATGAGAAACTGGAGCAAGAACTGCGGCACAAGGAGGCACAGCTAAAGGTGCGTATAAATATGAATAGACAGAAATATATGTATACATGGAATTGGTTATGGTTTCGAGGCATGGGCGAATTTCATAAATTAATCAAAACACTGCACTGCAAAACAATCTACCCTACCTATCTTTATATATATATGTGTATTTATACCAAAAATATCTTTAATGTCTTATTTCCGCTATTAATTATTATGTATCTCAGCAATTTTGGAAGTTTATGGAAAGCGTTCTAAAGTCAGGAAATAATTAAGCTAATGACATCATTATTCAGTCTAAACATAATCATGTGTTTTACATTATTACTATTATTTTTTTTTAATTTTTAAATTAATATTTTATATAGGGAATATTTTTTTAGCATGAAGGGAAATATCTTTAGCAGATCAAGCTTTTCTTCTGTTAAATGCTGCTGTTAATAACATAATAAGATGTTAATATAGCATAAACATGTTATTAACAGCGCAGCAACTGTTAATGATGAAAGCGAAAGTTTTTAAAGTTTCTGATTAATTTAAATGTTTTCAATTAAGTTTTCCCTTTTGAAAAAATTTCCTAAAAATTTGAAAAGTTGTCCTAAAACTTCTCACATTTCATGCAAGCAAAAACTGCTTGAGCCAGTGTCTTGTTTTCGCCCATGCCTGCTTAAACGCTATACAAAACTGTGACTAATACTAAATAATATGATGTACCCTATCCATATTTGCATATAAAAAAAAACCATACTAATTAAACTACACCCAACCCCACAAAAAAATAAAAAAAACGAAAAAATAAATATGGACAGCTGCACGAAGAGAAAATCAGCGCCATCGAAGAGAAACTCGAACTCTCTGAGCAAAAGCTAGCCCAACATGCCAAACTGCAGCCGGATATGGAGGAGCAGCTAAAGGCGCGCATGGAGGCATTGACAAAGGTAGGAAATAAGGTATGCACTCGAACTAATATGCGCGCCGACAGGTTCCATAAGTATAAACTCAATTATCAATATTACAACTAAATTTTTTAGTATTCTTTCTATCTCTTCATTTTTTGTGTAACGTAATTTGAATATATATTTTTCGTATATATATATTTTCTATTTCCAAAAATCCACTTACTAACAACAAGAACAATATTCCAAGAATATATATACAACTCTTTCTCTATTATTCTGTCCTGCACAAGAACTCAGCGCACCGACAACTGATACCCTTTCACAAAAAACAAAACCAAAAACTAAAACAAAAGAAAACTCCTCACTTTTAGCTTTCATTACTAATACAAACACTAATTTGTTGTCTTTGACGAGAGTTAGCCCTTTGAATTTGCTTTATTAAACGTGTTTGGCTGAACGCTTTGCAGGCTCAAGAACGTCATGGTTCGGCGGAGGATCGCATACGGGGCTTGGAAACGAATTTGGATGAGAAGAGCGCCGAGGTGGTAAGACTGAATCAGCGTCTCAAAATGAATGAAGAGCACAATTTGCGGCTATCGTCGACGGTGGACAAGCTGCTGTCCGAGTCCAATGAGCGTTTGGAGGTGCATCTGAAAGAGCGCATGCGCGCGCTGGATGAGAAGAATGCGCTGACGCAGGAGCTGGAGAAGGCGCGCAAGGTGGCCGAGGAGTTGCATCATGAGAAGAGCGAAATCATGAAGGAGCTGTCCAAGACGCGACTGGAAATCGAGAATTTCAAGCGTCAACTGCTCCAGCAGGAGATCGCCTACAATATACAGCAGACGGAGGCGCTGACTCGCAGCCTCTCGCCCAGCAGCGTCGTGGATGGTGGCAACGCCTTTACACGCAGCACATCTCATGCCAGTTTCGAGACGCATTCGCTGCGAAGGCCGAGCAAATCACGTCTCTCTGAAGAGAATGCTCTGGCCCGTTCGATGGCCGAACAGGAGTGGGAGAAGATGCAAATGCAGCAGGTGGCGCATGCCCAGCAACAGGCCTACGAGCTGGTTGCTGGCGTGGGCGATTGCGATGATAGCGAAGCGATGTATGCGGCTGCCACGGCGGATATGATGTCGCCCTCCGGTCATACAGATGCACAAACGCTGGCCATGATGCTGCAAGAGCAGCTGGATGCCATCAACAATGAGATACGTCTCATACAGGAGGAGAAGCAGTCAACAGAGGCGCGAGCCGAAGAGCTGGAGTCGCGTGTCGGCAGTCTGGAGCATGTGAATCTATTGGCACGCGGCCGTTCCATGGACAGACAAAGTCCGCCCATGAGTGGGCGCAGTACGCCCAACAGTCCACAGCGCGATTTCATGCAGAAATATCATACGGTAAGGATTAAGGATAATTAACTTTAGAATCAACCTAAACAACTATATTCCCACTTGCAGCTTAACTTGCCCGTGCTGTCCAGTGATGCATCGCGTGAGGAGCTGCACGGCGGCATGTCCACCACCGGCGATTCAAGTTCCGGCGGCGCTGCCTCACCATTGACGGCACGTTCGATGCGTTTGGAGCGCGTCGCTCAGGCGCTCGCCCATAGCCAGGAGGAGCTGCGCCGCCGCACAATGGTGCCCGCTGCCTCGCCTCATGTGAATGCTCATATGACGTTGGCTTCGCACGGTTATGGACTGTCGCCGCTTAGTTCGCGTTATGGCAGCCAAGAGTCACTGCGTCACTATAATACAATGGGTTCGATGTCCATGCTGCAGACGCCTACGTCGGGTGTGTCGAGGGAAGCAGCTGCCGCCGCTGCCGTTCAGAAGAAGAAGGGCATCAAGTCTTCGCTGGGTCGTTTCTTTAGCAAAAAGGAGAAGGTCAAGGGCGTTAAGGATACGCTGCCCGATGGCTCGCCCAGCATGATGTCCATAGGCAACCTGTCGATGGGCTTGAGCGAAGTGGATTCCAACTATGATGTCATGAGTATGACTGGCGGCATGATGCCGCGCATAGCCAGTGCCCAAGGCTCGAAGATCAGCAGCGTGGACTATGGCAGGCAAAAGAAGTGAGTAAAGGAGATCAGAGAAGGTGCTTTACTAACTATATGTATTTGCAGAGATCACGATTATCGCAATGATCTGCTGGGTGAGGCCATGAAAGCGGGCACGCCATTCGCCCTGTGGAACGGACCAACCATTGTCGCCTGGCTGGAACTGTGGGTGGGCATGCCCGCCTGGTATGTGGCCGCCTGTCGTGCCAATGTCAAATCGGGTGCTATTATGAGCGCACTAAGCGACACGGAGATTCAGCGGGAAATAGGTTAGCATAGAATATCAAGTAAATTTACTTATATATAAAGCAAAATCTTTTGTTTCACACCCCAGGCATTAGTAATCCGCTACATAGGCTCAAACTACGTTTGGCCATACAGGAAATGGTTTCACTAACTTCACCCTCAGCTCCGCAAACATCACGCACTACACTGGCGTTTGGTAGGTCAACCAGATAAGAGATAACACATATAGTTATAGTCAATATATAAATACGTCTTTATCTTTGTTTAGGGGACATGAATCACGAGTGGATTGGCAATTACTGGCTGCCTGGGCTGGGTTTGCCACAATATCGCACAACCTTTATGGAGTGTCTAGTCGATGCACGCATGTTGGATCATTTGACCAAGAAGGATTTGCGTGGCCAATTGAAAATGGTTGATAGCTTTCATCGCACCAGCCTGCAGTATGGCATCTCAATGCTCAAACGCTTAAACTACGATCGCACCGAGCTGGAGCACAGGCGCAAGATGAGCGAGAATGGCCTGTGCGATGTGCTCGTGTGGAGCAATGAGCGTGTCATACGATGGGTGAGCAGCATAGGGCTGAAGGTGGGTATCATAAACAATTACTTTGATTGTGATTTACTTGCTAAATACTTTGATTGTTGTTATGCCAGGAATATGCCAATAACTTGCTCGAATCGGGCGTCCATGGTGGTCTGATGGCGCTGGATGAGGGTTTCGATGCCAATGCCATGGGCCTGGCTTTGCAAATACCCACGCAAAATGCACAGGTGATTATTATTATATTTACTCTTTTTATGTATAAATTATTAATAAAATTCATGTACATTTAGGCACGCCAAATACTCGACACAGAGTTCCGAAACTTGCTACAAATTGCCACAGATCGCAGGCCGGATAGCGAACAGCGTAGCGCATCCTGATGCAGTTACAGTCCGCCCACAACATCGGTGGATGAGTAAACCAGTCTAAAATGAAACAAACCAAGGCAGCAGCAACAGCAACAGCAAAGCACAGCGCCAAAATATTTCCTAAACGCTGAGAAAGACAACTAACAATGAGAATGAAATGTATGGAAAAACAAAAGAGGAAAACTGACAAACAACTAAGCCACAAAATTCTAACAAGAAAGACGCAACGCAAGAGACTCCCAGGCTCAGAAATATAAATACTGACTGGGCCCCCCCACAACACGCAGCATGATGCACGTCTAATCTATTTATATATATACATGTATATATATATATATATAAATACACACCCACACACATATACAGCCAGACACACATAGTCATATAATCCATTACAAGACAATGTATACAAGACATAGCACATACTCTATATAGGAAATACGTACGACGTACATACGGAATCGTGTATGTAACTAATTTGCACGGGCGCCCTGCTAGCTGTAGGCATGTACAAGTTTTAGATGCTAATCATTTTTTAATTAATCATATATATATATGTATATGTATATATATATATATATTAATAATTTCTTTAATTTTTTTAACAATGTGACATATATGATTTATATATTTATAGTATAATTGGGCTTGCAATAGACTAACAGTATTTTGTTTTAGCTGCAGAATAAAAATATATATATATGTACATATATATATATATACAGAGATGCGTGCTTCGAACCAAATTAGTAACCAAACTTGATTGTTATATAATATTTTAATGACATTATGTACAGTTTATTATTTTGTTTATATTTTTTTTTAACTTTACATAGCAAACGCTTTACATATGACATTATGGCATGCTTTAAGTTTACTTTATATACATATATATATAATTTATATAAGGCAAGGCGCTCCGATTGAGTTTAATTCAACTGAAGAGAACAACATGCACAACAATCAGGCATATATAGTAAACAGCTGCATATACATATATATATATATATAACTATATATATACAATTTATATGTGTATACAACAAACAAAACAAAAGAAAAGAAAAAAATACGCCTAGTTTAATATACAACACACATATAAAGCTCACTTATACATATATATTTATATATAAATGTATAATTAACATTATCAAGCATACGTGTAACTAACAAAGAAAGTATTATAGAGCAAAGTGAAGAGATGAATGGATGAAGTTGAAGTAAAAGTCGCAAGCGCCCACATTTATTAACTATTTACATATGGAAAACAAAAATCGAAATAGTTAAAAAAAAGCTTTAAAGGCAAATGGAACCCCTATACAAGTCTACACATAGTACTTAGCCTTTGTATTAATGAGTAAACTAATATATACGAAATACAAATTAGGCATGCTACAAATTAATATTAATAAAAATAATTTGCAACAATTGTAATTGGCAAAACCAACTCGAAGCTCGAATTGCAATCCCAATGTCTTGGCATAAATTTATAAATATGACATATATATATGTATATATTCATATATATATATATTCACAAAGCATATCCATTGTTTTTCAAAACAAAAAAACTTTCCCACTCCTTAATTTTATGTTGTTAATTTAGTTTATACAAAGACGAAGGCAACTAAATAAATGAAATTATTTTATTTATTTACTTTGTTTATTCATACTAACATACACACACACAAACACACACACTATGATAATATTTGTAAAGTTCTTATGTACTTATAGACATATATCGGATATGTTGAAAGCACACAAACTGCCTGTTTTGCTAACATATTATTAGTTTTTATGCAAATATGGGGTATTACGAATAAGTTTTTATTAATTTGAACAAAAACCAAAACTGCAACTAACGCTTCGTCTCTAAGTATATATAACATAAACAAAAAAAAACTATAACTTCATTTTCTTCAACTGTATTAGCAAAATTAAAAAAAAAACACATGTTCGTAAAAGAAAAACTGCTAAGACAATACACTAAACGTCAACAGGATACATTTGACTATATGAAATGAATCATTCAAAGCAACATAAATAATACTTAAACAAAATATATACAATTCTAGCATTATCTGCTCCTTAAGTATATATAGTCTCTCTTTAGTAACAAAAGAAATTAGTCTTAGGTTCTCCATAATTTCCACAATTTTCATTTTAATTGAACTTAACAATTGGCAAGCTCATTTCCTTTTCTTAGTCAGCTAAATGATTTCTGTTGATGCTTAGCGTATTAAATAATGTACGTAAATGTGACATTAAAAAAAAACAAACAAAAAACAAAGAGAAATGAAAACTAATCTAAATTTATGAAATACTAACTGAAAAATTAAGTTAATTTGAACAAACATATTGGTTTAATTGTTAACTTTTGTTGAAAATACATAAAAAAAAGAAAAGAAAGAAATACACCTTACTAAAGTAAAACTAAATACAAGATATACAATCTATTATTATACAAGGAAAACATAAAACAAAACAAAAACACATGCATATGTACATATATTTATATAATATTGTGAAAAGAAAACTAACAATTTAGTAAAGGCAAAAATTCCGTTCAGGAGTTTTTTATATGTACCATATATATAAATTAAAATTTATTACAAAAAAAAAAGAAAGTGTTTTGGAGTTATATTGCATGGGACCAGTTTTTCCTATTCAAATTTGGCGCTCAAGTCAGTTTTATGCAAAGTAACAGTGTAACATTGGAATATAATGTTAAGTAACAGTGTTCCTTGGCGATGTGACTCCTAGATTAATGGCTGCTAGGTAATAGAATATAGTTTATAAATTAAACATATAATTGCGATAACTGGTATTTATATTTATATTAAGCTATTTTCTACATATATATTATAAATATATGTGATTAACTGCATGAATAACACGAGTGAATAACTCAGTTCCGTTCGTTCGTTCAGTTTGGTGAGCTGTTGCTCAGTGGAACTTGTTCCGATTGTCATTCGATAAATCTCGACTGTGAACAATAATTATAAAGACTATTTCACTCGACGCAAAATTTGTTTACGCTTTAGTGTCCAACAAGGCAACTGAAACAGTTGATAACTAACCATTCCGCTGCAATGGATGCCACATCAAGCTCAGCCGACAAGTTGGCATCGAAAACGGCCAGCAGCAACTCGCTGGACAGCAGCTCAAAGTCAAGTTCGCTGGGCTCCAAGCACGGCGCTGAAAACGGCCAACAAAGAGATACGCCTTTTTCGTATTTGGACGGTGAGGAGGATCAGGATCAAAAGAACGATGTAACCTATGTCTGCCCCTATCGCGGTCCAGTCTTCGGCGCTTTAACCATCACTAACTATCGTTTATACTTTCGTTCGCTTCCGTTGCGCGATCAGGAGCCGCCGGTCGTTGTGGACGTGCCGCTGGGCGTGATTGCGCGTGTGGAGAAAATCGGTGGTGCCACGTCACGCGGTGAGAATAGCTATGGCATCGAGATCTTCTGCAAGGATATGCGCAATCTGCGCTTTGCCCACAAGCAACAAAATCATTCGCGTCGCACCGTGTTCGAAAAGCTGCAGGCCAACGCCTTTCCGCTGTCGTACAGCGGTAAGCTCTTCGCTTTTGCTCATGCGGCTGCAGCGGCTCAGCCGTCGACGGCCACTGCTGCTGCCGGCTGGGATGGCTGGGCTGTGTATGAGCCGTTGGCAGAGCTGCGTCGCTTGGGCGTGCCCAATGATATGTGGCGTGCCACCAAGATCAACGAGTTCTACGGCATTTGCGACAGCTATCCGGCTGTTTGGGCCGTACCGAAGGCAGCTTCTGATGACTTTCTGCGTCGCGTCGCACAATTTCGTTCGCGTTGCCGTTTGCCCGTTTTGTCCTGGATGAATCCTCGCACGCAGGCAACCATAACACGTTGCTCCCAGCCGCTGGTGGGCGTGAGTGGCAAACGGAATGCTGATGATGAGACCTATCTAAGCTACATTATGGAGGCCAATGCACAGTCCGATAAATTGACCATTATGGATGCCCGGCCCAGTGCCAATGCCATTGCCAACAAGGCAAAGGGCGGCGGCTACGAGTCCGAGGATGCCTATAAGAATGTGGAAATCAATTTCCTCGACATACACAACATTCATGTGATGCGCGAGAGTCTGCGCAAGGTGAAGGAAGCATGCTATCCGACCACCGACGACTCCAAATGGCAAACGGCCATCGATAGCACCTTGTGGCTGAAGCATATACGCTGCGTGCTAGCTGGAGCTGTGCGCATTGTCGACAAGGTGGAGACAATGAGTACATCTGTGGTGGTGCACTGCTCCGATGGCTGGGATCGTACAGCACAGCTGACGGCATTGTCGATGCTATTGCTGGATCCGCATTATCGCACCGTACGCGGCTTCGAAGTGCTTATCGAAAAGGAATGGCTGTCATTCGGTCATAAATTCCAGCAACGCATCGGTCATGGCGATAACAAGCATTCGGATGCTGATCGCTCGCCGGTCTTTCTGCAGTTCATTGATAGCGTTTGGCAAGTGAGTCAACAGTTTAGCAATGCCTTTGAATTTAATGAGCATTTCCTGATCACAATTGTCGATCATCTTTATTCATGTCGTTTCGGCACCTTCCTGTGCAACACCGAGGCGGAGCGTGTGGCGGAGGGTAAGAAGGTTTTCTCTGTATATCTGATTTGCTATAACTAATATATAATTATCTCCCTTCTAGATCTCAAGCACAAGACCACTTCGTTGTGGACACATATTAACTCCTCGCTGGATCAGTATCTGAATCCGCTCTTCCCCTCGTTTACACACGGCGCCGAGCTCGTGTTGCGTCCCATTGCCAGCGTGCGCGCTGTGCGCCTGTGGAAGGGTCTCTATTGCCGCTGGAATCCCGGTTTGTGCACGCCTCAGCATGGCTGCCAGCGCACACGGGAGTTGCTCTCGAAACAGGATCTGCTCTTCAAGCATGTCAACGAGCTGCGCCTCAAGCTCAACAATCGCAGCAACAATATGCAGACGACCACACGACTGGCCTCGCCCATGCATTGACTACTCTTTCCTGTATTCTACTATCTACTGCTCCAACTAACTAGTATTCCCATTATTTGTTTTAACGACTAATTATACATGGCATTCATGTATTCACTAATTATGAATTATTTAATCCCAAAAATTATGTGCATAAGCAAGAAAAACTAATAAATAAATATATACATATACTATAAAATGATTATTGCAGTTACTAAGAGCTGATTAAACACAAATTATTTATATATAAATATATAAAATATATATATCTACTTCTGTTTCTATTTTCTGTTTTGATATCTTGCTTTACAACAATCACAAAGTTTTTTCTAATTGTCCGAGAAACAACTGCGTTTAATTAAAGTCTGTTTTGCATTATATGCAAATTGCGCGTGTGTTTGATATAAAAACTAATTTAAACTTTACCTTTATCAAACAGCTTTTTAATAGATTAAGTTCGTATGGATAGACGTATAAATGGATAGCAAGACAGCTTGCAAATCAATATATTGTCTTACACATTGTGAATGGAGTACCAAAATATAATTGCAATATGGAATTGGATTGACAAATTTCACTAATTACATTTTTTTTTATTAAGGAAGAAAAATATTAAACATTAAAACTAACAAGTAATATTATATTATTTTTATACTCATTCACGAAGAGAAAAGAGTATATTCCGTCCGTCCGTCTATCCGCCTATTCTTATGAACGCAAAGCATTTCGTCGCTATTGAAGCTAGAGACTTGAAATTTGGAATACACACTCATGTATAGCCACGTCTGATAAAGTGTTAAGATTTTCCCGATACGCCCACTAGAGCCGTGGTAAATCGGATAATGCATTTTCCGATATCTCAGATATGCTAATATTTGAAGTGCTAGAGAAATTTGGAATGTATACTCGCGTTGACTACCCAAGATCAGAAAGAGATGGCGAACATAACTACGCTCATTGGGGGGCGTGACACATCGGGTAAAACTGTATATTCTACAGTTAAACAGCTAGAAACTTATAATTTTAAGAATAATACTGTTAACCGCGTCCATTGATTTCTCAAAAATGATATATTTATGCCTCTTAGGGGCATAGCAAATCGGAAAAAAAACTATATTGTGGGGAGCTGGAGCTTCAAAATGGGAGTGTTAGGTTTCTGTAGACTCATTGCTTTATCAAAAAAAAATCAACTGTTTTTAGACTGTGAATGAGTATTCTTTAGTCAGTAAAGGCCGACTGCAAAATTCTTACTAGCTTGATATAATTATTAAAATATGCGGTCCATTTAATACGTCATTATAAAAAACTCATTGATTCATGGACATTGTGTGAGTTTTATGTGAAGTGGGTCAGCAAATGTGGACTAATGAGTATATTTCTCATGAAAACATATGCCATTGTTACTTTTAATGAAATGATTGAGTTCCGTAGATTAAAGACTAAACTCTACTCAGAGAGAAACCATGGCTGCATGGGTTTTCAATGCACAAATTGCCAAAGTAACTCCAATCAACTGGCTAACTCCTAAGACTCAGCATTCATCTTAAACTTAACTATAAATTATATATAATTATTTAATGTACATATATAAACATTTCCTTATCTCTCCAATCTGACCCATATTTTCTCTAACAATGCCAACAAGTAGCACAGGGCACATCAACAGCACAGGGTGCATCAAGTTTGTCGCACAAAAGTAGGCAATACACCTTTATATTCACTCACACACACACACACGCACATTAATTCATTGCCATGGCCAATGCTGGCATTGGCCAACTGTTGCGCTTTAGACAAAAATTCATTCATAAAATTTGACCGGACTTTGGCGCCTGCGCATTGGCATTAACTGAACGAAAATCTGTGGCCCGTTTGCGCCAAAAAGTTAGAAATTCAATCACAGTTGCTTCAGTACGTTTTCGCACGTTCATTAATGCAGTCGCAGTTGGAGCACGACGGCGGCTCCACTTTTCAGTGATTGGCAACGCGACGGCAAAGTCCTGCGAGTGTTTTTTGATATTAGCCATAATGCTAACCAAAAAAAGTGCATAAAATGCAGTTAAAGCCTAGTTTGAAAGTTTTACTAATCCTAACGTGTCTCATTGGCTTTGGCAATGGCAGTGAAATTCTTTTGCTCATTTCGTGTCCACAGCAGGCGGCGGACAATTGTCGCGCCTTACGCGAAAATCTACGCGAGCAACAAATATCGGAGCAGATCCCCAGGGATTACAATTATACCATTAAGGTGCACATAATGCATGAACTATTCAATTATTGGACCCTGCTCGACGCGTTGCCCTATTTGAGAGGCAAGACACGTGTGCTAAACGCGAACACCGATTGGATTATCTGGTGTCAGCACAACACGCACGTTGCCTCGCTGCGTGGCCTGCTCGACCAACTGCATCAACGGGATGCGCGAGAGGTAAAAAGAAAAATTTGAAAACATAACAGTTAGAAAATAAGGATAGAAAAGCTCATAAGCAGCTAAAAACAATTGATAAATATTTGTGCTATGTAGTAAAAGTGTTTTTCTATAAAGTGTACAAAAAATATTTCAAAAAAATCCTTAAGCCTTTGAAAACGCCGCTTTAACACAGTTCTTTCCTGGATATCTGAAGACAAATAGTGTGCATGGTATGCTTTTCCCTGTGTGGATCGGCTAATTGCTGTACCTATTACTGCTAATGAAGTTTTTTCAGCAGAATTCGTAATTTCCAAGAAAATGAATAATAGTTTACTGAGATCTGTGAGCTTTTATAGCGATTTTTGGTCCAGATAGTCGAATTTCAAAGTAAACTTCAATCTTTGATTTTTCCTCCAAGGATTAAACTATATAGTTTCCTTAAGTAATTTTTTTCTTAAAGATAATCAATTCAAAAATAAAAAATTGACCAAGATATTCACTATTGAATTTAGGTGCGCTATCCTGATGAGCAACTTTTAGCAACCATTTTTAGAAGCTTTTTTTTCAAAAAATTTTTTTAAATACTTCCTGAAATGATATTGGACCCAATCTTGTTTTATTTTAAGAAGAATAAAATAGAGTCTAATAGAAAACAAATTTTTTGACTCTAGCTCGAACGATATAGAAAATATTCAACAATTACGGAGAATGTGCAGGGTGCGCTATCCTGATGATATATAGATATTTATATGATGATGATGATCTGAGTTTGTACAATTATATAATATTCGTCCTAGAATTCTCACTATCTAAGGTTGCAAAACTGACCAACTAGGACTTAAATTTGAATCCAAAGCTAGTGAATAAAGAGACATGATAGATAAGACAAAGCTTTCAATAAAATCTTAAAACTAAATCGTATAATTCTTATAAAATAAATAAAACAACTATTAAACATTAAGAACTCTATAGATATTTTCAATCAATTTATAACAAATGTTGAAGTGCTTTACAGGATTTATTAAAAATTGTATGGAAATTTTATGTTTAGAAATATCTAAAATTTAAAGAGTAGATATGAAAAATCTTTATTGAAATTAAAAATGTAATGTTTTTAATATTTGCGCATGAGAATGATCACAAAATGAATAGTAAATGTATTCTTTATAAAAAAAAAATGTATTGTTTTATCGTTTACAACATTTTTACTCCAAAATCATAGAGAGAAATCAAATACGAAGCTGATAAAGGCATTGTAGGACATCCATATACTTAACAATTTAATGTTAACAAGATTCTTTTTATCTACATATGAAGACTTTAAGAAATATGTGACTTAGTCAGCAAATCTTTAAACACAATAAGTTTTTAAATACAAATCATATTAATAAATCCATAGCAACTTAAGGTTTTTGCTTTTTAATAAAAATTGTATTTTTAGCAATTTTAATTAATTCAGTTAATTAACTACAAGTTCTACACGAGCAAATAAATAAAGACAGCTTTGTCGTCTCGGCAGCTGTTAATAAAAATGTAGAT
The DNA here is from genome assembly GCA_037075265.1 of Drosophila nigricruria. Lineage (NCBI taxonomy): Eukaryota > Metazoa > Arthropoda > Insecta > Diptera > Drosophilidae > Drosophila > Drosophila nigricruria. The sequence continues at coordinate 8,239,734 of JBAMCI010000196.1, read as the reverse complement.
TATTTAGTCAGCTTTAAATGACAATTTTAAGTAAATTTAATATTTAATAATATTTAAATTATTTCAAAAGTGTTTAATTCACGTTATTAAGTTTATAAACTAATTTCGAAATACATTGAAATATTAATCACCACATTGCATTTTGACAGCTTCAACTGCTCCACTTAATTTCCAACCTATTCCTTGTCCATTTTCAGTTAGCTTATTATGGACACGCCTTGTACGACGCCGAAGCAACGATTGTGCATCATTTTGCCAACTACAAGGATCCAACATGGTTTCCATATCCCATGCTAAGTGCTGGCGTTGTTTTTACAGGTGCTTTGTTGCGCAGGTGAGTCCGCAGGTGGTGGTGATGAGCATCGTGTTTGGCCATAACTCATCATGGAACATGCATTTGCAGCCTGGTCGAACTTGTTGCTGTTAATGCCCCAAATGCCACAAGGCACAGCGAATTTGCTATAGATGCGGCCCATGAGCTGGCCCGATTCATTTTCGATAATATAGCACCTGCTGATGATGGCAGTGGCCCCAGCAGCAGCAGCAGCGGCAGTAGAAGTAACAACATCGACATCAGCATCAGCAAAGACGACGACGACTTTGTCGACATGTTGCAGCGCAAAATAATTTTGAAAAGTGCTGACTACATTTGTCCCTGGGCGAGAGTGTCGCCAGCCTGGTCGTTGGCATCCTTGGAGACGACAGCAACAGCAGCAGCAAAGGAGGCAAAGCCTGTGTCCTGTGTCTTGCATGCCAAGCCGGAAATGGCCGCTGGGAATGCTGTGCATTGTGTGAGTTGAATAACGGTTTTTTATTCAAGTAACGGGGCGGCATTTAAGATTGAACATATGGCAATCTGCATTGCCTTTGCTGTGAAGGTCAGCAGAATGAAATGTGATTAAACTAAAAGATAACTCATGTCCCAATAGCACAGTAAATTTACAGTAAGGCATGCTTACCCATCTATACACACACATACTTACATATATGCTGTGCATATGTATGTAAATACTGTCAAAAAACTAGCCACAAAGTTTTTTTCCCTCTCTCTCTCACTTTCGCATTTCTCTTTCGAGTACTATTCTGCAGTAAGTGTCCATTTTGAATGTACGGCATTTTTGTTCTTGTGCAGAAATTTAGCACACTAATTTTAACGACACGTAATTAAGCATGCACATAGGTGCATGTAAATGTTAAGTGCGGAAAATTCGTGAAAAAAAAAGAAATGAAATATGAAACCAACACACATCAATCCCCTTTAATTTTGGTATTATTTTATATTATTTTGTCAAAAAAACAATACGCGCCCACGCCGGTAGCGACCGATCCACACGGCAGACGCGCGCTGACTAAATGATCTCCTTATGCTTCAGCCTACGCTGAGTTAACAATTGCAATTATACACTAACACTAACACAATTCCTGCGCTCTGTTCTCTTCCCATGCAGACTCTCACTTACTCAATAATATTCGTAGTTAAGCTCACACCTTCGTTAAGCCTGCATAGGCTATTAATACACTCACACAGACACAACTACTCAACTCAAACATTTTGCCGTGCTCGCGCTCTCAGCTGCATATGCATCGCTTAAGAAAGAAAACTGTTAGAGAGAGTTTGCAACACACTAATACTAAAGTAACTCTATCGCTCAGTCTTCTCGCCATGCAGGCGCTATCAATACATAAGTATTGCCAGAACCATAAGACAGACCCAGAGTTCAGCCTAAGCAGAGTCTGAGTTGAGCTAAAGCAGTGCCATAGGTAGAACCTGAGCCAAAGGAGAGCCATGCGCAGAACCTGAGCTAAGCCAGAGCAGAGCCACAGGCAGATCCACAGGCAGAGCCTGAGTAGCGTCAGAGCATCACCATTGGCAGAGGCTGAGTTGAGTTAGACCAGAGCCATAGGCAGATCCATAGGCAGAGCCACGGGCAGAGCCACGGGCAGAGCCTGAGTAGAGTCAGAGCATCACCATTGGCAGAGGCTTAGTTGAGTCAGACCAGAGCTACACAGGCAGAGCCACAGGCAGAGCCACAGGCAGAGCCATGGACAGAGCCTGAGTAGAGTCAGAGCAGAGGCATAGGCAGAGCCACAGGCAGAGCCTGAGTAGCGTCAGAGCATCACCATTGGCAGAGGCCGAGTTGAGTCAGACCAGAGCTACAGGCAGAGCCACAGGCAGAGCCACGGGCAGAGCCTGAGTAGAGTCAGAGCATCACCATTGGCAGAGGCTGAGCAGAGACATAGGCAGAGCCACAGGCAGAGCCTGAGTAGCGTCAGAGCATCACCGTTGGCAGAGGCTGAGTTGAGTCAGACCAGAGCTACAGGCAGAGCCACGGACAGAGCCACAGGCAGAGCCATAGGCAGAGCCACAGGCAGAGTCACAGGCAGATCCACAGGCAGATCCACAGGCAGAGCCACGGGCAGAGCCTGAGTAGAGTCAGAGCATCACCATTGGCAGAGGCTGAGTTGAGTCAGACCAGAGCTACAGGCAGAGCCACGGACAGAGCCACAGGCAGAGCCATAGGCAGAGCCACAGGCAGAGTCACAGGCAGATCCACAGGCAGATCCACAGGCAGAGCCACGGGCAGAGCCTGAGTAGAGTCAGAGCATCACCATTGGCAGAGGCTGAGTTGAGTCAGACCAGAGCTACAGGCAGAGCCACGGGCAGGGCCACAGGCAGATCCACAGGCAGAGCCACAGGCAGATCCACAGGCAGAGCCACGGGCAGAGCCACAGGGAGAGCCACAGGCAGAGCCTGAGTAGAGTCAGAGCAGAGACATAGGCAGAGCCACAGGCAGAGTCTGAGTAGCGTCAGAGCATCACCATTGGCAGAGGCTGAGTTGAGTCAGACCAGAGCTACAGGCAGAGCAACTGGCAGATCCACAGGCAGAGCCTGAGTAGAGTCAGAGCATCACCATTGGCAGAGGCTGAGTTGAGTCACACCAGAGCTACAGGCAGAGCCACGGGCAGAGCCACAGGGAGAGCCACAGGTAGAGCAACTGGCAGATCCACAGGCAGAGCTTGAGTAGAGTCAGAGCATTGCCATCGGCAGAGGCTTAGTTGAGCCAGAGCAGAGCCATAGGCAGAGCCACAGGCAGAGCCTGAGTAGAGTCAGAGCAGAGACATAGGCAGAGCCACAGGCAGAGCCTGAGTAGCGTCAGAGCATCACCATTGGCAGAGGCTGAGTTGAGTCAGACCAGAGCTACAGGCAGAGCCACGGGCAGGGCCACAGGCAGATCCACAGGCAGACCCACAGGCAGATCCACAGGCAGAGCTACGGGCAGAGCCACAGGGAGAGCCACAGGCAGAGCCTGAGTAGAGTCAGAGCATTGCCATTGGCAGAGGCTTAGTTGAGCCAGAGCAGAGCCATAGGCAGAGCCACAGGCAGAGCCACAGGCAGAGCCACAGGCAGAGCCACAGGCAGAGCCATGGACAGAGCCTGAGTAGAGTCAGAGCAGAGGCATAGGTAGAGCCACAGGCAGAGCCTGAGTAGCGTCAGAGCATCACCATTGGCAGAGGCTGAGTTGAGTCAGACCAGAGCTACAGGCAGAGCCACGGGCACAGCCACAGGCAGATCCACAGGCAGATCCACAGGCAGATCCACAGGCAGAGCCACAGGCAGAGCCACGGACAGAGCCTGAGTAGAGTCAGAGCAGAGGCATAGGCAGAGCCACAGGCAGAGCCTGAGTAGAGTCAGAACATCACCATTGGCAGAGGCTGAGTTGAGTCAGACCAGAGCTACAGGCAGATCCACAGGCAGAGCCACGGGCAGAGCCACAGGCAGAGCCTGAGTAGAGTCAGAGCAGAGACATAGGCAGAGCCACAGGCAGAGCCTGAGTAGCGTCAGAGCATCACCATTGGCAGAGGCTGAATTGAGTCAGACCAGAGCCATAGGCAGATCCACAGGCAGAGCCACGGGCAGAGCCTGAGTAGAGTCAGAGCATTGCCATTGGCAGAGCCTGAGTAGACTCAGAGCATCGCCACAGGCAGACCCACACGGAGAGCCACAGGCAGAGCATCTGGCTGAGCCACAGGCAGAGCCACTGGCTGAGCCACAGGCAGAGCCACTGGCAGATCCACAGGCAGAGTCACAGGCAGATCCACAGGCAGAGCCACGGGCAGAGCCTGAGTAGAGTCAGAGAATTGCCATTGGCAGAGCCAGAGTAGACTCAGAGCATCGCCACAGGCAGAGCCACTGGCAGATCCACAGGCAGAGCCACAGGCTGAGCCACAGGCAGAACCACTGGCAGATCCACAGGCAGAGCCACAGGCAGACCCACAGGGAGAGCCACAGGCAGAGCAACTGGCAGATTCACAAGCAGAGCCTGAGTAGAATCAGAGCATTGCTATTGGCAGAGCCTGAGTAGAGCCAGAGCAGAGCCATAGACCGAGCCACAGGCAGAGCCATAAGCAGAGTCACAGGCAGATCCACAGGCAGAGCCTGAGTAGACTCAGAGCATCGCCACAGGCAGATCCACAGGCAGAGCCACAGGCAGAGCCACTGGCAGATCCACAGGCAGAGCCACAGGCTGAGCCAAAGGCAGAGCCACTGGCAGATCCACAGGCAGAGTCACAGGTAGATCCACAGGCAGAGCCTGAGTAGAGTCAGAGCATCGCCACAGGCAGAGTCAAAATATATATATATATAGGCTCTACCAATGGCTTTACCAATTTGGAGCGTGGCGGGAATGAGTATTCTGCACTCGATAGCTGCCGACTGCAAAGTTGTTACTTGTTTGATTTAAAATTATTATTATACTTTTTGTATAAAAAATAACTTTTTTGTACAACTTCAATAAGCAACTAAATTTAAATGCATGAAAGTCTTAAGCAAAATGATTCTGTAAATATTTATAATTTGGTTTATTTTATTTATCTATTTTATTTCATTTAATACCTTTGAAATGAAATAAGCAAATATTACGCACACGCACCGTTGCCCCGCACGTTTGTGTAATCCAGTATAAATTCTTAGCTGCTCTGCATCAACTACAATTTTTATTCCTATTAAATTATTTGAATTATTGAACGTAGTTAAAATGATAAATATCAAATACTAAAACTATTGCCAGATGCTGGCAAATTTGAATAATGTTTGCCAGTTAAATGAAGACAAACATTTGTCCAGCATTTGCTAGAGGAGCACAGGTGAGGTGAGCAGGTGGTTGGGTTTGTGGGTGTGTGTGTGGGTCGTTCATTGAAGCAATTAGCATTTGAAACCTATAACCATAAATTCTGTGACAACGGTCAAACACAAACTCAAATTCAAAACTGATGCCCAAACGATTTTCGCCCCCACAACAGGTGCACACAACCGGCGCACACATCTATTTTGCAATCAAGACCTGTGCAAAATTCCATAAGGAGCGTATACCAATCATCGAACGCACCTGGGCGCCCGATGCCATACGGCGCAAATACTACAGCGATGTGGCAGGTAAAGCGACAACAACGACAACGATGAACGCAATTAAAGCAAATGACTGGCTGCTGGTGCTCCGCCAGCTCCAGCTCCTGCTGCTTACGGCCCTCTCAATTTGGGGGCGTGGCCAATGGACAAACACACGCACACTTCCTAACAATAACAAAAACTAAATGAAGCAGAGATGCTCCAGGCCAAGAGTGGCATTAAACAGAATACCCTATAATCAAAGTTTTTTTCAACACGGTCAAATCAGACAAGAATGAGGTATATACAAGACAAGAAGTCAAATCTATATAGATCCAATTGATTTATGCTTAAAATAATATAATAATAATAATATAATATAGATAAGTCCAATTGATAATTTATGCTTCAAATAATATAAGGTATAAATTCTTTGCAAGCTCGACAAAACTTCATTTCGTCAATTTCTTCCATTTCTATCAAATCAATGTACCCAACCAATTTCTATGCATACAGGGTATAATCAGAGGCAAGCTAAGCAAACAGGCACAGACACACACACAGCCACACATATATACACACACATAGACACACATGTAGACACACACACACATAAACACAAACACAAATGCAACTGCGAGTCAAACAGATTGGTAACAGTAGTTTGCAGACGCAACAGCAGCAGCAACAGTCACAGCAGTAGTAGCAACAGCAGCCACTGCCATATTGAATATTCATTGATTTGTCTTTATGATCTTTCACCTTTATGCTACGACACAACTGCACAACTGGACTCCATTGGCAACAACCGCAACAGATGATGGTATACCGACAATCGGCACTGGCCTACCCAACGTACCGACTGGACATTGTGCCAAAACATTGGCAATTTTGCAATTATCCCTCAAGGATATCAACGAGCTAACGGACATACGCTGGCTGATGCTTGTCGACGATGATACGCTGCTAAGGTATGTGTGAGAGCGAGAGGAATGGAGTGAGTGTGCATGTGTGTGTGCATTTGAAAGAGCTTGCTTGTGTAAGAGTGTGTTTATGTGAGAGAGCATATGTATGCGCAACGATTTTTTTTGCGGCTTACACGCCTCAAAGCACATTCAATTAAAATTATCATTGCTTGCCCCGGTTTGCATTTTTTTTAATAATTTATTTATATTTTTATTGATATTCATATGCGGCATTTTTTTCACGCAGCGTGCCTGCTGTGCTCCGGACGAGTTCAATTTTCTCTTTGCTCTGCAGGGCAGACATGCAACAACTATTCAAATGATCTCTTTACCATTGAGCCCTACGCTAACATAATGTCGTTAAGTCGACGCTCCCACTAATACACTAATACAATGTTAACTCTTACGCTCACTTCTCTTGCAATGCAAATGTTCTTAGTATAAATTATGCTTTAGTCTCACGCCTTCGTTAAGCCTGTGCTAATGTCTGTGCACTAATACACACTTACACTAAGACAATAAGAGCGCTTATAAGTTCTGCTCGCGCTCTCAACTGCATGCATATCCCATAGGATCAACGCCAATAGTGTGCAAGCAGTAGCAAATAAATATTCACTCTCTCACTCACACTAATCAATTGAAATTAAGAGCATTAACGGCATCCAGCAGACAAATTGTTTACACTCTTTAACAAAATGAAGCTATTTGACTGAGAAGAGTTAAATAAGATTCTGAAAGGAATATTGTTAGCGAGCTTTAAATAAAATGCTAAAATGGTTGATGTCATTCGACACTCTTTGAGGAAACTTAGATTTTTGGTTGAGAAGAGTTAAAAAAGATTCTAAGAGGAATATTTTTGGCAAATATTGAGAGAAATGCTTTCTATAAATAATGTCATATGGCTTTAATATACATATGTGTTAATCTGAAGACGATATTTTAATTTAAGTCATATTAAAAAGTACTGACACACCGCATTCATTTTCTTTGAGGCTTCATCTTTATGAGACATCTCATTAATTTTTTCCGAAGCTTATTCTTTATGAACATGCCAACATTTCTGATAATTCTGATGAGTTAAGAAAATAGTTTTCAAATTCATAAACTCCGATAAAATGCATTTAAGATTATATCATTTCAAAATTTTTGTTGTATAGTGTTATTTACACTTACATTTTTAACAGCAATTGTCCTGTTTAACAGTGTAGGTGCTCTTTCTGCTTACCCTACAACTGTTTTCTTTTTCTTGTCCGCCTCATTTAACAGCAACTGTGCTGTTAAACAGTGCTCTTCTTACTCTACTGTACATCTGTTTTCTCTTTTTTGCACGTCTCTCTCTAACACACTTAGTTTATTACAAATTATCACAACTCCTTTCTTTTCTCTTAATATTCATCTAAATCATTCTCACTCAGCGTACCACGCCTAAGCACACTGCTTAGCTGCTACAATCACACGGATCAGATTTATCTGGGCGAACGCTATGGCTATCGACTGTATGCGCCGGACGGCTTCAATTATCATACGGGCGGAGCTGGCATTGTGCTTAGCGTGCCGCTGCTGCGCCTGGTGGTAGAGCGTTGCAGTTGTCCGACAGCCAGTGCACCGGACGACATGATATTAGGCTACTGTCTGCAGGCACTGGGCGTGTCGGCTACACACGTGCCCACGCTGCATCAGGCACGGCCGCAGGACTATGCGTCCGAGCTGCTGCAGCTGAATGCGCCCATCTCGTTTCACAAATACTGGCACACGACGCCGGAGCACACGTACAAACGTTGGCTGGGCGGCGCCTTGGGCAATGCCAGTTCAGGTCATGTCCAGGCCAAGGAACGACGCGATGCGCCGCTGGCGCTAAACGGATTGCTGCAGCTGAACAATCTGGCAGCTGGTGGCTTGGAAGGCTCTGCCAAGCATCTGGATCTCTAATATGCTCCAGGTGAGTCAGTGAATGGCAAAAGGTAGACGTTGTGAAGCGCAATTAAAGAGGCAAACAACATTTTAGTCACAAATGCCGCTGACAGTGGCAGGTTGGACAAATGTTGTCACCACAAAGCCGTGGCCTGTCCAAAATTCAATCTACTCCAGCAGCCAGTGGAGCTGCAGGCATCAAGCTCCTGCCAAGCACACAAATTTTCCCATTTTCTACACCCAAAAAAACTTTGCCAGTTTTACGTTGCGGCAAACGCTGATTTATTTGTCGTTTTGTATGGTGTGTCGAGGTGTGTGTGTGTGTGGTGTGTTGTGTGTGTGGTGTGTGTGTGTGTGGTGTGTGTGTGTGTGTGTGGTGTGTGTGTGTGTGCTTGAGTGTGTTTGTTTGTGTATTGCGGCTTTCGTGTCACTTTAATTAGTGGAAATGCTCAAATGCGGTTTCGACTCGCGACTTTGAAGTAGAATTTTACCACAGCTTTTGGCGGTTTTTGGGTTGGTTTTGCTTTAAGATAAGTTTCTGTAAGCAGACAAAGACTCTGATCATATTAAGATCTTTTATAATATTAAAACAAAACATATACTCTTCATATAATACCACATAGTAGAAGTGTAGAAAGGTTTTAGCTATCAACCAATCGCATGCATTTCGCTTTTCAAAAAGCTTTCTAAAAATATCACTTTTCTCAGTTTAGAAAATCCAATTGAACAGTTCGGAAAATTTGTTTCAAAGGTTATATAGCAACGTATATTCATGTCTAAAGTTAAACTTATGTTCAAAGTTGTACAAAAAACTTAATTTATAAGTTATATAAATTCAAATGTGTCGTTAGAAAATAACTGAAAATAAGTCAAAATTGGTTTTGTCGTCTTAAATTGACATAAAATTCATTTGTAGATTTCAATTTGATAAGTTCAAATTTTAAAAAATTCTAAAAATAAATTTTATATCAATTTAAAATAAACAAAAAATAAATGTTGCTAATTTTTCGATATTTGATCGATTTTGTTTAATAAATTATTTTATTTTATGCCAAGAATTGTTGGAAATAAATTTAGTTGAGGTAAAGATACTGAATTCACGCTGATAAATCAAGTTAATAGATATTTCTTTTTAGTGTTTCATAGCCTAATTCCAGCTATATTTTTGCATTAAAAAATGTATTATTTTAAATAAATATTTTTACATAACAAAAAAATTTTTTAATTATCATTTTAAGCAATCTATAATTCAAATTAAAGCAAATGGACTTACCTTTGATTTCCATTTCAGATAAACAAAGGAAACAAACTTTCGCTCTTTGAATGAAGAAAGTAAAACAGATTCAGATTTCATTCACAAGTCAATCGAACGCCAAAGGATTTATCTAAAAAGCAAAATGCAAAAATCGTGAAAAACAAGGAAAATCAAGAGAAGAAAATGTGATTAAAGTGAAATGCAAAATAATTTGCTACAGTTGACTTTAAATGAGAATTAAAGCTGGAGCTTTGCGTTTATATTCTGAGTGTATGCAAAAAACTTTTCAGCATAATTTTAATGTAATTAATTAATATCATTACTAATTAATAATAAACAAATAAAATAATTTTTGGTAAAATATTAATTTCTAGAAATTTGTCGTTCAATTAAGTTTATTAAAATAAACAAATAAGATTATTGGAGTCGGACTCAGAATTCATTTCGTATCACATTTGATACGCCTTAATAGACGCGTCACAAATTTTAAGAATCTAAAGAAGATGTGATCCACCTGCAAAAGTTTGTAGCGGAGAGTTGGATAGAAAGGCAGATGAACGGATATTGCACAAAAGCAATATACTCTTTTCACTTAATATACGAGTATAAAAATAATATAATATGTAAAGGGAGAAAAAACAAGAGTGATACTATTTCCGATAACTTTATATCAGTAGCTATTAAAGTTATCGATAACATGAAGCTGTTCAAGGATTCAAAGAGATTTGCCATTTGTGCAGGTAACGTTCTAAGTTAGTCGAACTTACAATAAGGTTATTTTAATTATTTCTATTATATAGTATAATAAAAAATCTTTTTTTATTTTTATTCCAGTATTTAACTAGGATTTTATATTTTTTGTAGAAAATGGAATATAGTTGAAAAGTCTATAACTTTTATTTTACAATATTTATGCAACAGCCTGAGAAATGATTCTTCGTTTATAATCTATTTATATAGGAAAAATATATACAGAAAAATCTTCAAATATTTGAAACATTTTTGATAGAAATTAATGCCATTTATAAGTTCTTGTATAATTTCTTTTAATTCAAAAAATACCAACTTATTTCTAGGCTTTATTTCAGCGAGAGTTCTTCAATGATTTCCCATTAAATCATTGAACAAATGAATTAAACATGAGTGCAGCAATAGTTCGACTACCTTTCACAACATTGGGCATAAAATTTGCATTTAATATCAATTTGTCGACGCCCAGCAGGGCATATCACTTAAAGCCGAAAGCCTGGCGAAGCGTTTCGAATGACTTTTTCGCACCTTACACTTACTTAAACCTCATTAAATGTAAATTTTGTGCAAGGACCGACTCGAGGACAGCTCTGCACGCCGTCCCTTGATTGCGAGAGAGAGAGAGAGAAGGGGAGTGGGAACGGTTGGGGGCATCAACAGTTTACGCTCGACTGCATTATTCGAGTGGTTTATCCGGCGATGCCTCCACTGAACAGTGAACCCCCAACTGGAGGATGCTTCTTTGAGATACTGGGCGATAAACAAACAAAGCGCTTCATTTATTCGCTGCACAGTTTATCAATGGGATACACACTCCATTCTAACCGCATGGCCCCCCAACATCCAAGTGCATCTATTATTCAAATACTAATCAATACTTTTCGCAAGTATCGAAACGTCGCTTCAGTTTCAACGACCCTACTATAACGGGGCGCAACAACAATGTGTCAGTCCAATTGACCGCGTTGACAGTTCTAATTGCCTGTGGTTGTTTCGTCGTTTAGCTTAAATATTAAACAACTTAGTGAAAGTTGAGCTCATGTTTTTGCACGACATGCTCCAAAAATGTAACACAAACAGACTTGCCTGAGATGACTTGAGTGTGCATTTATAAACTGCACAATTTGTATTAAATTAAGGTCAAGCTGTTAATTATGTCTACTCCCACAGCTATATATTTCTATATATACCCTATACTCATTGAGATATGGAGTCTAATGAAGCCCCCAGTGGGCATAGACATATAATTTTTGGCCAGTCCTTAGAAGGAGTCTGGGGTAGCTCTAAAATTTTGGAGCTTACGCTTCAAAATATAGAAAATTATAGGATATTTTTCGATATAGCACGCCCCCAAAGGCGTAAAAATATTTTTTTTACGGCAGAAGAGGTCAACATTAACTCAAATATAAAATTTTTAAGCTCTAGCTCTCAAACTTCAGGAGTTATGAGCTTTGGCGGCTTGCCACAGCCAGAGGCATGTGTAGATATATCCGCCATAGCTCAACGAGAGCATACAGTCCAAATAACAACTTTCTAGCACTTTAAATAATGGGCTTTCAGAGATACCGGAAAATGCATTTTCCAACTTGCCACGGCACAAGTGGGCATATCGGGAAAATCTTAACAGTTTATCAGACGAGGGTATACATGAGTATATATATTCCAAATTTCTAGTCTTCAGCTTCAATAGCGGCGAAATGGTTTGTGTTCATACAGAGAGGCAGACAGACGGATAGACGGACGGACGGACGGACAGCAAGACGAACAATGCACAATGCCAATATACTCATTTCTTTTTTATGAATAAGTATAAAAGAGAGAGAGAGCTTGGGACAGAGAAATGGACTGTTTGGGTGCTCTTTTGACATTCAATTCAGACTAAATGAGCAAAAGTTTATGGTGGCAATAGTTAATATTTAACTTTGGTAATTATAAAATACAATTTTAAATTATATAGATTTTTATAAACTGGCAAAACTGTCTCGAAGCGATTGTTATATGTGATAAAAATATTAAAACACACAATTTATTAATATAAAATTTATCATTAATAGAAATATTTCCACTTTATCAAAACACCTGCATATTTCTATATATTTTCTGCTTTAAATCGAAAAACATTAACAAAATGTTTTTATTGGCATTCTGAATTCAAAAGTTGTAAATCATGTTTGCAAATACTCGCAATGATGAGTTCCGTGAGCAAAGGTGTGGGTATATTCAAGTCTCTCAGCTCTTTAAAGTCTCTTTACTTGTTTTCTGCTTGTGTCTGAGTCTATTTATTTTTGCATGCTGCTGGCTGGCTGGATGTCTCTCTGTCTCCCCGTCTGGTTGGGCAAATGCGACAGACGACACTCGAGTTGCTTATCTCTGGCCTGGCAGCGAGCGAGGCAGTGAGGCAGTGAGGCAGAGAGAGAGAGAGAGAGAGAGAGGGGCTCCGGCAGCAGCAGGAAGACACATTCTCATCTATGTCTACGTGTACTTCCTGCCGCTTCGTGTCCTAATTAGTTGCGGATTTTTCAATGAATGCGCAGCAGCCACCAAGCAGCCAGGCAGAGCCCAATGCGACAAGTTGAATTCCAAATAAATTTAATTACCCAACCAAGTTGCAGTTAAATAAATGCTACAATTTGTATGTGCATAAATATTTACTGAAATACATATATATATATATTTATGCAATCAACGCCAGCCGTAGTCGTCATCGTCTTCCTCAGATTCCGTATAGTCTACGGGCGCATTTCCATTACCAACTTCGTAGTCATCGCCGTAATAGTCATCGTCATCTTCTTCGAGAGATGTCGCCTGTCTGGGACCGACAAAGCTGATGGCATTCTGCGGCATTAGCTGTATTTTGGCCAGGTTACGTTGCTTCTGATGCTTGTAGAGTTGAAATAATGACGGCTGCATCGGATCGCTAGGACTCCAAGGCCGCGCCTCCAGTGCGCTCAGCGAGAGAACTAAGGCGTTGCGAAATGTTAACAAATAAAGAATTTAATATTGGATTTTATAATATTTTTTTTTGTCAAGAGTGAAACTGAAGAAGTTTTAAAGGATTTTGTTTCGCGAATTTGTAAATAGTCAACATTTAATTTTTAGAATAAGCTACCAAATTTGACGTTGAAGTACGAAATCATTACTTTAAACTGTTTACAAATAAGTTTTTAATTATTTGTAAAGTTAGCTTTAATTTCATATTAATTGAATTCATATTCATTCTTTATGGATCTTCCTAAAAATGTGAAAAAGTCGGTTTGACACTTTGCATTTGATAAAAACTAAGATATGATTTGTGAATTTGTACATTTGTTTGCTTACACAACTTTAAACTATTTATGCAACTTTAAATTGTTTATAAATTAATTTAATTTTAATTGAATCGAGAGCTTTAGATATTTAAAATATGTTAAATAAACTGATTTCACACTTTCAATGTTTTCAAAATTAAAATATGATAAATAAAATACATGGAATTCGTTAGCCTTGTAGTAAGTCTTCTCAATGATGAATGTAATTGAAATTAGTCTGAGATGAATTTATAAATGGCAGTATAACTGTCGAAAACTTATCCTGTTAAAACATAACTCAATTAATTTCAGAAAATAAAGAGAATAATATATATACTATTATAATTTCGAGCACAATCTTCAAAACTATAATTAATTATAAAAGGAAGCTATAATGTAATGAATTCACATTTTCAATGGGTTCAGGGAACGATTGATCAATGGATCAATGGATCACTGTTGAAAAACGCTCTGAGCTATTATTCCCTGAACCGATTGCAAATGTGAATTCAGGATATAATGATATACTTTTATAATAACAGAATGAACATTTTCTACACTTTGATGATCCAGATTTATAGCTAACTTATAAAATATATACAGAAATATATATTTACAATTTTAGGACTCTAACTTCACGCGAACAGACAGACAACAGTACGACAAGCCGTACATTGAACAAACCCAATAAACTCTTATATATATATATATATATATATATATATATATATATATTGTTTTATATAATTATATATATATATATAGCATCAGTCGCGCAATCTTCAGAACTATAATTAAAAATTGAATAAATTTATTATAAATTTAATATTTTAAATTCTTATTTCAGTATTCACAAATTAGAAGGAATTTGTTAAACAGATTTTCCTCTGATACAAAAACTTTCCGTAAAGGATATTTTTTGACTTCTTTGTATCAGCCTCACCTGCTAATGGACTTTAAATAAATTATAATCTGCTTAGACTATATACACATTTATTATTTCCTTTTTACAAAATATATATTTAGTTGTAAACTTAAGCCACTCTCGACTTACCAAAACAAAGCAGCACAACTGTCAACTGCATTTTCACAATATGAACTGAGGTCGTTTCTGAAATGCATTTTGGCTTTTTATAGCCAAACTTATGATGGGCAGCAGGCAATAAGTGAATGTTGATTTTATGAGCAGCTGATGAAAAGTAAAAGTTTTCAGCATTTTCTTTTTATCGATAGAGATTTATGTGTTTCTCGTTGATTTTCTACAAACAGAACTTTAAATAGTTAATTAAATTTTATGGTTTTTATGTCTTATGCAGATTATTGTTGATTTCAGCTTTTATTTGCTGTAAGTTCTCTCTCTCTTTCTCTGTCTCTCTATCTCTCTCCCTCTCTTGATTTAACTTTCATAATATTTTTGCTGCTTCTGCCAGACTTAATCTACGAAATGCATATAAAAATGAAAAACCCCAAAAGGAAAATGTCACAAAATTGTTGTGCACATTATCTTGAGAGAGAGTTTCATGCACAACATTTTCTTTCTTTTGCATAAAATTACAGTTTTCTGTCCCTGACAAGAACGACCAAAACACATGGCATAAAGCAGAGATTACATGGTACATGGGTGTTGCTTGTGGCTACTTGAAAGTAGATTATACGCAACACGCACAATGTCACATCAATGAAGGTCCAGCTTGGCTGTCGCCAGGGTTTGGGGCTATTCGTTGGCGTTAATCTTACTCCAAACATCACAAAAAAAAAACAACAAAAAAAAAAACAAAGTTAAGCCACTGCAGAAATTTTAAAGTCAACGAAATGAAGCTGAACAGAAATTTGTTTGAAAAAGATTTTTACCCTCAAACATTTTGTGACTTGGCCCAAGGATTTGCTGTGGCTGTTGCTGTCGCCTCTTGCTGCTCAAGTATTCTTCTTCTTCCACAGAACTTTGCTCAGCTCAACTTGGCTCAGCTCAGCTCAGCTTTTCCAATTCCCACTTGAATTTTGTCAATTGTTTTAGTTTTGTGTTTGAATTTAACACTTGGCAATTCACTTGGCGACATTTTTCATTCATAGAGTTACAAAGTTATAGCATATTCAAGTAAGTTAAAGACATATGAATATTTAGAAATGAAGATAACCTTTACTCTGCTTTCAGCGCTCCTTTAATTGCTTTCCCTTAAAGACAAAGCATTTTCTTTATTATACCAGTTTATCCCTTGACACCCTTGACACCCTCGGCAAACAAATTAATCTTCCGATCAACTATCTAAACAAATTGGTCGCCCGCCACCTTCTCCCTTGCCCCTTCCCCCTCGTCTGCTAACTGTTTCATTCCATTCATCAGTCAAAACTTGGGTAAATTTTCAAATCGCTCTCGGGCATTTGCCAGCCACAAAACACAAACTTCGAGCAGCTAAAACCCTGAAACCCCATTTAGATCAAGTTACGGCGCCTCCAAGTAGGCAACTTCATTCAAACAAAACGCAAGCGAAATCCTTGCAGTTAGGCAGCAATAAATTTTTGTCCATGTCTAAAGTTTAACTGGAGGACACAAAAAAAATAGGGAGAAAAAAAAGAATACCAAAAAAAAAAAAAAAATAAGGGAGAAAGAAAGGAAACCATTTTGTGTCTATCAGGACGTCTAATCTGCAGTCCGTGCAGCAAAGGCAAGCTCTGAAACTGAATAACTGAACCCATCCGAGCAACTTACCACGTGCAATAAATTCCAAGGCGCAATCTCTGCACTATTTGTGGTGTGCCTCAAGACTTTGCCAGCTCAGCTGGGTCAAAGGTGGGCAAGTGGTGGCAAATGGGCATGGGTTTATATATCTATGAGGGGAGAGAAAGTTACACTCTGCGCTGCTAAACATGCGCCGCGTACGTGATCTGATAGGGAATTAAAGCCGGCACAAACATGTGTAAGCTTGCCCAAATCGCGTCGCATTCGTTTGAGCCCCAAACCACAAACACACACACGCACACACACATACACACAGACTAGAGCTGTGTTGTATTGTTCGGAATAAGTTCGATTGTCCATTAATATGAACTACTGAGCATGTTCAATGTTAAGTGAACGAATAAAACTGCTCAATTAGCTATGAATTATGTTTGCTACTCTTAAGGATTCGTTAAGTTCAAGTTGTTCAGCTGTGCATTGAGCTCACCAACGAAAGAGCTCTATTAGCTTTGTCTTCTACTCAAAACGATTCGTTGAGTTCAAGCTGCTCTACTGTGCATTGAGTGAACCAACGAAACTGCTCAATTCTTCTACTGAGAACGTTTCGTTGAGTTCAAGTTGCTCAGCTGTGCATAGAGTGAACCAACGAAACAGCTTAATTAGCTTTCTTTTCTACTCAAAACGATTCGTTAAGTTCAAGTTCTTCAACTCTGCATTAACGAAGGATTCTAACGAACTACTCCACTGTCGATTATGAACGACTGAGCAAAGTTCTATTGAGCTGCTCTGTTATCGAACAAGTGAGTAATTGAGCAGTGTATCGTACATGACCATACCCGACTCGGAACTGCACATTTGAACTGATTATTAACAAATTGAACTACAATTCCCAGCACTAAATCACGCACACGCACACACACACACACCCACACGCACGCATGCCATTCTACACTTCCGCCCCGCTGGCAGTTTCCGTTGCGGTTTTAGCAGCACTGTCTGCACACAGTTTGACAGTCAAGTTCTTCGTTCTTGCGCTAATTTACTTTAAATTGGTTTTTACGGCACTCGCTGTTTATATCCGTGATAAATGACTAAAGGGCGTATGTCCTACCACACCCCAATCCCCCAAAAAAAAAATTGCCTTTGCTATCGCTAATGGCATCAGTAGCTAATTTTTTTCCTCATTCTATGTTCCCCTTCAAGTAGCTTAATAAATTGGTAAATAAAAATTAATGCAGCATAAATTACAAATAGCCAATTCACAAAAGTTGACGACGTCGCTCTTCACTCGCCTCTTCACGAATTTTCCTTTTCGCAGCCATAATTAATGAGCAAAGTTTTTAACCTTTTGTGCAAGTTTCGCGCAAACGAAGTCCGAAACAAGCTTGAAAAGTATTGTCCACACAATATCCGGCTGTGCCCCTATTGGCTGCTTATCGCCATCTCAATTGGAGGGGGCGTGGCATGTCAACTAATGAGAGTCGAAAAGTTGTGTATTTTTTCTCGCTTTCCCTTGGCCTGTTCGTTGGGGCATAATTAATGAAAACAGCAGCAGCGCCTAGTCAAAGTGTTGTGCCGATTAATCAGCAAAGCTATATGGCAGCTATAAGTCCCAACCATAGGATTATTGTTTGTTTGCTGCCCGCTCTCTGTGCGGCCGGGCTATCAAATCCCATTGACTTGCCGTTGGCCACGTTCCAATGGTTACGATTTTGGTAATTTTGTTTATACGCAATTTGCGCTGGCATTCAAATGAGCCCAATGAATAGTCCAAGCCTGATTTATATTTATGCGTTCCGTATTGATATTGAATTGATAGAAATTATGTATGCCAGTTTGGGAAAAGTACATGTCTGGGAGACTGAATAACAACGATAACAATGAATGTTAGTTGCTTGTTGACCTGGCTAATAGTCAGTTATTATTGACATTAGAATCAAACTGTCTTCAACTTATATGAGAAAATTGAATGATTGGAATCCATAGCTAAGGCCATTCAAATGAAACTTTGAAAATTCTTATATATAAATGAAAGGATTTAAATTTGTTAAATATTTAATTAAATTTTTGAAATAGAAAACGATATAAAAAATATATAGTATTAAGTATTAAAAATAAGTAAGCTCTTTAAATTACATTGATTTTTCTACATTTCATTTCGAATATTAATCGACTCTTTTACACATATATATAAGTATATATATTAAATAATACCTATCGTAAGTCGAATGCGTTATATTTTATGTGTCCGCCTTACTTTTACTTTGTTCATGCTCATTCTCCCACTCTCTCTCTTTCTTTCTCTATCTCTCTCTCGCCGTCCTTCTACCTCTCTCATTCTTTCTCTCTCTCTCTGCCTCATTCTTTCCCTTTATCCTACTACCTCTCTCTCTACCTCTCATTCTATCTCTCTCTCTCTATCTCTCTCTGTCTCTGTGTCTCTCTATCTCTCTATCTCTCTATCTCTCATTCTATCTCTCATTCTATCGCTCCCTCTATCTCTCTCTCTCTCTCTGTATCTCTCTGTCTCTCACTCTATATCTCTCTCTCTATATATCTCCCTCTATATTTCTCTCTCTCTCTATTTCTTTCTCTCTATCTCTCTCTCTGTCTCTCACTCTCTCTCTCTCTCTGTCTCTCTCTCTCTCTATCTCTCTTTCTATATCTCTCTCTCTATATCTATCTCTATCTCTCATTCTATCTCTATATCTCTCTCCATCTCTTATTCTATCCCTCTCTCTCCTTCTACCTTTCTGTATTTATTTCTGTCTCTCTCCTTTTATCTCTCTCTATTCCTCTCACTCTCTACTTCTAATTCTCTTCCTCTCTATATATATCTCTACTTATCACTCTATCACTATATCTCTGTACGTTTTTCTTCTCCCTCTCTCTCACATTTTCTACTCATTCCCTCGCTCTTATTAGCCTATTTTCTTAAACCCCATCATTTGCTTTAACATATTTACCTATTGCCCTTACCTCACTTACTGTTTACCTACTGAAGTTTACACTATTTAGTTACTCACAGCCTCTCTATGCAATTCTCATAGTTAAAAGTAGCCACAACACGATTCTAACTACTGTGTCTACATAAGCAATATTTGTTGTTCTCATCTCATAATTTATGTAAACAATTACTCATTCACATCTTATTTAACTTTTAACAAACTGTATTTTGATCCAATCAACTTAAATAATAATACATTTCACACATATTTTATTAATATGTGTATACAATTTCATCAGAATTGATTGCACAATGATTTTTGCACATTTGAAATAAATTTTTGGAAAACTTTGTCAAGCGACACGCAACATTCGTGGGAGCCAAATAAATTTGTTGCACGTGACGCGCCTTAAATGGCCACAGCAATGGATTTTCAAAAAGTGGCAGCAAATGCTTTTTGACCTGGTCAAATTGCACAGAACATATAAATGTATGAGTGCATGTATGTGTGTGTGTATATGTGTGTGTGTATGTGTATTTGTTGATACGCTTGTGGCACAAATTGCGTGCCACAAATGGACGCACATAAATCATGCGTGCAGCAACTTTTTACGCACAATTGGCCAAATTCTAAAGCTGCGCGACCAACGCAACACAGGTAAGCACTCTCGCACAGGTATTGAAAGTTTTGTTATGCGGATTTAGCCATTGCCGGGAAACATTTCAAATGCTTTAAATCAGTGCAAGAGCAAGGCAAAAACTCTATTGGCTAAAATATTTTGAAATTTAATTTTTATGAGTCTATTAAATAAAATATATTTTGGTATTTTACAGCAAGTCATAAATTTAATCAAGATGCATAATTATATAATTAATTGCTGCCACGTAAATCTCTTGCTTTTATTTACAAAATTTTGTTTTAATTCATAATTTGCTTTGGCATATCTTCAGCTAAGCGAATATTTTTAATGAATTCGCAACTTGAAAAGTTCTTTTTAATTTTTAACACCCGCTCAACATGAAACACGGAAGAACTTGCATAACTGACTGCATGATACGCGCTCAGAGTGAGGGAGATAAATAAATGTTGGGTTTATGAGCAGAGGTGAAGAGCAAGTTGATAATCTGAGCTTTAAAATTGTGAGTGATATAGTTTTTGTCTTCTGACTTAGACAGACTCTTTTATATTATCATATATGTATATCATTTCTGATCTATCTATAGGGCTTATCTACAGTAATTCATACATTGAACTTTGCAAGTCTAGCTCAGTTTTTTCTTCAATTTTTCCATGTCTTCTTCCTTTTTCTTTGTCTTAAGACTTAACTTAGCTTGAATACGAAAGCAACTTGCTTCTTTCTCCCTCTGATATACAGTAAGTAAGCGCACATACGGAGAGCGCAACTTGCTTCTTTCTCCCTCTGACATACAGTAAAGTAAGCGCACATACGGAGAGCGAACACTCTTACAACTCCAACTTCATTATGATATATTTACTATTATCAATATTAACTCGTTAGCTTGAACAGCTGCTCTTTCTAAAAAGCTCGCTTAAGTTCATTGTCTTCTAAAAGGTGTCGCGCTCATTTACTCTTAGTGCTCTCATACACTCATAAGTATACCTAAAATACATCTCTAATATTCTACTAAGCTCTTACTTATAACTTAAAATCATGGCCTCTCTCTCTGTCTGTTAAAAAATCTTCAAGCGCGCAGCAGCTAATGTTATATTTCTCACTATATTTTTCCTAGATTAACACGACATTAAATAAATAAATAATAATCAAATAAAATTTAAAGGCCTTAATAAACCTTCGTAAATAATTAAAGACAGAGTTGCCGCAAAGGCTCGACAGTTGCCAAGAATATACTATTTATGTTATTACAGACATTATATTTTCAACTATATTTGAATATTGAATATGTGAAATATCAATATACCCCTTTAAAAATACAAAAGAAATAGTAATACCCGCTCAGACACGTCCACATAAAATCTTAACACTGTATAATACGAACCTTCCAAGATCATATATGTTAAAAATTTCAAATCTCTAGCTGCATAAATTGAGAAATATTACACAAAACCAATATACTCCCCTAAACTTACAGAACGAGCATAAAAAAGATGCGCACATTTGTTTTAATGTGTGAGATACTTGAAAGTTCATCAAAATGCTTTTAATATGAGCTGAGGGGTTGCCTGCCCGGGGGTAGCCTGTGTGAACCGCCCTTTTGGCCCCATTCGACAAGCGACGCGAAGCAGACACTAATTAGTCAAGGATTTTTGTTAGCATGAAATGCTCAGCCCTCAATAAAAAATGTTGAGCACGTGCCATGTGCTATTTAAAATATTCAAAACATCATTTTTTTTTTCCTTTTTTGTTGGTTTATTTTTTTGGAGGCATATTTTAATGTTGTTTGAAATTATGCGCACGTAGACAAAAAAAGATGAAAAACACGGAGAAAAGTTTAACAAATTCCTGTTTATTATGTCGAGTTTTTAATGGGATTGTAAATTTGAGTGGAATATTTTGGAATATATTTGAAAATAATATTTATCTGCTTAAAGCTTATCAGTAAAATTATATTTGTAGAAATATATCTAAATATATACATACATAATTTTATATTAATTAAAAATATAATTTTATAATTAATTATATCAGTAAAATTATATATTGATTTTAATATATTTAAATTATATATAATTATAATATATACTTATCAGAATAATATACATCTATACATATTTAATTGTACTTATAAATATATATGATAATTATATATGATTAAAAACTATTTAAAATATATAAGTTAAAAATATTTAAAATATATAATTCAAAAAAATTTTAAATATATAATACAAAAATTGCTTAAATATTGAAAAATTAAAACATATTTAAAAAAAAATAATAATATATTATTATACTATATATTTATTAGTATAATATATATCTATATTTTTTTACTGATAAATATATCGATAATTATATATAATTTAAAAATATTTAAAATAATATATATAATGTTACTGATTAGTTTTAAGCAAGATATATATTATTATATATATTATATAAATAAATAAATATATATTAAATAATATATACATATATTAAATAATATATGCACATTGCATTTGGCATGCGTATATTCATTTGCACATTTAATTACACTTGAGACTTGCACAAAATCAAACCACATTCAAATTGCAATATTCAATCAGCCAGCCAGCCAGGTGGTCCCCAACGAGACAGAGACTGCAGAGTTACCTGTGTGTGTCTGTCTGTTGGCCAAAAACAGTGCTACAATTGCCAGTGCAATTAGTACAAGGAATTTTGATTAATGAATACTAAAATATGCATGAGTTGTCCGAAAAAGACTTTACAGACAAAGCATAATATATATATATCGGATTATGACTCTTTAGATTTACATGCCAACTGTGGTTAAAAATTGTCATAAATATGCTTAAAACACACACATTACAATGATGTTGCTGCTATTGCTGTTGCTGTTTCTGTTGCACAACAACAACAGCAACAAGAGAAAAATGCACCTTCAATTAATTAGCATCTATTCACAGGACACAGGACACGACACGAGCCAAACGTGCATGACAAACTTCCGCTTTTCGGTTCGGTTAAATGAACGCAGTTGTGTGGCCAATGGGCGTGGCTTAGCACAGCTTGCTGTTGTGGGGGCGGGGATTGGAGAGCGTTTGGTTAGCTGCATTTGTGGCCTGTGTGTGCAGTTTTGTTTTTCGGACCATTTCACGGGCGTAGCACACACACACACACTCACTCATACACACTCACATGGAGTGAAGCCGGACAGCAGCGGAAAACAAATTTTTGTACGTAACAAAAATACGTGCAAAGTTTACAGAAAACAATTTAGCTGTGGCTGTGCCGCTTCCGTTGCAGCTTCTGCTGAGGTTGTTTAATTATTTGCCATTTTCGGTTGAGAGCAAAAGTTTTGCTTAGCTTTTGGATATGAGCGAATTGTGCCAGCTAATGCGATTAATTAAATTTAGTTATGCAAGCAAGTGAGATTAAGTTATTTATGCAGAAAATTTTACTAGCTGTGTTAACTATGTAAGCTGCAGCATTTTAATATTTAATACTTATTAAATATTTTTGCCATCAAGTTTAAATTTCAAAACTAAGCGCGCTGCTTTGTACAGCGTTGCCACTTAGTAGCAAAATGTAATATGTGTGTGCACAGCGCTGCCAGCTGTTAGGTTGCACGTGAAGTTGGCTGTGATGCGTTAAACAGCTGTAGACAACATATTTCGAGAATTTAAACAAAACGTGTTTACAGCAATATTAAAGAGAGTTTAAAATAAATGAAAGAATATGACAGAAATAGAGGGATATAGAGGTAAGTGCTCATTGAATAGAGTGAACTATATATTTATGTAAATGAATACCTCCCCCCACACAGTGGTGCCGCTGCGTATGACGCCGGATGCCCAAAATTGCCACAGCGTTTACATGCGCGAACATTTTATACGTCTCATGGATCCAAATAAACCCAAAGGCCGCACTTTATTTCTGCTCAACGTGCCGCCCTACGTAACAGAAGCCAGCCTGCGAACATTTTTTAAGAGTAAAGGCACCGTGGAGAGTGTTTTGTTTGCTGAGAAACCTGGGCGGGATGAGACAACAACCTGGTATGAAGGACTGGATATACCCTTCTCGAACGTACAGCCTCCCTTCAAGTTCAAGGTGGCCTACGTTGTCTTCCAGAAGAGCACCAGCATTGGCCGCGCTCTGGCCATCGAGAGCATCGACATGTTCAACAGCAGCGGCGAATGTTTGATCAAAACGGGCATGGAACTCTGGCACGACGACTATGTAAATAACTATATATTGGACGTGACTAAGACGCAGAATCAAATCAATGCCTATATGGCTAGCTATGATAAAAGGGAGCGTGCTGAGCTGGCAGCAGCCAAGACAAGCGCAGCTGATCCCGATGGCTGGGTTACGGTGGGCAAAGAAGGACGCAATGCGGGCTTTGAGCAAAAGGAATCGGTTGTTGGACGCATCGAACGTAAACTGGAGAAGGATAAGAAGACCAAGGAATTGAAGAACTTCTATACCTTCCAAATACGTGAAAGCAAAATGCAAAATATTGTCGAACTGCGCAAGAAATATGAAGAGGATAAGCAAAAAATTGAGTTGCTCAAGAAATCGAGACGGTTTAGGCCGTTCTAGTATCATTTAGTTAATAGTTTAATAAAAAGAAAAAATACTAAGATTTTTGGTTTTTAATTTAAGGGAAAAGAGGAAATATATTAACTGTCAATCTATAATATATATAAGTTAAGCTTATACTAATTGTAATTCCAATCTCAAGCAAAAGAACTCAATTTGATTAGATCAAGATGAAGAATAATATCATTATTATTATTATTATTATATTATTGATAGTAATAATACAAGAATTTTACTTTGGGTAAAAGCTAGTTTTTCACAATTTTCTTTTACTTTCAGACTTATTCACAAAAAATTATCATATACCTGCTTAGCTTTTGCGGCTTATCTTGTTATTTAGACCAACAAATTTTATAAAATTTATTATCCAAGAATCAATACTTCCTTTGCTTAATGTTTTCATATACTTAAGCAAAATTTGACCGGATCAGCCCACGCATATGAGATATTTCAAATATAAGCGCAAAAAACTTGTTTTGTGGATTTTAGTTCCTCTAAGATTAGGATAATTGGAATATAATACTTTTAAGCTCTGAACGCATTGAAAATGGGAAATTAGGGTATAATGGATTTTTCGATTTGACATATCTCCAATGAGCGTAAATATATATTTAGAAAAGCAAAAGCAGTTTTAAACTTTTAACTTAGATAATTTATAGATTCGTATATATATTTAATATAAATAGTTCAAATATTATTCTATGTTAAAGTACGTTTTATGATCTGTGTATGAGATCATTTCTTACATCGATTGTTGGAAAGTCTTAAAATACAAGCAAAAATGTTTTCTATGAGAAATCCGTAAGCTGCCTTATAGATAGAGATGATAAAAGGGGAAACTGAAATTGGCTAATAATTTCTTTTTAAAGTTCTCTTAACTCTTAACACTTAGAATGTTATATTTAGTTATATATATATTTTTTAAGCCCAAGCAAATAAAGTTATTTTTCTTATATATTAAAATTTTTTCTGAATAATAATAATAATTTTAATATTAATATTATAAAATAATTTTTTGATATTACTCATATTTTTATTTATTAAAATATTTATATTTTTATATGTGTTCCACAAAAAATTCCAAAAGTAGAAATAATTTTCTATAAATGCCAACGAAAATGCAATTTGTGTAAGGTCAAAAGGTTCTAACCGCGCACCATTGGCAGCACAGAAGTTTGAGCTTTTACGAAAACTAACAGCAAAACTTCATAGATTATATATATTCATGCATATTCATACAACAAAAACTCGATTTAGCAAGCAAAATGTGAAGAGTTGAAGGAGAATTGTTCAGCGCATGTTGTGCCTGAAGCCAGAGCCAAAACCAGAGTCGGATATGAGTTGCATGACATGAGCGACCGTTGGCCAAAATCCTCATAAATTTATGGCATTGACACTTTGCCGCGACTAAATCCTGGCCCGACCTGCCATAATTTCGCCGCATGGCCATAACTTACAAAAGCCAGCCGCAGCGCTCGAAGCTGGCCATATAAAAGCGCATAAAAAGCAAACAAAAAACTCGAAGAAAAGCAACAAGAAGATGAAGCAGCAGCAGCCACAGCGCTTATTGTGTGATAATCGTATATGGTTTATGTTAATTTGAGAAATGATAAAAATATTTCGCTTATCAATTTTAATCATCATAATCGTCGCGTTGCCATCGTCGAGCAAGGCAGACAAAAAAAAAAAAACAGCAGACAACAGAGCTTGGCTTGGCTCAGGCACAGCACGCGATCCGGATTCATTGCAGAGGTTGTGGCTCAGACTTCGGCTGTGGCTGCTGTGCCCCCAGAGACCAGTGCATCCCGGCTTAATGTGGCGCGCGTAAATTTTCGTATCCAGCAATCTAGCAAAAAGCGGGGAAACCTGAGAGTCTGGCCGAGAAGTGAAATACAAACGAGGTACGCGTTGGCTAACGCGCAGCATCCAGGCTTTGTTGTTGTTCTTGTTGCATGCTTGTCATTGGCTGTGGGCCTGGCCTACTGTGGAGCCTAAAGACAGCAACACATTCATAATTTCTTCCGATTTGTATCGTTTTATTTTTTTCGAAAACATTTTAAATTGATTAAAATGCGATAAATCATAATCCGTCCAGCGTCCACACACACTGTTGTTGTGGGCACACTGGGTATCTCGTTGGAGCTCATCGAGTGAGCCTCTGCAACTGCGATCGGGTGATGGAACGATTTATGAGCCTTGAACATAATAAAGTGTTAACGGAACGAGTTATTAAGGTAATCTGAATGCGCATAAGTTAATAAAAGCTCGTTGCACTTTCCATCGATTTGCATTGGAGCCAGCAGCTTCAGCCCCAGCTCCAGCTCGGCTCAGCTTAGCTCGACATCGAACTCAGCTCGACTTGAGTTGCGTCTAAGGTTGCATAGGTTGGTTGCCCGCCCCGCCGTTGTGGAGACACACACAGCTAAGAGATGTCGAAAAATATAACATAAAACGACCACACGTACGTCTCCCATGCCGCTCAGCAGGACGCCGGACCCGATCAGCTTCAGACAACAACAACAACAAGAAAACACAAACGCCGTGTCTTGTGAGCAGAACAATCAATAAATTTGAACACGTGAGCGGGACGCGAATGCAGACGGCTACAACAACAACAGCAACAGCAACAACTCAACACAAGACAACAACAACATTGGCAACAACAACTTAACAACAACAACGAGTACAACGCGATAAGTGATCGCCGTGTCGACTGATTGCCCACAAACAGCAACAACAACAACAACAATAACAACAACAACAACGGCAACAAAAATTCATTTTTTTTATAGCAGAGCAATTGTGGGGGAAGCAGGGAACAGGAAGTTATTAGTTGCCATGAATAGTTTCGACTCTAATTTGATGGATATTAGGTGAGCTTTTAGAGAAAATGAATTGCTCGAAAAGTAAAGGAAAACATGTATTAATATAGAAGATGTAAGTCTTTGCCTAATGTCAAGTAAGTTATACTTAGTAAAAACTGGGAGTAAGATTAATTAATTAAGATTAATTTCCAGTAATGACTAAGATGTATTAAGATATATGAATTCTTCTACTCAGCCTCTCTACCCAGGCTAAATATTATTTGAAACGAATCTTAGAGCAATTCAATGACTATTTTACTATTTTATTGTTAAAATTTAATAACTGTAGCAAATACAGATTTAAGCCACATGTCATGCCCCCAATGAGCGCATCAAAAAACTTTACATACAAAATCTAGTTACTATATAAGCACAGACTTAAGGCTTTTGCCACACTCCCCATGCATTTAAATATTTGATACATGTTCCACATTTTATTTACTACTGAAATATATTTTTTGAGGAAAAGTTTTCGCTTTTTCTGCTTCTGGTTTCCTTTAAGTCAAAAAAGGAAAATTTGCGAAAATGACTGAGTTTAACTGTGCCGTCAGAGCGTCGATAGAAACAAAGTGAATTGCTTTTATCGCAGCCAAATACATTGCAAAGGTATTTTACTTGCAAATTAACAAATTGAAAATTATTAATAATATTAGTAATATCATTAAGATATTAGAATGCAGCAGTCAAAGAACATATCATCAAAAGATTATTAACATTTATTAAGGACGAGGATTATTTCCACCAGTATATGGTATATATGAACATGCACTTCAACCATACCCTGTAAACTTTTTTTTTTAAATATTTTTAAAATACTTGCTGAAATGATATTGAACCCAATCTTGTTTTATTTTAAGAAGAATAAAACAGAGTCTAATAGAAAATAAATTTTAGGACTCTAGCTCGAACGATATAGAAAATATTCAACATTTACGGAGAATGTGCAGGGTGCGCTATCCTGATGACGCGCAGTGTATAATAATAAAAATATTTAAAATAATAAAAATAGTTATAATAATTAAAATATTTATAATAATAAAAATATTTATAAGAATAAAAATATTTATAAAAATTAAATTATTGCATAAATTTGAAAAATGTAGAATTTACACAAAGTAATAAAAACATTGTAACCTATTGAAAACAAGTAAGAGTGCTGTAGTCGAGACGGCTCGACTACGAGATACCCTGAACCCTGCAAAGAGCCAATCTTCCCAACATAATATTCTTATTTTGCATATACAAATATTGCGAGCAACGCACACACACACACACATGCATATGCACGCACGCATAAGCACGCGCTCTGCTGACTGCGCAGTCAGCGCGGCGACTGCGCTCGGACTGCAATATGCCTATTGTATGGGAAATTAAATGTTTAATAACTTTTTTGTGGATGGACTTTCCTAATCAAACTTTCACAGCGTAATAACGTCATTCATATGTATGTATTTGCCAAAGCACAAGTCTCTAGTATTTGAAATACGAATTTTGCAAATTGGGGGCGAAGGAGGCGTGGCATCCAAAATCCAAAAATTACAAAATCTTCGCATTTATTACACGGATCTACACAGAAAATTTTAAGTCTCTAGCTCTTACGGTATGCTTAACCAAAGAAAAGTTATCGATTTTTATCGATAATAAGGAAACGGGATGAGTTATCGAAAATCTAAAAAAAACTCGTACTGCGTAGGCCATAGACGAGTATTCTCTGAAAATTTCATATATCTAGCTTTTGTGGTTTACGAGATCGCTGCGTTCATAAGGACGGACGGACGGACGGACGGACGGACGGACGGACGGACGGACGGACGGACGGACGGACAGACGGACAGGGCTATTTCAACTCAGCTCATCGAGCTGATCAAGAATATATATACTTTATGGGGTCTGCGATGTCTCCTTCTGCCTGTTACATACATTTCACAAAAACATTATACCCTGATTTCCCATTTTCAATGGGTTCAGGGTATAATAAGAAAGATTTTTTCGTTCTGTAACATATGTAAGTTCTATTGAGTTCAAAAAGAAAAACAAATCCGCTTAAATCCATAAACATTTCATTCAAAATGATTTTGACATTCATAAGAAGTAAAATATAGATGCAAGACAGATAGAGTGCAGTAAATCAAATTTAATTGAACTTCGATCAATGGTACAGTCTCATATCCTTACCAAAAAGTAAGCAACAAACAATTAACTAAATATATACCATAAACCAATAGTTAACATAGTTTAATAATTGCTTGGTGGGCTTTAACTTTGCCACTTGGCAACTCAATAACAATCGCCAAAATTATACCAATTTGTTGTGTCGCCATCGTCCATTGTTATTGGGGATCTGCGTGCCGTTGTAGGACCATAGAGATTGTAACGCCTCGAGCCAGCGATTACCTCACGATAGCGACGCACCGGAGTGCGAGCCATATGCAGTTCCATTAGCTCCCATTCGTTGATGTCCTGAAAGACCGAGCGAATCATGTGCATGCGACCCAGCAGTTCCGTCTCACGTAAACCCTCGTATTTGCGTCCCGTTCGTGATCGAAATGCCTTGTAGACTTCGCTCTGTTTCTTCGTCTCCGTCGCCGTCTGCAGCTCCTTGCGGTAGAGTGCTCGTATGCCCCGTCCTATATGGCGTATATGCTCAAAGTCACGTATGTTTAGGGCCACTAAGGCTATGGCATCCAGATTGAGCAACTTATGCCCATCGATATAGTTCTCCCTGAAGGTTTCCTATTGAATGAAGATTATAACATTTGTTCGTTCTCCCAGCTAACCCACCTCATATTCCGGATAGCCAAAGTCGCGCAGCCACTGAGCAACATCATTGATGCTCCACTTGAAAACCTCCGTACGTGCCTGGGCATCCACGACTGCGGCACACAGACTGAACAGCGAATCAGGCGTTGCTCGAAAGGAGAGCGGCACATCATGCCTGTCGTACTCTACATCGGGATACATGTAGTTCGGATAACGAAAGGTAAAATCCGGCTCATCTTCGCCATCCGGTAATTCACTGATGCTGAGACTTTCTATGTCGAAATTGCGACGCAATTGCGGCGTTGATATTACCGACGCGCATGTGGAGGACGACATAGACGACGATGACGACGACAACGACTCCATTCGAGCGGATGACACGTACTGTGCCCTACCTAACCCAAATTCGGTTGCCCCAAGTCAATTTGATTGCGGTTTTTTTCAAACCCCCAAGAGTATCCTGTTCGTGTTTGTTTACATTGCTTGGTTGCGTTTTACTATACTCTAGGGTGGAGGGCATAGCTACTACGTTAGGCGAATTGTGAAGGACTTTAAACAATTTATATATATATATATCTATATGATTCATATATGAAAATAATGAAATATTCAAAATAATATAATAAACGTCTTTAATACCATAGTTGTCTTCATTTTGTTCTTTATAATATTAAAATTATTCTAATATAACAGAAAATATATAACTAATTAATATATTTATAATTGTAAATTTGATTTAGTAACACATTAAATAAAGCTTTAAAATTAATTATTATTTTTGCAAAAATATAAAAGAAAATATATATTTATTCGAAATATTTGTAATTGGAATTTAAAAAAAAAAATTTAAATATTAATTGTTTAAATAAAATATTAATATTAAATATTAATTTAACAGTTATTTCTATAAGTCTTTACTAATTTATTTTAAATATTTAAAAACTTAAATATTCATTAAAAATTACAATTTAAAATTTTAAAATAATATAAATTTGTAGTCAACTAAATATTTTTTTTGTATATCATAAAAAAGTAAATAAAATATTTTATTAGTTAAATTTAAAAAAAAAAATCATTTTACATATTTCTAAGTTTGATTTTCTTTCTTTTTAAAAATATAAAAAAGTATTCAATTAAAAATATTTAAAAATATTCATTTAAAATTCTTCTATAATTTATTTCTTAAAATCCTATGCTTTATATTTTATTAAGAATGTATTGATATGACATTTCATACAGCTAAACTCAAAATATAAATATATTTTGGATATATCTAAAAGTAATAAATTATCTCATCTATCTTATCTTATCTAAAATTTAATAAATAGATTAAAATAAAAAATATTTCATACTTTTCACCTTTTCTTAAATAAAAATTTTAAAATTGCTAAACAATATCAACTTTAAATGAATTTGCACGCTAAATTAAATTTTATTAATCTTAAAATTTTACTTTTCCCTAAAACAAAATGATGTTTTTTTATTATTTTCAGAGTAGTCCTTAAATGCTTTTAGAGTATTTGACATTTGTTTTCGCGGTTAACGTGTCCTTATTTTGTTTTCGTTTCCCGTGATTGCATTTGCATATTCGTTGTTTTCTTTTTCGGGGTCAATTGGGCGCGATGGGGGCGCCAAGGGGGCGGTACCGACACGCCAGGGATTTTGATTCTGATTCTGATTAACAAAACAAATTTCGCCTCACAAAAAAATAAATACTATTCCCATAATATTTTCTACCAATTTTAGGCTAAATATTTGGGCAGGTCACACAAAGTTTACTTCGCCATTCTTTAATGGGTCACAAACATTTGTTGTTGTTGTTGTTGTTGCTTTTCAGCGAACATGCAATGCATTTCAATAATATTGCTATTGTCTGGGTCTACTATATATACACGATTTATGAGGGTCTATAGAATACAGTGCGATTTATGACTCGACAAGGCGCTCGGCACCATTACCCACTTTATTAACAGGCATTTGCGCAAAGATCACTCAATTCCAGACAACTTGCATACATACAGACATACATACATAAATATCTGGCATTCGTGCGCCCATAGGCCGGAAAGAGATAAAGCATTTGCCGGCGATAGCGTCTGTGGCTCCGCCCACTTGAATGGATCGTTCGCATTGGCCAACAGCTGCCATGCTGTCGCTCCATAAGTTGTAGGCGCTAGGGAACTCACTCTGTGTGGTTGTATGGGTGTGTGCGAGTGTGTGTATATATACTTTCCATGTGTGCGTATTGAGCACGGCAACATATGGAGAAATCGGTAAACAAATCTCAATAGCGATCAGTGAACGATCTCTGGCTGAGCTAATGACACAGCGTTCTGTTTGTATGTAAACAACCCAAGCGTGTAGAGCAAGTTTCCCACATGAACGACAGTGGGGCAAATATGAGAAGAACTGAATATATGTAATAAATATATAAAAATAATAGTCAAATATTATATAAATAGAAATAATAACTAAATATGTGTAAAATATAAAGAAATAATAACTAAATATATGTAATATATTATATATATAGAAATTATATATTATGTATATATTATATATATAGAAATAATTGTAGAATATACACAAAAGATATTATTATGCCTAACTTATGAAACAAAGCTAAGTTTTTAGATTTATCAGTTAATTAAAGTTACTTTTGGTTTATTAAAAGAAAGTTAACTTTTATCTTCTCTTAGCCTATTGTCAACTTCCCAAGTTTGGCACATATTTCAAAAAGGTATTTAAAGCAGTTGGAATATCCATTAATTTCTGATTTAAATTCATTTTCCCACAGCTTTTACAATATTTTCATTAATTTCATATAATTTAGTGTTTAAAATCTTTATCATCTTGTTAAATATTAACAGGTGGATCCTAAACATGCTGAAAAACGAAAAGTACTAAAAGCGACTGCATTTTCTATGGGAAAATTCGGAGACTTTTTAATAATTAAATTTTTTATATTTGCTGAATATATATACTTTCCATATGCTAAATATATATACTTTCCATATGCTAAATATATATACTTTCCATATGCTAAATATATATATACTTTAATTAAATAGCTGCTTGAAAATGATGTTATCAACATACATCTAAGCAGACAATATTTTTAAAATAATAAAAGATTTGTTTTTAAATTACTAAAACCGAAATAATAAAAAAAAAAATAAAGTTAAATTTTTTAAAAGATATACTGCTGTATATCCTTTAATAATATAGTGCATTATATCTTTTAATAATTATAACTTGATTTTAATTTGTAAATATTTCGATTACAGTAATTTAAAAACAATATGCATATTTCTAAGCAATATTCTTAGCCCACACAACATTTCTTTCTCACACTTTGTCCACTTTTCATTACATTCTGATTTCGTTCTCACATTTCATTCCTTGTTTATCACACTGTGACCCACTGTATCGATCAGCGAGATTTACACTTTAACACAATACTTATTCGTATGGGCCCAGCGGCAATCGATGATCGCTGCTTGGATTTGCTCCCGGCCCGGTCGCATTCAGTTCCGTGTGGGTTGTCTTAGCAAACGGTTGGAATTGCCTGCAAAATCCCCCGCCCAGCATAAACATTTTATACGAAAAGCCCGTGTCTTTTAAGCGACGGCGTTTCCTTACCCTTTGTGACATGATCGTATAATTATAGCTCATAGCAGCAGTGTGACAATGTTACTACACGAAAGTGCCAATATGGAACAAAGTGTGCCCGAGAATCTCAGCACTCATGTGTTTAACGACTGTGACATAAAGTTACAAACACCTTGTCACGATCCCATGGATAGTGAGAATGGTTCCAACTCTAACAGTGATTTGCCCACCAAAGATTCAGTTTCGAGTCCGAGTTTAACGACAAGTGCCACATCCTCGAATACCTCCCACACCAGCAGCAATGGCAGCACCAACAGCTCCAGCAACAGCAACACAACCAAAGTGAAACTTAGTTTCAGTGTCGATCGTTTGTTAAGCGCCGAGCGCATCGATCCTTTGCCCATGCCAAACCCAACGTCCTCGCGACAATGCTGTGATGGCACTGTCTATGCTTGCTGCACATTTCCCAGCTGCTTTGGACAGCAGACAGCTGAAGCTGCTAAGCATGCTACAATGTCTGCGCCACAAGGACTAACAAATCCCCATAACTATAGCTATGCGGGATTGGATAAGTTCTATTCGGGCATATATATGGATTACAAGTCTGTGCTGAGACCGACGCCCATTCGAGCAGCTGAGCATGGTAAGCATATTATGATAGTTACTATTTAGACTAAAGTCTATTAAGCGAATGGTTTAAAACTGTAGATTTGTTTTAGATTAAGGTAAATAGTTATACTATATGTTTTTAGTCCAGGGTTGTCAACACGAGTATATACTCCAAGTTTTGAGTCACTTCCACTGATCGTATTCAAAATATAAAGGAATTTACATATACAAAGCCTATATAGGCATCCCCGTTTTTTGACGTCCTTAGTGGGCATGGACATATAATTTTTTTGTCAAGCTGCAGAGGATTTCAATACTAAATCGTTTTCTAAATTTTGGGACTCTAACATTAAAACTGTATAAGATATAGCTTTGTCCCTATTTGTCACGCTCTCTATGGGCGTAAATATATGTATTATATATACTTTGGTGGAGGGCTGTCAAAATGAGTTTATATATTCAAAATTTAAAGCGCCTATTATCCATGGCGCCAAATATATAAAGGAATTCATACAAAACACTATATAGTCTTCTCCGCTACGTCACGTCTTTCGTGGGCGTGAACATATAATTGTCGATATGTAGCCTTGTGTTGGTGTTCTAGCAACTAACTAGCGAAAGCTACAGTTTTACACAATTTTCTATTCATCCAAGTGTTCGAGATATATCTATCTATATTATTATTATTATATTATATTGTCAATGCAAGTTTATATTCCAAATTGCCAAACTTCCTAGCTTTCATAGAATCTTAAATTTGACTGTTTACGTTTTATGAAATATAGTATTTTCCGATTTGCCACACTCCTAATGGGGCTTTCTAAAAAATCTCAACATTTTATGGTCTGAATGTTTCAAGGAGTATATGCGAAATGCTTTCCTTTTACATAAACAGACGGACAAACATTGCACAAAGCCAATTACTCTCTTTACTTAGTTTACAGCACACAATTTTTAAAAAAATTGAAGGAATCTACATTTTAATGATCAACAAGAGCCTCAAAAAGATTAACTATCTGGAAAACAATTCTATAAACTAAATGTCAAAAGTTCATACTGATCTACATTTATTTTCTTACTGATCTACATTTATTTAGACAATCTAGAATAAAATATATATGATAAATGGCCAGAACTCCAAAGACTTAAGATATTCAAATTTATATCATCAACCCATAGAAAAAAAACCTTATAATATTAAAAAAATTGAAAACAAATCTATAATTCTCATATTATATTTATTAGAAAAAGAACGCCCACATATATATATTCTATATTTATACAACTGCCATAAATATCTATATTTTAAAGTTCAACAACATCCTCTCATTAGCTTTAGCAAAGAAATTTCCAGTGTACGATCAAAAGACGAACCATTTAAGAACTTTTCCCATTTGCCAATCAAATTCAGACACATTCTTCGGCTATTCAAAACTATTATAAACTGCAAATGCAAACGCATTTGTAAAAATTTACATTTCGTGGAAAAGGAGAAGACTTGAAACACATTTAGTTTCCCAGCCAAATGGTCTGGTCATAAATCGTGCATTTTTATTGGAATTATTAGTTGATCTGCGGCCATATTGTGCAATATTATTGTTGCCAACTGTTTGTGGCTGGCTTGTTCTTGACGAAAACAATTCGTTTGTTGAAATCGACAAATAGATATCGGCTCGTCGAATCATATTTACGTTACTTCCTGCTGTTTTTGTATATCTGGGGACGACTCATGGACTGTCTGCCCGCCAAACAGCCAGCCAGCTAAGCAGCCTGTGCACTTTGATCTTGTTTATGTGAAAAATAGTGAGAAATATATTTTGTATATTGTGTATTGAATTGTTTAGCTGGTGCCCTTTTTTCGGCCCCTCATTTAGGGCTAACTCTCTTTTGTTTTATATACAATTCTTATCAAGAGGGTGTTAAATAGGCTGAGTGTCTCAATTGATTTGTGCGTTGAAGGCTGCGCCCGGAAGTGTGTATTACACAATGTCATAAAAACGTATATTGCCAAAGATTGTGAAGAAAAGGATGACATAAAGAAAACTAATACAATTAAATGACTACTGAATCATTGTATAAACACAATCAATTATTATTGATTACTTATACTTTTTTTATAATTTTGAAATTATTTAAAGAAATTTCTTAATTCATTTATAAAATTTGCTATAAAATTTGCAAAGTCCTTAACAATACCAATTATTACTTTTAATAATTATTGAAAATAAAATAGATAAATATTGAAAATAGAATTTTCAAGAAAAGAAACTTAAGTTAACTATACTTATATTTTTTACCGATCACTGATCATTTTGCTATTTAATATTTAACTAATTCTTGATTACGAGAACTCTATGGAAATAGTTAATATTTTCTTAAGGAAGAAAATAGACTATGCCAGTTAGGTAGACTTACCTAATTAGCAGATAGTCTAAGCCTCGTGTCGAGTTTTTTGAGATCAAACGGAATTAGGTATCCAAAATATCTAACCTCCATATTTGTGTATATTTTAAAAGAATTTGTATATCAAATCACTCTAGTTCTTAAAAGTAAGAACAATCCTAAGTATCTGAAGTTGATAACGTTTTTAGTTGATTCAAAAACAAAACAAAAAACTTAGTCTACGCATTGACGGATCAAACATAAGTTTAAAATTTCAAGCCAAAGCCCCTAAGATGCATAAGGATAGCAGCGTGGATAGTTACTTAATTCAACGGGCGGATGAACAAGATGGATAAATAGAACTAAATATGTTTGTCTGTTGATACTTTATGCATGCTAAATACTTTTCAATCAAAAACCTTACATCCTTAAAATATATAAGAAATTGCTTGATGATCATTAATCATTGATGCAAAATTGAAAGCAAAATAACTTGAAATTAACTTAAATTAGTTAAAAAACTAAAGAGTTTGCAAGGATTCTATTTCCTTTTTCAATCGCAAATCTTCTTTGCCTTAAAAATTATTACAAATTATTGCAAACAAGTTTAAAATATCCGATCACGACCATTAATCAACATGTAAATTCAAAGGATAATATCAACATTAAGTAAAACTTCCTTGTCAATTCATTTCAAAAACTTTCTCAAAAACTTCAGTTGACTTAATTTATGCCTGGCAAAAATGCAAAAATTATATCATTCAACAACATTTTCGCTTTAATTTCCTTTGAACGAGGCAAAACAAATTAGTAGCAAATTAATTTGATTTTGCCAGCCCATCAATTAAATGTGAACATTTATGGAAATTATTATCAATATTAAATGATTCTCAAACACATTAAACACACGCAGATCGCAGAATGAAATGCCAATTAGCACGTGGCATTAAATTCGACATTTCCTCAATCGACAGCAAAAGAGGCAAACAGAAATAACATATCAGAGGCCAGCCAGACGAGAGTTTGAAGTGTTTCATCAATCCTGGGCAACATTAAATAAATTAAATTCAAAAGAACAAAAACCAAATTAACAACAATTTATGAACAAATTAAGAATCGGCCTTTGAAAATAAACTGTCTGCCTGAATGCCTGCCTGCCCGCTTGGCAGCAAACAAATGAAATGCTTTTTTTTTTTGGGGAAAACCGATTGAAGCAAATTTGTTTATTTGCTTGAGCAATTGGCCCCCGTCATTCAGGAATAGCCAATCCATCCCAGCTATAATGAATTGTTCCGTTCGTTCGGCCAGAGAGCGCTTAGATGCCTGCGGAATCTTTCTATCTTCTGATAGATTGAAGCGCCGCGGAGCCAACTACTGAGGCAGCCGTTTAAGTTAATGACATGCACCATTCTGACTGACTGAAGAACTGGCCAACTGACTAACTGACTGAATGGCTAACTGACTGACTGACTAGCTGACTGATTGAAGCTATGTGGTATTTTTAGGGGCCAACCGAGGCCAACTATTTACACAGCCACCCACTGTGGTGGCCAGCTAAGCTACCTGTGGTGTCAGGTCCAGGAAGAATCACAAAACGAGAGAGAGAGAGAGAGAGCTTTTTGGTATCGGATCGTTGCATTCATTTGTGATGGATTGATCGCATCGCATCGCACATCATAAAAAACCATTGGGCCCAGCCAGTCACAGTTTCTGGGGCCTGGGCTGCTCATCTCCAGGTCTCACATTCTCTCATCTTCTTCTGCTATATTTGTTGCTGTTGTTTCATGGGTGTTGAGTAGTTTGTTTGATTGTTTTTCCTTTCTGGCTGGCGATCGATCGATCGCTCGATCGATGGATCGTTCAAGATCTCTTCTTTTCACGTATATTTTTTTGGTTCTTCTTGTTGTTTTACTTCTTCTTGTTGTGCTTATTTATGAATCGTTCGGTTTATGCTGCGGGTCGGGGCCAATAATTTGGCGCCGCTTGCCTAATTAATTTACAATTTATATGTTAATCCAATTGCTTGTGTCTTTCAGATCGCTGTGATCAATGATCAACACAATGCATGCGTGTTGGCCTGTATTTAACATGCTGTTTTGTTTGAGCCAAGTTTGTCATATTAGTCAGCGTTCCCAGCAGCAGGAGCGCTTTCACTTAACATTGGTCTGCCGAAGATCAACGTATGATCACTCGCTGATGATCATTGTGGTTAATTATGATACGCCTTTCATATGTCGCTTTTGTGTTTCATGAGATTTCAACACATCATTTTGATCAGTTATCAATTTAACTTGATTTTTGTTGTTGATTTTTAAAGCGAATTATCTGTAATTTTGATCATTACAATCGATTGCGATTAGGGAATCTTATGTCATGTTGATCTACATCAAATCACATTGTGTTTAGCTTTGTTTTTCTTTTTTCAACTCAAGCAACAAACTCATTTGCTATACATCATATAATGGAATATAATACTGATCTTGATAACAAATTATACAAATTTTACGATTATTATCAACCAATTTGATAAATTAGCATAATCAAACGATACGTGTTGATCAGTTAAGGATCATGCATTTAGTTAGATTTAAGTTAGTTAAAATAATAATATTTGAATTTAAAGCGATTTACATATCTCATTAAATTTGATAGTCAGTTTTGTAGTAAATACACATTGGAACCAAGATTTCCGACAGCTGTTTCTCTCTCTCTCTCTCTCTCTCTCTCTGCTTCTCTCTCTCTCTCTCTCTCTGCTTCTCTCTCTCTCTCTCTCTCTCTGCTTCTATCTCTCTCTCTCACTCTCTATCACTCTCACTCACACTCTCTCTCTCTCTCTCTTTCACTCTCTCTCTCTCTCTCTCTCTCTCTCTCTCTCTCTCTCTCTCTCTCTCTCTCTCTCTCTCTCTCTCTCTCTCTCTCTCTCTCTCTCTCTCTCTCTCTCTCTCTCTCTCTCTCTCTCTCTCTCTCTCTCTCTCTCTCTCTCTCTCTCTTTCTCTCTCTCTCTCTCTCTTTCACTCTCTCTCACTTTTCTTTCTCTCTCCTCCCCTACTTCTCTTTTCTCTATGGCCTTTTCATACTTTGTCTTTCTCTTTTTCATCTTTCTCTTTCTTTAGCTTTGTATATGTCTTTCTCTTTCCCTCTTTCATTTAAATTCTCTAGTTCTCTGTTTGTTATTAGATTCGCTTTTTCATTATCTTTCAATCTCTCTCATTCTGTCTCTCACTTCTTTCACTCTCCATTCATATCCTCCCACCGCTCTTCATTTCTTTCTCTCTGTCTCTCTCCCACTCTACATCTGTGTATCCTTCCCTCTGATCCCCTTTTATACTTGTCTTTAATCTTTATTTCTTCCTATCTCTCTCTGTCTCTCTCTTTCTAACCCTTTTTGTATTTTATTTTCTCTCTCTCTCTCTTTCTCTCTCCTCTCTCTTCCTCTCATTATTATACTATATTAAAATCAAGTTTATTTTATATTTCGAATTATTAAATGAATTCAGTCGCAAACATTTTATAGATATGACCTTTTAATACGATATTAATATACATTCGCAAGAATTTTAGAAATATTATTATGAGAGAGTAGTAATACATATATTACACAAGATATTAAAATAAATAAATATGTATATTGTAAACAAAGAAAGGCTGTCCTAAATATTCGTTTCTGGATATA
This sequence comes from Drosophila nigricruria, assembly GCA_037075265.1. NCBI lineage: Eukaryota > Metazoa > Arthropoda > Insecta > Diptera > Drosophilidae > Drosophila > Drosophila nigricruria. Next base: position 8,199,434 of record JBAMCI010000196.1, on the reverse strand, counting down.
CACATCTCAAGGCATAAATAGACATTGTCTTCCATGAAGACATGAATTAATTTGAATTGATTATTCTAAAGGTTTGAGCATAAGAAACCTAATAGAAATACTTGCAATCATAGAAAATATATATGATTTATGTCCGCAAATTAAAAAAAAAGTAATGAAAAATATATAAAAATATATACAAAATAATGAAAAATAATGAAAAAGATGTAAAAATATATTTTAAAACTTGAAAATTATATTTTGACAATACATATTCATGCACTGCTAATCGGTATCAATTTGTAAGTTGTTTGTTTCTAATCGGATTTTTAGTTCTTTTGATGAGCTCAACACTCAGTAGCTCTACTAAAATGTCGATATAAGCTTATCAATATTATCACTCACAACATAACTCAGCAAATATAACTACAGGAATTTGGATACTTCATTCCTGATTATGTTACACAGACCACATTATTTTTACAACTCAGACCAAGGCGGTCAACAAAGTAGTTCCTTGAACTCAACTGAGGATTCTTAATACCCAGGAAAGCATTGTTTATTATTTAATATTATAAATTAAGAAAATTACTTTAACTTAAGTTTATTTACAAGTGAAAATGCTGCACAAAGTTTGCATATCGTATGGGAACACTGGAAACATTAAACTCAATTTCCATCCTGATTCGATCAGGGTCAGGGATCTCTTTAGGTCTTGCACCTGCTGCTGTTTTCCCAATGCACACAATGACTTCAGGCGCATCCATAACTCTCTCGATACTCTTATGGAAATACATTGTGGCAATTATACGCATTGCATTCGAAAATGCATACAAATGTTTATATTCGCAAAACCATAAATATGACTTCACGTTGGCAAATAAATCGTTGCAATTTAAAGCAGGTCATAAATTTTTGTAAAATGGCTACAAATATTCAGGATGCTGAATGCTGAATATCTGGCCATGCCTAGATGATCATTTAACTCATTAAGATATTTACAGCATTATTTACAAAAAGGTATTCATGAGTGTATGTGTGTGTGTGTTTGTGGCAATTAAGGTGCGCCAAGGTGTTGAAAATCAATGGAAACTCATTATAGGAAATCGTTGACGGTTGACATAAACCAAATGCCGGCCAATTAAGCTGAAGGCGTGCGCGTTATTACAATTGCAGTTGCAGTTGCAGCTACAGCTGCATTTCCGTTGCAATGTAAATACACAGCTAGAAGATCGCTTGAGTTTTGAGTAAATAAAATGCGCCATGAAAAATTAAAAAAAAATAACAATTAGACGCATGCCGCGCGCACAAACAAATTCGAAATCCATTTACGCACTGATATAACAAAATCTAAAAACAAAAACCAATAAAAATGCATAAACTAGTTTTTAAAAAATAAAAAAAGAAGAAGAAGAAAAGAAGTATTTAAAAAACATTTAGCTGCAAGCCGCACACTTGGCCCAGCTTCTCGTGCCCCATGTCGTGCTCGATTACCCCAAATAATTTTAGTTTTTTTTTTTTGGTCCACTCAGAGGTATTTTTGCTTCTGTTTGTTGTTGTTGTTGTTGTAGTTGATTTTTTTTGGCGCTGTGTTGTAAACAATTTGTTTACCCGCAACGTTGATTATTTCCAATTAAGTGAAAATTTTATTATAAACAAACTCATTTAAATATTTTCAACGTGCGTTTCATTGAAAATAATTTACTCAAATTCAATTTATTTTTGGGAAATTGTATTTTAATATTTGCTCATGTCGAATATTATTGAGTTTTAGAGACTGTGTTTAAGGAAATGCGTAAATTGTCTTGCAAAATATTTATATATTTATATACATTTATATATATAAATTTTGGCCCCGGCGGATATCAGCTTATAGAGGATGTTGAGTGCCTCGGTGTACAAATAAATAAAGTAGTGTGATATGAAAATTGAAATGTAAAAGCATTGAAGAAAATAAATAAATATACTAAGTGAGCGAGGTGAATAAAATAAAAATTATTCGACTAGTGATAAAAAAGAAAATCTATTTGGATATACAAACTAACAGAAGATATTGCTAGGGATTTAGAGAAGAAAAATAAATATTTTAGAAATAAAGAAAATAGATTGAATTAATTTATGACTTTTAATGAAATTTTATGATTGTTTTGTTAAAAATTCATCAATAATAATAAAAGATGTAGATACAGGTGTAAATATGTGTGCATTAGCTGCACAGGTTAGTTTTCTAGAATAAGAGTCTTCCAATGACTGAAAGTAGTACACGTTTGCCATATTAGCTATTTAAGGACTTGATTCGACTACAACTAAAGCGAGTTCACTCCTTGAAGTCCGAAATCCTAGTTGTGTCCATACACTACGATCTGTCTTAAGATATTGGCTACTTAACAAATTGTTAATAATTTTTGTCCCATAAGACTTGATAAAGTTCGTGACATAACGTTTTTGTATGAGTTTAAAGCCAATCATTAAAAGTACTTGACATCAGTAAAAAGTCATGAAGATACGTTATTCCCAAAGCCTAAAAATGTTGCAGCTTCTAAATTTTAAGACACATGTTGTTCTCCAGCAAAAAAGCTTTAAGAATCATATCAACTTACAGGAATGGCACTGCCCTTGTTATACAGTGACTAAATAGTTTAATGAACATATGCTTAATCATTGACTCATACTTCCTTGTAGATATAGGTATTGTACATAGAGTTATAGACACAGATCTACGAGAAAACAGAAATCTTTAGAGTTTCATATAACCTCTTGAAAATATATATTGTATGTGAATTTCATAAATTTAAAATAGGTTTGCAGATTTTGCTATATTTTTATTCCCTGAACCCATTGAAAATGGAAAATCAGGGTATAATGTTTTAATACATATATAGACACACCGTATATAGAATATATAAGAAAACATTCTATAAAAACAATTTAAACCGCCTAAATGCCCCTTTATATAAGCGAAAAAGTATAAATTCAAATAATTAAATAAATAAATTCATTCCTATACTAAACACCTACATATTTCCCTTATCCAATCTATAGCAACACCATTTCCGACGCTGGCGACGAACGCGCTGATGCGCTTCCATCAACAGCAACAGCAGCAACATATGCACCCACAACAGCAACAGCAACAACAACAACACAAAGCAGCAACATTGTTGCACAGCTCAACATCATCGTCGTCGTCGGCTGCGGCGGCAACTGCTGCGCTGCTGGCGCCATTGAATAGCCTCAAGACATTGCAGTTAACACAGCAGCAACGTTTCATGGCCAAAACGGCGCATCAACAGTTGCTGGACATTCCGACAGCGGCAACAGGTGCTGCAAACACATTACAAAATGGCGGGCACAACAATAACAGTAGCAACAACAGCAACAACAACAGCAATAGCATCGGCAACAATAGCCACAGCAACAACAATAGCAATGGCAAACGCAAACGCTCCTGGTCACGTGCCGTATTCACAAATCTGCAGCGAAAAGGACTCGAAATACAATTCCAGCAACAGAAATACATAACCAAGCCGGACAGACGCAAATTGGCAGCACGACTGAATCTGACAGATGCTCAGGTGAGTTTTGGCCAGAGAAGGACGTAGAGAAGGACACGTTAAAGTTTTTATCAATTTCCAGGTCAAAGTCTGGTTCCAGAATCGCCGCATGAAATGGCGTCACACGCGTGAAAATCTTAAAAGCGGACACGAAAAGCAGCCACAGCCACAGCCCATGGGCTCCGGCAACAGCGCGGCAAAGCCTTTGCTGCTCACAACAGGAGTTGGCGCCGGAGGAGCAAGGCCACACGAACTGTTGGACTACAGCTCCGATAGCTGTTCCAGCGTGGAGCTCAGCGAACGAGCCGACGACGATGATAATATTGAAATTGATGTAGTTGAATAGGCGCAAGTCAATATATAAAATAATATATATATTATATATATGTTATATTATAATATATAACTTATATTAATTAGTAAATAGAGATTGTTATCGACAATCAAGTTCAGTTGTAGCATAAGTTTGTTTGTTTGATAGACTAATTAATTTATATATAAATTTCACGAATTTAATTTATTGCAAATTATAACTTAAGCATTTAAAACTTATATTTAATAATTAATAAATGTTATATGTACAAAATGAATATTTGAAATATGTTTTATTTATAGAAGATGATGCAGAGGACGACTAAATTGATAAGAGTAAGAAAGCCGGACATTTGGATAATACTTTTCTGAATTTTTGTGATATTGCAGAGTCTCATTCTTCTACTTTTAGTTATAGTTTACCCTTATGAAAAAGCTTTGGCAAAGAAGTCTAATTCTTCATAAGGACAACTCTATTGTCCTTTGCAATTAACAATCTAATAAATTAATATTTAATATCCAATTTGAAATTTTATTAAACATTCTTTTGAAGCACGATGACGTTGCTTCAACTCCCACAATACGCTAAGCTGACTCTATCCACCATAGCCCTCGCTCTCCTTTGCTGTCTATCCATTTAATAACCCTCTTAACATACTTAATGCTCAACCCACAGAGCCTATATCATTTCGTTTTTGGTGCACGAGTGAAAAAATTAACTCAGAAAACTCTCATGCTCACACGCTCCCTTCGAGTGTAATGAACGAGGAACTGTGGCATGGACTATAAAAAGACGAGGCTGCTGTAGAGCTTGATCAGTTGCCTTCCCGAACTGCTGCAGGTAAGTCGCAGCGCTCTAGGTTTTGTTTAATACTTAAATATTTTCAAATAATATTTATAATAGCTAATAATTGTATAATTAATAAAAATAATAAAATAATAATATTACATAATAATAAAAATAATATTATTACATAATAATGACAATAATTAGGATAACAATGATGATATTGGTCTTGACAATCATGACTATCTTGATTATTATAATGTTAATGATATTATAATGATAATTATATCCTGATAACGATATGAATAATAATGCTAATATTCATATTGATAATAATAATGATAATGAAGCTAATGGAGATGATGGCAATACCTTAAGACACAAAATATTCATAATACTAATGCTAATAATAATGATGAAAAAATAAGGACGATGGTGACAATGATGATTGATTGATTACAATGAAAGTGAAATCGTCTGATAATGGTAATGATTATGATGACAGTAATCATGAAGTACACTACAAATGTAGAATACAAATTGACAAGCCATGAATGACATTTGGCGCCATTTGCAGAAGTTATAGGGATATATAATAGGTTGATTACTTACTAACAAATTACAGCAAAGGAAAACATTGGCTGATTACTTTTTCCTTACCCTATAGTAAGTTAAAACTAAAATTCTTCGAAACTTTACTTTAGCAAAAATATAGGTAGTTAAATATGGAAAACATGAACTAAAACCAAGAACGGATCATACCATTTAATAATCTCTTTGTCGGCCTTCAATTACAAATGTATTTTCTTGCCAGTCAACATAAAAGAGAACCTAACTAATCCAAAATATCATTAAAAATGATTTAATTTATTGTTTTATGAAATACATCAGATAATTATCATTTTTGTTCAAACAAACAAATAAATGAAGCGAGCTAAGCATATTGCGTAGAACCCATCACAGGCATAGCTCAACATATAATAACTTAGACTAATGACCAGCAATATTCCATAATTAGAATGATCTGACCCAAGTACCACACAGACTTATGAAAACAAACAATTAGGGATTAGCTGAGCAATTCATAATTGATAAAGCAACATATTAATACCTCATATATCATTAAAAGCAATTCACTCTTAATGCTCTCTCTCTCTCTCTCTTTGCGCGCTCTTAGTGCGCCGCACAGAGTAAACAACAATAAAAGAACACGCAATGCCATTTTCTTATAATAAACAACCGAAAATTTAATTAAAGATATACCGCTGCGATCAGCAGAACTCGAAACTGCGACGAGGAGACCTTCTAATCTAGACAATGATAAAACCCGATACCCGATACCCGGCGACAACAGCAGTTGGTCAAGCGCGGGGGCATCAGCCGTAGCGGATCAGAGAGACAATTAGGCAAACAGTGAGCGCAAATTATTGACGCACGACATTGAAAAATTACTTCAATTCGTAATATTATTATTGTTATACACTAACAAAGAGTATTACTAATTTTTAAAAAGGTTTGTGACGCAATTAGAAAGAAAAGAATTTACTTTTAAATAAATGAAAAATATACAAACAAATATATAATTTTAATTTGACTAAAAATGTGAGTATTTAGATAAAGAAACAAATAATAATAATAAAATCAATACATTTTTTTTTTAAATAAAAAACTTTAGTTTAAAATAGACAAATTTATTAAAGACATAAATTTTTATATCTATGTATGAGAAAAAGGAATAAAACATTAAAAACTGTAATTAAAGTAGGGAAGAAAATATAAATCAAAAACATTTGTTTAAATAAAGAAATTTGGGACAAAAAATGTAATGCCAAATCAAATAATATGCGAATATTAGATTTTAAAAAATATTATAAACATATATATATACTTTTTTGCACTTGAACTTCAGACAAAAGTTCGCATATACCAAGAAACAATCCTGTGGGAGAGAATTTCCCTTTTTCAACAATAGCAATATATACAAAATCTTAAATATTAAAATAAAATTAATTATGAATATTGAAAAAAATAATAATTATTATAAATATTACAAGCTAAGTAAGAAATCAATGTTAGAAAATCTTTTTCTATAGAAGAAAATATTCAATTTTAGTATAAATATATAATATAAATGTAAATATAAATGTGTATAAATAATAAAAAAAAAATTTATGTATATTCTTTATTAAAACAAAAAAAAATTATATAAAAAAAACACATTTTTAATATGAAAAAGATTATTTTTAATTTTTTTAAATATATATTTAATAAAATAAAGAACAAATATATACAAAAAAATATAATATAAATAAAAGTTACTATAAATAAAACATTTTTAAATAATATTAAAACTATAATTATAAAATTTGTTAAATTTTTTTAGAAGCATAATAGTTGTTTTGTAACAAAGCTTTAAGCAAATATTTTTATTATACACAACCTTTAAAGTCATAAAAAACACATAATATAAATTTATATTATTTATAAGTTTATATTATACAAATACATAAATTTATATAATTAAATTTAAATATGTTGTTTTTGACTTTAAATAAAAACAAGCTACTTCATTTGGTTAGAGTATTCAATTAGCGACTTGCCATGCCTTCAATTTTATCAATAATGTTTTGCTAGAGCTTCGTTTGTTCAGTTTGTTGAGGCTAAGCGCTGTGAACGGTTGAAAATTTCAGTTAACGAACGCGCGGCAATGTGACGGCTTAATTATAGAGCTAATATAGTTATAGACAAACGCTGAGAACTAAGTAGAAATTGTTGAGACAATGGGTAATGTGCAAACGCGTCAGCTTGACTCGCGGAATGCGACAAATAGACGCAGCAGTAAGTGATATAAGAGTTTAAGTATCTTATAGATACAATTCGAAATCGAATCTCTCTATATATATGTATCTCTCTGTGCCACTTAGGCATCCTTTGGAACTTTCGTTATCCGAATGCCGGTAGAAGACGCGACGATGTTGCCATGATCATACACAATTCCAGGTTGAGCATTAGCGAATGGCTCAATCTACTCGAACTGCAGCAATATGAAGGTCAGTTTAGTCAGCACTTTATTTCGTTCTTTTTAGCAAACTGCATTAACTCACGTGTCACATCCGCTCAAACAGAAAACCTGAAAATGTATGCCACTGTTAACGATGTTGGCGATATAACCGATAGAGATTTGAAACGTTTGGGCGTACGCAGCATTACCCATCGCCAGAAAATGCTCAACAGTTTGTTGGGCGTACGGGCCAAGCGCAGACAGTCCATGAATTTGGAAGGTAAGTGGCGAAAATAATTTGATAATTTATTTGCCAATCTATAGCTGGTTCATCTGCGCACAGCCATGAGAAGTGCGCCGTGTGCGGTGCCGCGCCGCAAGAGCTCCTGTCCCATGGTTTATCTAGATGCCGATAATATAGCGAACAGCAACGACAGCGGCGGAGCAGCTGTGATTACCACCAAAAGTGGCAAAGTCTTAAAGCAATTGACATTCGATGAGACGACAACAATGTGAGTATGCAAAGTTATGACTAGATAGTAGAAAACTTATGCAAAAGTTAGTTCAAAGCATGTTTAATTATTATAAGGAAATTGATGAGAAATTTAAATTAGGTTCTCAAATCTCTTAACTCGAATACATTTTCTTCAAAGCCTTAGACGTTTTCGTTTCGTTTACTAAAAAGGTTTCCCTTTTATTAACCAACAAGAGTTAAGGCTTTACATATTTAATATTTTAACAGACTTGACTTAACATAATTTTATGTTTTTGCTGAAATTTTAGCATTAACAGTTGCTGCAGCTGTTTGCCTTTTAAGTAGATTTCCCAATACGCAATACATATTTGTATCAATTGGTTAATTCTCTTAAGTGCCTAAATATAGCTTGTCATGTGTAGATCTAATTGAATTTAATATTTCGTAGTTTTATAGGAAATAGATATCAACACATTATAGTTTATATAAAATATTATAATCCATTATTTGACCTATTGAAATTTTCTCATAATTTAAAATAAAATATTATCAAACTTTTTTTTATCAGTTTTAGGAATTGACAATTTTCGCTAATCTTAATTTCATAACAGATAGTATATGTATACCTAAATAAGACAAAAACTTTTAATATTTTTTTCATATTTAAAATTTGAAAAATATTAAATATTCAATTGAAAAAAAAAATATTTATAAAATTTTAAATCTCTTTCTTTTTCTTTTAAATTACCTTACTAATTATTTTGTGTTACAAATTTTATAAATATTAAATATTAAATGTGAAAAAATTGATACATATAAATTCAAAAATGCTTTCTATTTCTCGTAAATTTTTTAAGCAAACAATTTTATAGACAATATTCAATTCAAATGTAACGAAACGTTAGACAACTTCCACTTTTCGATAACATCCATCCATGCAACTGCTGACACTCGCAATTCCCTGCCCGGCTGCCCGCATATTGCCTCTCCAGAGTTAATAACAACCACCAGCCTCCAGCCCCTCTCTTACACATAAACATATTTCAATAACAAAAACTCTGCGCATGCTCCAAAGAATTTCCCATAAAAAATAAAAAAGAAAAAAAAAAACAATAAACCTTATGCCGTTAGGCAGGCGGCATCAAAAAATCTTAAAACAAAACACAAACAAGTCGGGCAAAGCGAACAACCCTCACAAGGACATTCGACTTGCGCCAGGGTGGGCCAAAAACGCAGAGCGAATTTAGATGGCAAAGAGTGCAGACGAGGTCGATGCGATAAGAAAAGCCAAAGATAAGAATATAGTAAAAGTTGGACAGTTTTAGTAGACATAAAACAAATATTGAATAGAAATAAAATTTAAATAATATATATTTTATACACAAAAGTTTGTTTCTATGCAAAGTCTGATAGTATTAAACAAAAAGAAAATTATTTAAGGCGTGTCCTGCGTATATATTCCGTAACGAAAAGCTAGAAAATGGGCGTAGCAGGTGAGTGATAACAAGTTGTAAATGAAAAGGATTTAAAATTCTTTTAAATTAAAATTTAAAATTTCATTTAATAATCTTAATCAGCTGTTTGGTTTAAACGTAAACATTTATTACAACTTTTACTACAATTACATTAGCGTAAGTTTTTTTTTTTTGCACTTGAACTTCAGACAAAAGTTCGCATATACCAAGAAACAATCCTGTGGAAGAGAATTTCCCTTTTTCAACAATAGCCCGGCCGTGTGTGGGGGCAATGTACACAGAGCACACAATAAATTACCCATAATAAGGGAAATTTGTGCAAGTGCAATAATTCACTCTCTCACACTCTCTCTCTCTCTTTCGCTCTCTTTGCAGCTATGAGGAATTGAAGCCGCGCTCCAAGTGCAACAGACCGCATTGGGGCCACAACGCCGACGATATGGAAAGCGGCAATAACAGTAACGTTTCCACGCCCCTTGCCGCCTCGCCCAATCCCAATGAGCAACAGGAGGCCATTGCGCTGAAAAAGGCACTCGAATGGGAACTGAGCTTGGATGCCAGAGAATTGCGTTCGCATGCCTGGTACCACGGTGCACTGCCGCGACAGCGTGCCGAGGAGATTGTTCAGCGAGAGGGAGATTTTTTGGTGCGAGATTGCGCCTCCCAGCCGGATAACTATGTGCTCACCTGCCGCAGCAAAGCAGCTGTCTTGCATTTTGTGCTCAATAAGGTGAGTGGGGGGGAATATTTGATGAGGAGAAGTGTTCGGTTATGGGTTATGTGATTTAGGTGCAAATATAGATTCGAGTACATAGATATATAGTATAAACGATTGAGTAAGACTGGGTTATGCAAAGCAGTCTGTTAGTTGGCTGTTAATAGTACTATTTATGTTAATTAACATAAGAGAGTAACAGAACTGCTCTTTGCGTAACTTACAGTCTTTTAAGAGTATAGAATATAGATATAGATATAGATCAATAATAAATATCATATAAATCCAACTAACCTCATTTCCTTCCTTTATTTCTCAGCTGGTGCTACAGCCGGAGACTGTTTACGAGCGCGTGCAGTATCAATTTGAGGAGGATGCCTTTGATACAGTCCCTGATTTGATCACTTTCTACGTGGGCTCGGGCAAGCCAATATCAGCTGCCTCGGGCGCCTTGATACAATATCCATGCAATCGCACATATCCTTTATCCTTCTATGGCCACAAGATTGTGGGCAATCAGCTGCATACACAAATGCTGGCCGGCTTGCGTGGTTTGAGTCCATTGAACTCGCCCATGGGCAACAGTGCTGGTGGCTCCGCAATCTTTCGCTTTGGCCAGCTGACGGGCGATGCTGCGGCAACACAGCAACAACAGCAGCAGCCGCAACAGGGAGCTGGCACGCCCGCCAGTCCGCATTGTTCACCGCCGCGCGTACGCCGGGATGTGCCGCCGCCCAGGCTGCCCTGCAAGAAGCAGCAACGCTCGCAGAGCTTGACACCTGCCCAGGCGATGGTTGTGTGCAACATTAACAAACAACAGGAACAGCAGCAGCAGCAACAGCTCGGCGGAGCTGATGCCACCAATGGCCACGGCCTGGCACGTTTTCAGACCATTGCACGCTGCAATCCCACGAGCGATCTGCAGCTCCAGTCGCAGCATTTGGAGCACAAGTTCAGCACACAATCTTTGCCGCGGCCAAGCACTTCGGCGGCGCAGGCGCTGCGCCAACAGGCGGCGGCACGCATTTGCAGTCTGGCGCGCAACTGCAGTCTGGATACGCCCGATCGGCCGCCGAGTCCGCCGCCCAAGCCACGCAAGGAACCAATGGCCGCAATGTTGGCGTATCAGGCCAGCGGCTCGGATTCGGGCAATGGTTCGGGAGACTCGGCGCCAGGCGATATCAGCGAATTGAGCATACAACGTGGCGGCGTAATTATCAAAAATCCTCGTTTTATGAGCAGCTCCATTTCAAACGGTACTTTGAAGAGCTTCACGGAATTCGACGCTTTAGCAGCCGAGGAGCAGTTGTTTACGCTGCCCATAGAAGAGGTTAAACTGGTAAGAATACAAATTATATATTTCCAGCAATATACATAACCGTTGTGCACTGTAATATTTATACAAAAAACATAAAGCTTTTCACACGCACACAAATTAATTAATATTTTAAAGCAGTCTTACTTTTCACACGCGCCGTCTTTCAAGTTACAATAGAACTGCCATAAACAGTTGAACTCGCTCTATTGTGAATTAAGATATTGCCACCTTACGCGCTTTTATTTAAATATTGTTGGTAAATTATTACGACTGTTAAAAGACACTGCTAAAAGACACTGTTAAAAGACACTGCTAAAAGACACTGTTAAGAGACACTGTTAAGAGATACTGTTAAGAGACACTGTTAAGAGATACTGTTAAGAGACACCATAGGCTATGAATAGTTCACACAAAGATCAGCTCCCGCACAATTTCCGATAAAGTGACGACACGCTGTTAACTTAGCAGACCACCTTGCATTAGCTACTATTCCTCAATCGTGTTAAAAGAGACTTTACTCAATCCTGTTTAATTATATACCTTGTTAAACAGCTCTGTAAAAGCTCTGTAACAGTTTCTTAACAGGAGCGTAAGAGCTGTGTAGCAGTTGTCACTTAAGAAGAGCGCCATATATAATTTTACAATTTAAATTGCCAATAGAGCTTAGAACTTTTTATATTGTTAATAATGTAAGCATACATATATTGCTAAGTGAACAGATTTTTAACAGCTGGATAGATCGGCTAGATTTGGAACTAGGTGGCAAGGTATGCACAACAATTTAAATCTTATTGATACGTTAAAGTTTAAGTTTTATTACGTTGTTTAGCTGTTTGGTTTAACAAATATAGAAAATATAGTTAATGTGATATACTATATATCAAAATATGAACTCTATACATAATTAATACTGTTTGTAATTGATTTATCCTCGCAGTGCAGCAAATTTGACTTTGAAAATTTTGGCACGTTGCTGTTGCCTTCGGTGGAGAATAAGCCTCTAGATGGAGATGCTTTGAACACGTTCAAGATGATGCTGCTGGAAACGGGTCCCAAACTGCTAGCCGAGCACATTACACGTATCGATGTGGGTCTCTTTCTAGATGAACCTGAATCGGATTGTTATTTAAGCTGTTCCGGTCTGGAGCTGCTGACTCTGCCGCATGGCAAAGTGTTTCGCGAGGACATCATTGAGCGAACGCAGTGCATCAAGCTGATGGTTGCCGTGACCATACTCACCTGTCAAACGGATTTGGATCGCGCCGAGCTGCTCAGCAAGTGGATACAAATTGCGGTGGAGACAAAAACGGCGCTGGGCAATCTGTTTGGCTTCTGTGCCATTATGTTGGGCCTGTGCATGCAGCAGGTGAGTTGGTTGGAGCACGGAAAGGAGTATGGAATTCTAAGGTATCTTTAAATTTAATTTTTAGATACAAAAACTGGACCAGGCCTGGCACATTCTGCGCCAAAAGTATACGGACAGCGCGTTTACCTTTGAGGCCAAGCTGCGACCCACTTTGAGCAGCATGAACGAAGCCTCCAATCCGCAGGCGCCAAACACAACTGTGCCCCATGTGCTGCTCTATGCGCTGCTCATCGACAGGCCCGTGCTGGATATTATCGATCATAGCAATGTGGATGAGCGTCCGGCGCTCTATAATACCTGCATTGCACCCTGGGAATCGAAGGCCGATGACTTTGGCATGAGCATAAATTTTCAGCATTTGGATGCATCACGTGGCTTTCTCAAGAATCTAGATCTATATCGCAAGAATGCCAAGATTATAATGGAAGAAGCAAGCACAAGATTAGATGAACTGCTAGCGGATGCATTTCGGTAATTAGAAATTGCACTGGAATTTAAACTATTTCTCTATCATATTCCTTCTCTATGCAGCACCGAGTTCCACGTCAAGTTCCTGTGGGGCAGTTCTGGTGCCACCGCCAAACCCGAGGATCGGCATGGCAAACTTGAGAAGGTGCTAACACTGATGGCCGATAAATTCTGCAGCGTCAGCGCTTAGGAACACACTGAAACCAAATGAGTAAACAACGATATTATATGGACTCTAGTTTCTAAGCTAAAACATTACTTCACACAATCAAAAAGCAAATACTTATACAAGTCTTATACTAGTCCCTTAATCCTTCTACATCTCAGCTAACCCACAATTTTATCTAATTCTCTGTAATTTTGTGCTGTTTCTACCTCAGCCTAAGTGTGTATAATTTTATATACAAACAAAAAATAGAAGCGCTTTTGTTACAGTTCAAATAATTTATAAAAAAAAAAAACAAAAAAAAAATATTTAAAATTTAGTTAAGCCAAAAAAAACTACTTAGTATTGTTAAACCATTTCTTAAAAAACCAAAACAAACAATTTCAAGCTGGAATTAATCAAAATGTATTTACATCTAAGATAGTCATGCTGATTCTCTAAGAGAATTGGCATTAACCAAAAAGAAATATTGAAGCACACTACCAAAGGCATTTATAGTCTAGACACATATAATCCATAACTATATAAAGTATTATATACACATATACTATAGATCCGACAATATACAAGTTAATCAAATGCATACATAATACATAAACCGTATACTAATTATAATTATAATATAATTTTTTGCAATTTTATAAGTGATAGTGCGGTAAACTATAATAAAGAAAAATAAAGGAAAATCAAAGTGCGATAAGTGTTTTATATATCTATATATATGTAAGAGAAAGAGCAGAGGAAATGCAATATGAATTTATCTTTTGTAGAGTTTTTAAACTTAGTAAGAGCATGTGGAGTAGTATATAATTCCATCAAGTTAAGCATCCTAAAAAAAATATTAATAAACAAATAAATAAAACATAAAAATAAATGAATAAAAAATAAAAATAAATAAATAATAAAAATATATACAAAATAAATAAAATATAAATAAAAATAAATAAATAAACATAAATAAAAATAAATACAAAGTAAAAATAAATTCAAACTAAAACTAAATAAATTAATACTAACTAAAAATAAATAAATAAAATATAAAAATAAATAAATAATAAAAATATTAAAAATAAATTTTAAAAATATATTAATAAATAAAATAAAAGAAAAATTCATAAAAAAAATTAAAAAAAAAAAAATAAATAAAAAAAATAAATAAAGAAATAAATAAAAAATAAAAATAAATAAATAAAAAATATAAATAAATACAAAAAAAAAATTTTTTAATTAAAATAAATTAAAAAAAAAAATAAATAAATAAAAAATATTTTGAAAAAAAGTAAAAAAGTAGATAAAAAAAAAAATATATAAGTAAAAGCCAAAAACAAATTTTAAAAAAAATATATATATATATTAATTAATTCAAAATTAAAATAAGTAAAATTTAAAAGTTCATTTAGAAACACTTCAAATACCTTAATTAGTTAAATGCCAAACAAAAATTTATTACTGATGGTGCAATCTAAACAGATTTTATAAATACGGATTATCGTTAAGATGCCATTAAAACGCTCCAGATATGCTTATTTATAACTACTTGAACTAATGTCCGAATAACAATAATAGAATCAGCGGCGCACTCGTCTTGCGAAATGCCAAACAAATTGTGCATTCCACTTAAGTACGACACTAGCTTTATCAGCCTCTCGAGCCGAGCAGAGTTATCAGAACACATGAGTATAATAATATACATACTTATTTATGTATCATGAAGTGAGCGATTAAAGTGCCAGAGAACCCATTGACATTGCCGAACGACTAGGGCAGCTAAGCGGTTGTTATTTCAAATTAGCTCCAAAAAGCGCAACTTTTTTATAGTCAGCTTAAAGCTTTAGGTATTCAACTAAAGCTTTGAAGCCCAAAAAGCTCAATCAAACACCTTTAAGACGAGCATGAGCGGTGGCACTGGCAGTATTCGCTGCAATCGCAAGCTAACGTTGGCCATGGGCGCCGGCTTTATAATTTTGGTGATCGCGTTGACTGTGGGCCTCTGTGTGGGGCTCAGCGGCAGCAATGACGTCACAGAGGTGAGCTAAAAACAAACAAAAGTTTGATGGGTCAATTTGCTTAACATTGACTTTTCAGAATCCGGAGACACCCGCCTTCAGCATTGATCACACAGCAAATACTTTCCTCTTGAATGGCCAGCCATTTCGTTACGTCGCTGGATCGTTTCACTATTTCCGGGCTCTGCCCGAAGCTTGGCGAAATCGTCTGCGCACCATGCGTGCAGCTGGTCTCAATGCATTGGATACGTGAGTATAGATAGGACAGTTGTGTAAACCGTAGGACGTGACTGTGGCTCGCTTTGAACAACCAAGGCAAGGCTGACTAAAATTTATGAATCAACTTAGTGAATGGTTCTTACAGCTGTGATAAGTGCGCGACTTTTACAAGCTGATGATAAGTAACTCTGTGCTACATCCATAAATTCTAGCAATTGCACAAAACATTCTCAAGGCTGAACTTTACAAGGGAAATTGAAATTATGTAAGCCCGAAGATGTGGAACTCTGATTTTAGTTTCTGTTTAATTTTTGCATATTTTGAAATACGTCGAGTTTGCATAGAATTAAAGGAAAAGACAGGAATTTACTGTACTAGTTCTAGATATGTAGAAAAGCAATTGAGGTTCATACAAGAACTCAATTTTTTATCATTTCTATATGTATATATAGTATAGAACTCTATAGGGTATATTATAAGCGTCCAAGTGTATACTTCTATGTCCGTCTAACTTTTTCTATAACAAATCTCTCAATTAACTTCGTCTAGGTTCGTCTCTTATGTAATAAACTGCGTCTTTATATATGTATAGGAAACTGAGAGAAACTAAAAGAAGAAGAAGAAACAAGGCCAAACTAAGATAAGTTAATTGAGAGACTTACAGAAAAAGCTAGACGGGTATAGAAATATCGACATGGATGTTTATAATATACCTTATGGAATTCTAGGTGTTATATTCTTATACAAACAAAAATAAATAGCTAACTCTATTGGGTAACGCAGTATATGAGTAGTAGTATTACAGTATAACAAATATAGCAGTAGTATAACAGTGTTACAAATAATGTATGGTCTTACAATTATGTAACTAGTATAACAATATTACAAATATACTGATAGTATAAGAGTATCACAATTGTAGTAGGAGTACAACAGTAATACGATTACAGTAGTAGTATACCAGTATTACAAATGTGGTAAAAGTATAAGACTATTACAAATAGAATAGTAGTATTACAGTATTACAAACATAGGAAAAGTATAACAGTATAATTATTAGTAGAAAAAATATTTAAAATATAGTAGTAGTATAACAGTATCACATTAGTATAACAATATTACAAATATAGTATAAGTACTACAGTATTACAAAAACAGTAGTAGTAAAGCAGCATTACAAATATAGTACTAGTATGACAGTATTAGAAATGTTGTATAACAGAATTATATACGAAATAGTTGTATAAGAATGATATGGTATAAGTCTATCAAATATATTACTAGTATTGTTACAAATATAACAGTATAATATAGTAGTAGTATTACAAATATACTATGACAGTTTATCTAAATATATATTTCTTGTTCAATCCAGCTAAAACAAGCATATATGAATAAACTGTTATAATTACTACATATTCAAAGTTAGTCAAAATATTCAATTATGGAAATTTTAACATCCACTATCTCTTTTTAAATTTATACAAAACCAATTAGTTAATTAAGTAAAATTTAAATATATTTCCAATTTCTTATCTCTCCCCTTGACAGCTACGTTGAGTGGTCGCTGCACAATCCACACGATGGCGAATACAATTGGGAGGGCATAGCCGATGTAGTTAAATTTCTGGAAATAGCTCAAGAAGAGGACTTCTATATAGTGCTACGTCCCGGTCCATATATCTGTGCTGAGCGCGATAACGTAAGTAACGTAAGTTAGATTACAAATTGAATTAGCTAATTTTAAGTTTAATACAACCCACAGGGCGGCCTACCCCACTGGCTGTTCACCAAATATCCGGACATCAAAGTGCGCACAAATGATCCCAAATATTTAGCAGAGGTTAGCAAATGGTATGCACAGCTAATGCCACGCCTGAAGCATTTGCTTATTGGCAATGGGGGGAAGATCATAATGGTGCAGGTCGAGAATGAATATGCAGCTTACTATGCCTGCGATCATGACTATCTGAATTGGTTGCGCGACGAGACTCATAAGTATGTGGAGAATAAGGCGCTGCTGTTCACTGTGGACATACCAAATGAACGGATGCACTGCGGCAAGATTGACAATGTATTTGCCACCACGGACTTTGGCATCGATCGCAGTGAGTAGAAAAATGTTTGGGATATATGAGGGTAGGTTGTGAAATAGTCGATCTTCAGGAAGATAAAGGCAGATCAAATTTAAAAATAATTGGGAAATTAACATAATATAATATATATAATATAATTATGTGTGTATATTTGTATAGGGTAGACTTTGAAAAATGTTTGATCTTAATAGCTAAATAAGTGTCTTACTCAAAAATCTCATTCTCATCAAAACAGTCATCAAATGCATTCAACTCTCTCTTCTAATCAACTACACTCTACTACACTTTACAATCATACAATCTACACTCCCTTATACTCAACTACACGCTTACAATCATAGAATCTACTCTCTCTTATACTCATCTACACTCTACTACACTTTACAATCATACAATCTACACTCTCTTATACTCTACTACATTCTGCATTCTCTTACACTCTACTACACTCTCTTACATTCTACACTTTTCTTACACTCTACTACACTCTCTTACATTCTACACTTCTCTTACACTCTCTTATATTCTACACTCTCTTATACAGTTCATGAGATTGATCAAATCTGGAAATATTTGCGCGGCGTTCAGCCCACTGGACCATTAGTCAATTCGGAGTTCTATCCTGGCTGGCTGACTCATTGGCAGGAGATGAATCAGCGACGCGATCCGCAGGAGGTGGCCAGCGCCTTAAGGTACCCTTAAAGAATCAAAATATATTAGAATTTGTATAAGAATAAGATAATATTATACTTATTCCTTTCAGGACCATACTCAGCTACAATGCCAGCGTTAATCTATACATGTTTTTTGGCGGCACAAATTTTGGCTTTACAGCCGGAGCCAATTACGATCTGGATGGCGGCATTGGCTATGCGGCGGACATAACCAGCTATGACTACGATGCCGTGATGGATGAGGCGGGCGGAATCACCAAAAAATATGAACTAATCAAGGAAGTGATAGGCGAGGTACTCGATGTGCCCAATATTGTGCTAAATCCCGCCAAGCGTTTAGCATATGGAAAAGTGGAGCTGACGCCTAAAATGGAGCTACTGTCGGCAGAGGGACGCGCTGCCCTGGCCAAGGGCACGCCCGTCAAGTCCGACAAGCCCAAATCCTTTGAGGAAATGGATCAGTACTCCGGCCTGCTACTGTATGAGACACCGCTGCCCAGCTTCGATCTGGATCCAACGTTGCTGCAGGTGGAAGAGCTGCGTGATCGTGCCCACGTCTTTGTCGACCAACAGCTCGTGGGCACATTGTCCCGAGAGGCGCGCATCTATGCGCTGCCACTGAGCAAGGGCTGGGGCAACACACTGCAGCTGCTCGTGGAGAATCAGGGACGCATTAACTACGATCGCGCCAACGATACCAAAGGCATCTTTGGCAAGGTGACGCTGCAGCTGCACAACGGAGGCGCCTTACCCCTAGACAATTGGACAACCACGGGCTATCCTCTGGAGGCGATGGCCATAGAGAGCTGGAGCCAGAAGTTGCCACAAAATGCAGCACTCGACTCGTCGATAGCCAAACAGCGACTGCTACGCTCCGGACCTATACTCTATACGGGCAGCTTTCAGGTCACTGTGGTGGGCGACACCTATCTGAACATGGCCGGCTGGGGCAAAGGCGTGGCCTATGTGAACGGCTTCAACTTGGGACGCTACTGGCCGCTAGCCGGACCCCAGATAACGCTCTATGTGCCCAACGAGCTGCTCAAAGTCGGAACCAATTCCCTGGTGCTGCTCGAGTATCAACGCTGCAATAAGACCACAAATGGTGCAGAGCTGCCGGCGGTGCAGTTCGATGCAGTTGCTCAGCTGGATGGAGAGTCCAGCGAGGCGCAAAAGTAGACGTCAAACAGAGTTTTCTTTTTTTGTTAATTTTTTTATTATTATAATTTACAAGCGTTTTCTTTTTTTTTTGTTTTTTTAGAAGCAGTTATTGATTTTGCTGTCGCAACAACAACCTTGACAAGCGTTTGTTTATATAATATTTGCTAATCTTAGCTGTTACTTTTCTTATATAATAAACATTACTTAATTAATTCAAAATTGTTTGCTTTTTACTGACTGACATTTGATTTATTAGAATTTTAGCTCGTTTTCAATTGACTCTTGCGTTATTCAGGAATTTTTTTTTATTTTCCTGGTTTGCTTAATTTAATTTAAGTTTTTTTCAAGAATTTATTTTTATTTTTCTGACTTGCTCAATTTAATTTAATATTTTTTACTTGAATTTTTTATTAATTTTTAATTTTTACTTAATTTATATTATTTTCTTCATAATTTTATTTTGTTCATTGGCAAATGGAGATTCTAATTTTATTATTAAATTTTTTTTATTTTTTCTTTTTTTTTATTTCTTAGTAAAAATATTTTATTTTGTGCGTCGAGACATTATTTTCATTTTTTTTCTGCTCTTTGTTAATAGCATATTAAATACATTTGTAGAGTATTAAGTACATTTAGTTTTCGAGATTCTCAAAAATATATTTCAAAAATTTATAAAACAACTCAATGTAAATTCTTCGAAATATACTTAAAGATTTTCACTTGCAATATCAAAATATATGATATTAAAAATTGGTTTTTGTGTTACTTATTGTTTCATTAGGGCAGTATTGTGTAGTATACGAGGAAATACAAGAGGTATGGTTAACAGATTCGAAATACATTTAAAAACATAATAATAGTCACAGTTGCGAAATAGAACACAATACTTAGTTATATATATAGTTAGGGGGGATTTACAATGAATGATCTCTTACAACCCATGGATTAAACAAATATATATTTTATACATATTGTTAACAAAATTAGTTCATTGTGCAAAAGTTGTTTCGACAGCAGTCTTATTTAAAAACAACAAAATAAAACTTAAGACGAACACAAGACAGGTTTTTGTTCACATATATATATATATAAATATTATGCAATAGTAAATTTTAGTTGCAAATTAGGAAAAACTTTAAATGATTTATGTAAAAATATATATATTATCATTATTATATATTATATTACATAAATCGGCATGCGGCGCGTACAATTTTTAAGCTCGTCAAAAATCTAATCAGCAAACTACATTTAAATTTATTTATTTTAATTTTTTGTTGTTTTCTTTTTCTATTTTTAAGTGCCCCCACATAAAAGTTTCTTCATTTTTTGTTCATTAGTGTTATAAAAAATACTGCAATATATTTGAATATTTTTTGTAGGTTTTATAGTGATAGATTTTTGCTGTTTACATTTGAAATTAAATTTCGTGATGTCAAATACCCTAGCAGTAGAAATTCTGGTTTGGAATGTAGCATTATCTTTCCTATATTTTTGTTAACAAATACCCTATACACTGCTAGGGCATATTCGCTTCGGTTTGCCGAAGTTTTTACCTACTGGAAAATTGGTTTGCATTTGAAATATATTTGCATACTTTTTCATCTCATTTCTATACATTTACTAAAAATATATCACAGCTGCATTTCGAGTTAATTTACTTTTTTCTTCTTCTTCATTTATATATATATATTTAAATTTAAATATATAATATATATTCCCGTTTATCGTTTACGTCTTTTTATGTAAAAAATGTATAGAAAATTGTTTTTCGCTTTCTTAGTATTTTGTGTTTTTTTTGTTTAGGGTAAAAAAGAAGCCTACGTAAAACAGCAAAAAATTTGGCAACCTAGTTAATATTTAGTCAATGTCCATGAAGACGGAATGCGTTTGCGTTTAGTAGACACTCATATATATATATACGTATATATAGATATATATAGTATATATATAGTTAGGTATTTATAGTATAGGTAACTAACCGAAGCGTTGATTTAGATGATGCATAGTTGTAGTTGTAGTTGTAGTTATAGTTGTTGTAGTTCTTGTAGTTAAAGTTCAATTGCGGCTAATTGCTGTTGCTGTTTGCTGTTTGTTGTTTGCTGTCTGTGTGATCGTCGCTTACCTGTCTAAATTGCTGTGGGGGCAGCGTGCGCCATTTGTCAGTGCCATTTCGATTTTTGTGTATAGATATCAGCGCGCAAATTTTGCGCAAAACAAATGCCCAGAATCTGTAAGGTATGGTATTATTATTATAAGTAAATGCATTCACTTTAAGTTTTTTGTAAATAATAATGCCAAACAAACTAAACACCTGAAAGAACATAACACCAATAGCGACCGTCGAAATAATAATTAAATTATGCTCAATCCATTCTTCACCAGCCTGAACGCAGCCTTTTTCATAAATAATCTTAGAGAGCTCCATGCCCTGAGGTGTAAACTGCAAATATTGAAATGAAAGGAAATTAAATTAAAATAAATAAATAATAAAATTAAAATAATATTAAAAATAAATATAAATTAAATAATAATCAAATATATTTAAAATAAATTTAAGTGAAATAATAATGAAGTATATTTAAAATAAATATAAATTAAATCAATAATAAAATAAATATCAAATAAATATAAATTGAACAATAATAAAATATATTTAAAATAAATATAAATTTAATATTAAAATATGTTAAAAATTATATAAATTAAAAAATAATAATATATATATAAATTAAATAATAATAAAATATATTTAAAAGAAATATAAATAAAATAATAAGATATATTCAAAATAAATATAAATTAAGTAATAATGAAATATATTAAAAATAAATCAAGATTTAGTAATAAATATAAATAAATCAAATAAATATAAATAAAGTAAGAATGGTCTAGTCAGGGACTGATTAGTAGGAATTCTGAACTTCAGTTTAGTCTATATCTATTCATAGTTCATAAACAGTACTGCTTATTCGTCTTATTTTGGAATGAGGTATCCAAATGTGGAATTTAAAAATTTAGAATTTATCAAATTTCATTAAGTGCGAATTTCATGAAGATTTTCTGTACATCATTCGTCATTGATTTCATAGAATGAATGATTTGCAACAAACCAGAGCTACGTCTGCTACAGAAGGAAGAACAAATAAAGGCTCAGGATTAACCCGTGCATACATACGATCATATAGACAGGACTAGATATAGACTTTTAAAAAGGTGTACAGGTCTCTTTCGGCACACAAATTCAGGCAAAAACATCAAGCTCTAAATGGAATGGCCTTCAAATATAAACTTGTAAATATATATACATATATAACTATATATATATATTCACATAAAATCATAACAAATACATATTGTCAAACTCTTAAAACACCACCTGCATGATGAGCAGGCCAACAACTGTGGCAGCCACACCAATTAAATGCGTCTCCAGCCAATCCTCGCCAGCGCGCAAGCAACCACGCTCATGTATATTTCTATCCACTGGCTGCATGTGTGCATAAATTTATATTATTATTATTATATTCATTAAACCTGCATATCTATATAGCTAATCTATATATTTATTTTGCTTGACTTACGTAGCCCTCCTTGCGCACATCGTAGCCGCATTGTTTGTTCTTGATCAGCTCCTGCGGTCGCCGGCGACAGCAGGAGAAGGGCACACCACATGCCTCGCGGCTGCCAATCGCAATGGAGGAACAATTGAAATAGTTATTGCTATCCCAATCCTTGGGCCCGTCGATGCCGCAACATTGCAGCCAATCCTCCTGTATCCAATCAATCAGATTCTGTTGATCCGGATCTTCGCGATAGTGCTTGATAAAAGCGCGCAGGCCTTCGGTAGCTTGATCTTTGATCTACAAATAAAAAATTTAGTTATTTATATTAGTTGAGATATTTTTCTTATTATTTAAAATTGTTCTAGAATCTATTGTGATTTTCTTTTCTAATTAATAGATACTTATTTTTGTCTAAGTAAACATTTTAAATGTAAACATATCTTATGTTGAATTTAAATTGAATATATAATATTTTAAAAAAAATTAAATAATTAAGTAATAATATATAACTTTAGAAAAATGTTTTAATTAATTATATATATAAGTAAAAAATATAAATTTAATTGTTAATTTTATTTTATAAAATTTCTGTTTATGACTAAGCTTAAAATTTAATACCTTTATGAAGTTTATGTTAAAGATTATATTTTTTATATTACTAGATGAACAAAAATATATTAAACAAATAATAATTAAATTTTTTTTAACATTCGAATTTTTTTAAAATTAAATATTAAATTCTAGAACAGCATTTAGCTAATAAAAAAACCTTTTATAAATGAAAAAAAAAAAATAATAAAATAAAAATAAATAATTAATAAAATAACAATAAATAAATAAATATTAGAAACAAACTTTACCCTACAAATATTATTATTAATTTTTAAATAATAAAAACAAAGTATACTTAAAATCATATCTACATAAAATCAGCTTAGCAACGCATTAAGCAGCTTTGTTTATATTTAAATTATATTGAGTAGCTTTAGCTCAGCTTTGCCCACTCTAATTAGTATGCAGCATACCACGCGCAAATGTTAACAACTTACCCAGCCTTTGTCCTTGAGCACAAACGCCAGGCCGCAAAAGCCAATTTCACTTAGCAGCAGAACGCTCAGAAATATGGCATACTGCAAGAATAAATAATGGATGAGCGGGCTGTAATATTGCTGAATATATTGAGTGGATAGCATAACAGTATTTGGTATAACTTACGGCGCTCAGCAGGCAGGTATTTTCGCGCAGTGCACCCACGCTGCCCATTAGGCCCAGCATAAAGGTAATCGTGCCCAATATGATGAGAACAAAGGCGGGATCTAGGGCTATAAATGTTAGCTTGCTAATATTGCGAAACATATCCTTTTCGGTCCAGGCCCAGATGCCAACGGAGAGCACCACAAGTGCGGTCAGCCAGATGATTACATTGCTGGTGAAGAGTAAATATTTGAGGCAGCAACTGATTTCACTTGTTTCGCGACGATATTTGCGCACTGCGGGCATTTTTTTTTCCGAGAGTCGATGGCGGCGGCGGCAACAACAACAGCTCGTCTAATGATGATTATGCTTCTATAACTAATGACTGGGTATTTGTATTATTATTATTTTTTTTTTTTTTAATTTTACTAGAACGAAAAGCTGTGTGTTTACCAGCCACAGATTTTCGACTTAGCGACTTGTGCGACGGGAACAGCAAATAAGAAAACCTGTAGGCTAGTACGAGAAGCATGATAGTTGTTGGTCTGTTATTAACATAACAAGCTTTAAAGTTGCCACTGTATGGCAGTCCAGCGTTGCCAGACTAGTGTATAAATTCATATGTATTTACTTGATTTTACAGCATTGACTACTCTACCGAGCAGTTCACTCCACCAGCTAACGCCGCCGCTCCTCACTTAACAGCGTCAATTCATGCAAACATCATTGGTCGCCCACTTAACAGCAGAGACTCCCCCATTTTCAGTTACTCTCTTACATTGCCTTTGGTATTTTCTGTATGTGCTGTATTGCGGCACAGCGGTATTAAATTCAATACAAGAGTTAGCCACACTGATTTTCATCGTCGTGTGCAGTTGAAAAGGCAGTGGAAAAGATCAGTACCGAGTTAAATAAATATAACAATTTAAATACAAATAAAATTTTGATTAATAAGTGCTGTGTGCGTGGATCTATGTGAGATATATTTTGGGCAAGTGCACGCATACAAAATAGCGTGCTCGGCCCCCATTACCTATGACGACAGTGAGTTTAGTTTTTCTTTCACACACTTCTACCCTGCTCTCTATGTATATGCGTGTGTGTGAGTGAGTTTTGCTGATGGCTGAAGCAGAAAAAAAATGTTTAATTAGCAGACGAAATATGGACAAAACATAGATATATATAATACGCCATGCCCAAAACGTTGCAACAAATCAAGCGAAACTGAAATTTAATAATAAAGTGCGCTCTGAAAAAGACAATTGGAATCAACCCCCCGCGTTTTAATCAAAGAAAAAATTTGTATGTGTGTGCGGTTGCTGCTAAAAAAAAAAAAGAAAAAAATATAATAAAAAGTGAAAATGTAGTTAGTAAGGCAAACCTTTGCCACACACTTGATGCAATATTTTTCGTGAATTTTTCTGTGAATTTTTAATAAGCAGCAAGGCAATAGGCAGCAGCAACGGCAGCGACAGCAGCAGCGCTAGCGTTGTAAAGTGCGTTCTCAGCCTTTGGTCGCCATCATAGCAGAGACGTTGCCGTCGACGTCGCTGCCTGCTGCCTCCTGTGTGCGTGTGTGTGTGTGTGTGTCTAGCGCAGTTAATCCCTACAAATATTGTGATCCCACGCTTGAATATCAATTTACAGTCAACTTATTATGCAAAGTGTAAAATTTTATAAAAAAAATATATATACATATTTATTTAAAAAAAAGTACAGTGTTGCATTTATACACACATACATACAAACATAAAACATTTCAATGTGCAATATGGTGGACAGTGCGTAAAAATCACAACGTCGACGTCAACGTTTGTTAACTGCTTATAGTAGACATTGCTGTTGTTGTTGCTGTTACTGTTGTTGTTATTGCTACTGCTGTTACTTTGGGCTTGGTTGGCAACGGAAAACTGTGTTTTTTTCAGTTGCAGCTAAGCAAAGTACATGAAATCAATTGCATTTGACAAAGTAAAATGACTTTTAGTGCTAATTTCGCTAAGCTACAAATATACCAAATATACATACATACACACATACAAACATATTTATGTATGTATAGAGAAATGCTGCTGTGTGTTGCTATACGTATATATACCTGTGCATATGTGTGTGTGTGTAAGTTTTGCGTATATGTATTTGTTTGCGACTGAAAATGGAAATTATATAAAACCCCTTATTGTGTGTGCGTGAGGCGCTTTAGATTAAAACAGCATGCGGCGCTTGGGCTTTAATTACACACACACATATACACATACAAAAACCTAACGATCAATATGGCAACATAGTTTGACGAAAAACGTTGCCAACTTTGTCAAAGACTTTTGTGAAATTCTCATAGTTGGCACGCAGCGTTTTCAATTTACCAATCAATAATTTGCAAAAATTTTGTGGTTAAAGCAAGTAAAAAATTAATAAAAAATAAAAAAATAATTAAAAAACAAACGCTCAAAGCATACGCACTCTCACATCTCTTACTGTGTCATCTCTATGTATGTATGTACACACAGAAAAAACGGTACTCATTGCTCGCTCTCACACACAGAGAGAGATAGAGTCTGCCTGTCTGCCTGTCCGCTGTGATCAAGGAAATAACAGAACTTCACTCATACTCAAAAAGTTGCTCTCGCACTCTTTCACTCCCTTGGTTTTACATTGTTGTTGTTCTTTCTTATTTGGGGTGGCGGCGTCGCCCCACTTTTATATGCGAACCTTTTGCTATAAGTGTCTATGTGTGTGTGTGTGTGTAAATTGTAACAACAACCACCAAAGGCAAAAAGCTCTTTGCTCAGCGGCTTCCTTTTGTCTATTTGGACGCAGCAAAAAAACAAAAAAAAGCCTTAACCGGAACTTTAACATCGCTGCCGGCGTCGACGTTTTTCAATATGGCTTCTTTTGCCATTTCAATTTCAATTTCATCACACAATAAATATAAACATTTTTGCATGTGTTTTGCCTGGAAATATACGCAATTAATGTTGGAAAGTCAGAGCTTTTCCAGCTGCAGTAACAGCTAAACTAACGGTTGATGTGCGTGCGCTCCGCAGAACAAATGGTTTTCGAATTTTTACATACAAATGTACAGATGTATGTATGTATGCGTTTATGTGTGTATTTATGCTTGTATGTATGTATGTGTGTATGGACTTAAACATATGTATGTATGTATGTGTGTATGTACTTAAACATATGTATGTATGTATGTACCTACATACATATTGAATGTGTAAGTTTTTGTTGCTATCGGTCGTTATGTTATACATACACGCTAAGTAATAATGTGTGTGTGTGTGCACATACATACATATGCATAAATAATATAGATGTATAGATTTGTATGTATGTATGTTTGTCTGTTTTGTGCGCTCCATTTTGCTATGCAACAAATTCATTTTTTCCTGTTGCACGATTCTAAGTGCGCCACATATACACACGCACACACACACACACACACACAATTTATGACTCTTAAATGTGTTATGGAAAATAATAAAAAAAAAAAAAAACTCCTGTTGGCTTTGCTGTGTTTGTGTTAGTGAGCAAAACAGAATTGCAAAATAAAAACATAACACGGCAAATGTTATTTGTGCGTTACCAACACTGCTGCAACACACTGCGCTGCATCCGTATTAACTCCCACTCGCTCACTGCTTTCTCTCTCTCTCTCTGTCACTCGCTCTCTCACGACAGACCTTTGCAAGCTCAAAACCACCCCCACCCCTTGGGCCCCTAGTTGCCGTTAGGCGTTCTTTGATCACGTAGACGAGTTTGTTTGTCATTTAGGCATGGATGTGTGTGCCATTTATTTGCGCTTTGCTTTGCCGCCCGGTCAAACAGACGGAAACACGGCACAGGTGCTAAGATTTTTCATGCCATCATTGAATTTATGTATGTATGTGTGTGTGTATATATACATACGTAATTAAAAGAAAGTTCTTTATAATATCTAAAATATATATGAAAATTAAATTTTAGTCACTCATCGTTTTGTGCAAACTTAACGAAACTTTGGGCCCCAAATTTGTTGCTTCGTTTATCGATATTTTTAAATTGTGTTAAAATCTGTTTTATTTAGACTCCGGTACTTTTTATACCCTGAACCCATTGAAAATGGGAAATCAGGGTATAATGTTTTTGTGAAATGTATGTAACAGGCAGAAGGAGACATCGCAGACCCCATAAAGTATATATATTCTTGATCAGCTCGATGAGCTGAGTTGAAATAGCCCTGTCCGTCTGTCCGTCCGTCCGTCCGTCCGTCCGTATGAACGCAGTGATCTCGTAAACCACAAAAGCTAGATATATGAAATTTTCAGAGAATACTCGTCTATAGCCTACGCAGTACGAGTTTTTTTTAGATTTTCGATAACTCATCCCGTTTCCTTATTATCGATAAAAATCGATAACTTTTCTTCCGCTAAGCATACCGTAAGAGCTAGAGACTCCAAATTTACTGTGTAGATTTGTGTAATGAATGCGGACATTTTGTCTTTTTTGGATTTTGGATGCCACGCCTCCTTCGCCCCCAATTTGCAAAATTCGTATTTCAAATACTAGAGACTTGTGCTTTGGCAAATACATACATATGAATGACATGATTACGCTGCGCAAGTTTGATTAAAAAAGTCCATCCACAAAAAAAGTTATTAAACATTTAATTTCCCATACAATAGGCATATTGCAGCCCAAGCGCAGTCGCTGCGTCAGCTGCGCAGTCAGCAGAGCGCATGCTTATGCGTGCGTGTGTATGCATGTGTGTGTGTGTGTGTGCGTTGCTCGCAATATTTGTATATGTAAAATAAGCATAGAATGTTGGGAAGATTGGCTCTTCGCAGGGTTCAGGGTATCTCGTAGTCGAGCCGTCTCGACTAGAGCACTCTTACTTGTTTTGATTTGATCAGCACTAAAACTCAAATTAAACTAAAATCAGATAGTATTTATTATTAAATTCTGCTTTCGATACTTTTAAATATCAAATATCTCTTTCTATATTTTGTATATATAAAAAAATGTGCATATTAACAAAATAATAATCAAAGAATTAATTTAAAAAAATTTATATTATTTTCGATTGGTTGAAACAAAAATAAATAAAAATTTAGATTATTAAAGACAAGCATTTAAAAATTATTTTAAAACATAAATTAACTAATTTGCTTTTTTAACCTAATATATTTTTATTTTAATTTGTTGATTATGGGCAGTAAGGCACCGTAAGCACATCCAAAAAATATAACAAATTAAAAAAAATAATTTAAAAATAATATAAATTTTTTCAAAGTTGAAACAAATACAAGTGAAAATTTAGATTATTTAAGAAAAGAAATTTAAAATGATTTTAAATACCTAAATTAACTGCATTGCATTTCTAACCTAATATTTTAGCTGCAATTCTTAGATTTTTATCTGTTGATTATGGTCAGTATGGAACTTGAAGTGCACACAATATACAGACACATTTAAAATTATTGCAATTTTATTTTTAATTGTTTGTTTTTATCAATATTAAAAGCGTTGGCTGATAAGCATCAGAACGAACTGAGCCAAATGCAGGCAGGCAGTGCAATTGCTTGTCAGTGTGCGATTGTATAAATACATGTATATGTATATGTATTTGTGTGTGTATGAATGTATATATGTGTGTGTATGTGTATGTATTTTTGAAGAATAGTCTCCGATTTTAATGCCACACACAACCCCCACATTTAAACGGCGAGAGGCGCTCTCACGTACACTAATTCTATAAATGCCGTTTACTGTTTTTGTTTACCTGCCTGCTAGTCCGAGAGGGGTTGTGCGTGATTCGGTGTGTGTGTGTGTATAAATTTCTCTCTCTCTCTCACACACACACACATGTATATACACTATTACAATTACAACTTTTCACTTGCGTTCGTTCATGCGTTTAAACATACGAAAAAGGTTGACTGGTTGTTCTTCTGGCGCAGTGTAGTGTTGAACAGTGTTGCACAAACACACACACACACACACGCGCACACACTTGTAACTGTGAACTGTGCTCGTCTGCTGGTCACACTTGGCACAGGCAGGCCGAAAACTAGAAAATGGCCATGTTTATTGAGATTGTGGATTTTTCAACCCCAAACATACAAAAAAAAAAAGAAAACAAAAAAATAAAAATAAACTAGAAACGAAACGTAATGAAATGTAAAAGGAAGTCAATGAAGTACGTTACTAATAACTGTGATTTTGAGCAAGCAAGCAGCAAGTACATAGAACTAATAGACGCGTTTATTGAAAACTAAATCTATAAAAAACATTTCCTTCTATAATTCTAATTGTGCACTAAACGATTTTTTGTTTTGTTTCATACTCATTTGCAGAGCTGAACAAGGTCAGCAGCCGTTGCAGCAGTTCAATTTGAAACCTAGAAAGCCCCACATGTCCGCCAAAGCCGAGGCGGACAATCTAGCCGCCAGCGGTGGCGGCGGCACAGGAGGCGCCAATAGCAACTCCAATGGTACCGTGACACCAGCGCGACGCCTGCGCACCCGCAACTCAACCGGCAGTGGCAGCGAGTCGGCCAAAAAGAATACCAACAACAGCAACAGCCACAATAATAATAATAATATTAATAACAACAATAGCAGCAGCAACAACAACAACAATAACGAATCAGCTGCAACGGGAAATGATGGCTCATCAGCGTCGACAGGATTAGGGCTGGCAACATCAGCTGGTGGTGGTAGTGGCGCCGGCTTTGGCACTCCAATATCAGCGCCACCCAGCTCCGCGGAACGTCCCATGCCCAGCGTGCCGATGAATCATGCCAGCAGCAGCGTTTCAGCCAGCAAGAAATACCATAACAGCTGTCCGCATCCAACGCCCACGGTGCACAAGAAATCGTTGCACACGAAGCCGCATAGCAGCAATAAGTTCGATCAGGGCAAGAATGAGGAATTCAATTTTGATACACCGCCCGAGTGTCCAGTATTTCGGCCGACAGCGGAGGAGTTTAAGAATCCATTGGCATACATTAGCAAGATACGATCTATAGCGGAGAAATGTGGCATTGCCAAGATCTTACCGCCGGACAAATGGTCGCCGCCATTTGCTGTCGACGTGGACAAGTTGCGTTTTGTACCGCGCGTCCAGCGTCTCAACGAACTGGAGGCAAAGACGCGCGTCAAATTGAATTTCTTGGATCACATTGCCAAGTTCTGGGAGCTGCAAGGTTCCTCTCTTAAAATCCCGATGGTTGAGCGTAAGGCTCTCGATCTATATACGTTACATCGCATCGTACAGGAGGAGGGTGGCATGGAGCAGACCACCAAGGAGCGCAAATGGGCCAAGGTAGCCAATCGTATGCAGTATCCATCCAGCAAAAGTGTGGGCGCCACACTGAAAGCACATTACGAGCGTATTCTGCATCCCTTTGAGGTCTACACGTCGGGCAAAGTATTGGGACCCAATGCGGCAGCAGCTTCGGCAGTTAACGCCACGCCTGTCAAGCTCGAGGATACTGGCACCGATTATAAGGTCCACGAGATACCCACACGTCAGCAAATCGCGCCGCCCAATGAGAACAATACGCGTCGCTCCAAGCGCTTCGGCAACTCGAATGCTAGCTGCGGCCTAAACACTAAGCCAGGCGCAGCTGCCATTACCATTAAAACGGAAACCAAGGAGGATTTCAAGCGCGATCTATTGAGCAGCTTCAATGCTGTCAATGCGGGTGCCGCTGCCGGCGGTCAATCGGCCAACTGTGGCGCTACACCGAATACACGCGCCACCCAAAAGAAAGCCACCACAGAGCTGCAGCAACCACTAATCGATCCACTGATGAAGTACATCTGTCATATCTGTAATCGCGGCGATGTGGAGGAGTCAATGCTGCTATGTGACGGTTGCGATGATAGCTATCATACCTTCTGCCTGCTACCACCATTGAGCAGCATACCAAAAGGTGAGTTCATTCTCTACTGCCTTTGCTTTCAAAATATAGAAATAATTGAGATTTTGTATAAGTCTAGCAATCTTGAGTCTGTTATTTCATCAATTCTTTTATTTCCTCTTATTATTCACTACCAGGTGAATGGCTTTGCCCGCGTTGCGTTGTCGAGGAGGTCAGCAAGCCGCAGGAAGCTTTTGGTTTCGAACAGGCGGAGCGGGAGTACACCTTGCAGCAATTTGGCCAGATGGCGGATCAATTCAAGCAGGAATACTTTCGCAAACCCGTGCACTTGGTACCCACTGAGCTGGTGGAGCGCGAATTTTGGCGCATTGTATCGTCAATTGATGAGGATGTGACTGTGGAATACGGCGCAGATCTTCACACAATGGATCACGGTTCTGGTTTTCCCACAAAGAGTTCACATTATTTGTTGCCCGGTGATCAGGAGTATGCCGAGTCTAGCTGGAATTTGAATAATCTGCCGTTGCTAGAGGATTCGATACTGGGACACATTAATGCTGATATTAGCGGCATGAATGCGCCGTGGATGTATGTGGGCATGTGCTTTGCTGCCTTCTGCTGGCACAACGAGGATCACTGGAGCTATTCGATTAACTATTTGCATTGGGGTGAGCCAAAGACCTGGTACGGTGTGCCCGGCTCCTGTGCCGAGCAGTTTGAAGAGACAATGAAGCGTGCCGCTCCCGAGCTCTTCTCCTCACAGCCCGATCTACTGCATCAGCTGGTCACGATTATGAATCCAAACATATTAATGAACAATGGTGTGCCCGTCTTTCGCACCGATCAGCATGCCGGCGAATTTGTAATTACCTTTCCGCGCGCCTATCATGCCGGCTTCAATCAGGGCTACAATTTTGCCGAGGCTGTCAATTTTGCGCCCGCAGACTGGCTGAAGATGGGACGCGAATGCGTCAATCATTATTCAATGTTGCGTCGCTTCTGTGTCTTCTCGCACGACGAGCTTGTCTGCAAGATGGCATTGGAGCCTGCCAAGCTGACATTTGGCATTGCCACCGCCTGCTACATTGACATGGCCGAAATGGTGGACACCGAAAAGAAACTGCGCAAATCTCTGCTCGAATGGGGTGTCACACGCGCCGAACGTCGCGCCTTCGAGCTGGTCAACGATGATGAGCGCCATTGCCAGGAGTGCAATACGACCTGCTTCCTATCGGCCGTTGCCTGCGAGTGCAACGACAAGCTGATTGTCTGCCTGCGCCACTACACCGTACTCTGTGGCTGTGCACCGGAGAAGCATACGCTCATCTATCGCTACACGCTAGACGAGATGCCGCTCATGCTGCAAAAGTTAAAGGTGAAGGCGCACAGCTTCGAACGTTGGCTGTCGCGTTGTCGTGACATTGTCGATGCGCATACTCCGACCTCGGTCACACTGTCCGAGCTGCAGGAACTCTGCAAGGAGGCGGAGACCAAAAAGTTTCCTTCATCTCTGCTCATTGATCGACTCAATGCAGCGGCCATAGAGGCAGAGAAATGTGTTACAGTTATTCAACAGCTGGGCATTAATAAGGTAAGCGATTGATTGACTAAATTAAATATAATTATTAATATTAATTACATAATTTATAAGCTTTATTAGTTAGCATAAGGTTTTCTTTTTTTTTCTTTCTAATTTTTAACTATATAAAATAGTGAGGCTATACTGTATCTAGAATATATAATATAAAATAAATAGTATAAGTTCTAGTTTGGAATATATAATGTAAAATATATCATATAAGTTCTATGTATAAACAAAAATCCTTAAATGATTTATATATGTATTGAAGGTGCGCACCCGTTCCGATCACAATCAGGAGGCAGCCCAATATAAGCTGACTATGGAGGAGCTGGAGCTGTTTGTACAGGAAATCGACAATCTGTGCTGCATTATCGACGAGGGCGCCTCGGTGCGTGAGCTTTTAGTGCTTGGCCGGCAGTTTGTGGAGCGTGCCGATATTCAGTTGCAGCTGACACTGGAAGCGCTGGAGGAGAATGAGCTGGAGACGCTCATCAATGAAGGCAGCTCATTGCGTATTGAGCTGCAGCAATTGGATCATCTGCAGAAGCGTCTCAAGCAATGCAAATGGTACAAACGCTCGCAAGGATTGCGCGAGACCAGCTCCAAGCTGACCTACAATGATGTGAAGACGCTGCTGCATACGGCAGCCGCTGATCTGGATCCAACAGATCCGTATGTCGATCGTGAGATGCGCAAATTGCAGCAAATTGGTGCTGCGATCGAGGCATGGGAATCGCAGGCAGCTAAATATTTCCGACGACTTAATCAGCAGCATGAGCTGGCCGAGATCGAACAGTTTCTGAAGTCCGCCACTGACATCAATGGGCAGGTGCCGTCGCATGGCATATTGAAGGATGCGCTGCGCAAGGCACGCGAATGGTTGCGTTCCGTGGAGCAGTTGCAGCAGAACAATCACGTCACCTACTGTCATACGCTGGAGGCGATGATTGACCGAGGTCTCAGCATACCCATTCAGCTGGAGGAGCTCGGTCGCATGCAGGGCCATTTGAGTAGTGCACATCAGTGGAAGGACAATACGGCACGTGCGTTCCTGAAGAAGGGCACATTCTATACGCTGCTGGAGGTGCTGATGCCGCGAGCAGATGCCATCAATATTGACTCGGATCTCAAGCCGCGTTTCCAAGATGATTTCCTCAAGGACAAGAACCCCGCCGAAATTGTGGCCAGCTTCAAGCATGCCGAGGAGCAAGAGTTGCGCGATATGCGTGACTTGAGGCGCCAGAATATGTCTAAGAATCCATTGCGCGATGTCTTCTGTCTGTGCAAGTCGGAGTTCCGTGGCCTGATGCACAATTGTCAGCTGTGCCGCGATTGGTTTCACGAGGACTGCGTGCCACCGCTGCCCCATTCACTGATGGTGCAACAAAATGGCAATGGTGGTGGTGCACTCAATGGTGGAGGATCAACAACAATGCCAGCGCAACCGAAGTGGCTATGTCCGAGCTGTGTGCGCTCGAAGCGTCCACGTTTAGAGACAATTTTACCGTTGCTTGTGCAGCTGCAACAGCTGCCCATTCGTCTCCCTGAGGACGAGGCGTTGCGTTGTCTGGCGGAGCGTGCAATGAATTGGCAAGACCGGGCCCGCAAGGCGCTCAGCAGTCCCGATGTGAGCGCCGCTCTGGATGCCATTTTGGCCCAGCAGCAGAAACGACGCTCGGAGAGCAGCAATTGTGCCGCCGTGCTTGGTAATATAAATAGTCCACGGAAGCCGCGACGTTCGCACAAGGAAAGCAACAACCTAGGTCGCTCCGAGTCAGATATTGAGGATGGCGACGATGTGGATGATGACGATGATGATGATGAATGTAGGCTACGCATTGTGGAGGACGGGTATAGCAATGATGAGGACGAACAGCTGCCGCGATTGGCTCAGAACAATGCGCAAACCAACAACAACAGCAGCGGCAGCAGCACTGATCTCTTGAAGCTGCTCTCCGACAGCGAAATTGAGAATCTGCTCGAGCTTATGATGGAGGGCGATCTGCTAGAGGTGTCGCTCGATGAGACGCAGGAGCTGTGGCGCATACTGGAAACAATACCGCCCACAGCGCTGCAGGCCGAGGCTAAGGCGCGAGTGGCTCAGCACTTGCAGCAACATCGTCAGCAGCAGCCAAGTCAGCTGACAGCGACGGCACTGACCACCTCATCGAGCATACACAGCGGCGCTGAGGATTCCAATGATAGCCTGCTCGTCCAGAATAGTCCAAGTCCCAACGCGGGCAGCGGCGCCCAAACGGTGCGCAATAAGAAACGTCGCTCCAACGATGCGAGCAGCGCCAATGTTGCGGTGCCGCGCAAGAAACAAAATACGCCCAAACAAACGCCGGGCAAGAAGACGCCGGCGGCGGTGCGCAAGAGCGACAGCAAGGCGAGCAGCTCGCCCGGCGTGGATGCCGATGCGGAGAACAAGCAGGCGAATGGTGGCAATACGACGGCAACGACGACGCCAACGACACCGGGCTCAGCAGCGGCGACAGCTGCGGCGGCGGCGGCAGCGACCACGCCGATACCAGCGGCCGGACACAAGAAACGCAAACGCACCACAACAACCACAAACAACAACAACAGCAACAATAACAACAACAGCAGCAACAACAATAGCAATGCTGGTGGTGGCGGAGGAGGCGGCGGCGGTGGTGGTGGTGCCGGCGGCGGCGGCGGCACACCCACAGCTGGCAGCAACAACAATCCGACGGCAACAGGTGGCGGCCAGAAGAAGCATGCGCAACGCACACAGCAAACG
This sequence comes from Drosophila nigricruria, assembly GCA_037075265.1. NCBI lineage: Eukaryota > Metazoa > Arthropoda > Insecta > Diptera > Drosophilidae > Drosophila > Drosophila nigricruria. The sequence continues at coordinate 8,162,683 of JBAMCI010000196.1, read as the reverse complement.
GCACAGGAGGACGACGAAGAGGAATGCCGTGCCGAGAATTGCCATAAGCCGACGGGCCGCGAGGTGGACTGGGTGCAGTGCGACGGCGGCTGCAACGAATGGTTTCACATGTACTGTGTGGGCCTGAATCGCAGCCAGATCAAAGCGGACGATGATTACATATGCATACGCTGCTCCAAGACGGTCAGCGTGGGCGTGGCCGGTGGCAGCAGCAGTCTAACGGTGACCACGACGACGACCAGCAGCCTGACGCTGAGCACAGGGACGCCGGGCAAGCAGCGAGCAGCGCAGTCGGCGCGGTAGAGAGACGGACACACAGAGAGAGAGAGAGAGGGAGAGATGAGCATGAAAGCATGGAACGACGTAGAGATCGCAAGCAAAGAAAGAAAAAAAAATTTGACAACGGTTGGCAGCACCTTCGATTAAAAAGCTTGTGATTAATCGATAAACTGCTATCGCAGTGTTTGAGCACATGCACACACACACACACATACATAGGCAGAACGTACACACTGACACAGATACACAGATCACACACACACACACACGCAACGGTATTTACTAAGTTTTAGTAAAAGAAGAAAAAAAAGTCACTTAAACGTTTTTTGTAGTACATATTTACTAATTATTGCTAATATAATGCAAAGCAAAGAAGAAAATCAACAGAGACACACACACAGGCACACACACACAGACACACAATTGAGCAGCAAACACATTTAAGTGAATAATTCAATTCAACTGTAAAATGCAAAATATAAACAAATTTTGTATGTGTAGGTGCGGTACACATTTTTTTACGTTCGTTTAACGTTCTCTTATATATTTACTAAATGTAAATATATATATAGCTATATATATATGTATATGTATATATATACACATATATATATATATTTAATTTACCATTACCTGCTACTATTAGTTTTTGTTAATTTAATTTACAGTTTGTGTTCGCTTTAAGTTTTGTGCGACGCGCGCGCGTTTTTTACGTTATTTTTTATTTTATTTAAATTTTAATTTTTTCATTCAAAGAACAATTTAAAAAAAAAAAAACAAAAAGAATATTAACAATATTTTACTTCTGTACAGTTTTTCTGTTTACTTAAAGTGAAAAGCCAAGTAAAAGTTTAATTGTTATTTTATACATATAATATATATATATATATATACACATATATATCTTCCATTAACTTGATATGCGATAATTTTTGGACGCGTGGCGCGCTGTAATCAATTTTTTCTCTTGTATGTTTTATTTGTTTTTTTTTCCTACTACAAAACAATTTAATTAAAAATAATAAGAAAAATATACTAAATTTAATGTAGCATAAATAATGCACAGATAAATCTAAAGAAAAAAGAAAACAACAAACAATTTGTTGACGTAAAGATCATTAAAACAAAAAACAAAAAACATATTATATAAATAAATTTCAGCCCTAATGCTAAGTTTACATTTAAACACAAATGGAAATATATAAAAAAAAATATATGCAAATAAAAAGTAAAATGTATAATTTTTAATTTAAATTTAGTAAGATGATTAGAGAACAAGCCACTTTGAAAAAAAAAATCATAAACAAAAAATCTACAAAAAAAATTGCAAAAACAAAAAAATAAATAACTTCTCAACGTACAACAAAAAAGCTTAGAACTATGCGATAAAAAAAAAAACACTTTGTAAAATCATTTTTTAAGCGTGTAAAAATATTTAAACGGGCGAACAACAACAAAGCCCAAAAAAAAAAGAAAATAGAAAGAGCAAGAGAAAGCGAGACGACGACGAAGAAGAAGATGAAAAAATACCCTAAAATATTAAGGCGCAAAACATTTTATTTAATTAAGCTAAAACACTGTACGATTTCTTTCAAACCACAAACAACAACAACAAATCAAACCTTAGTGACCCCCGCCCCGCCCCATTTCCACAAGAACCCACAATATGTAATTCTATAATACATATAAATAAATTATATATAAATAGTATTTAAAAAAAAACATCAGTGTGTTTTAATCTAAATATAAAATATAGGTTTTTTTATAATTTTACTTTGATTAATTAACTTTCTCTAGTTACCTGCACTCACCTTGATTGACTTGTTGAATGACCTACGCCTCGCTCAACACGTGCACCACGCCAATGACAAATAATGGGTATTAGTCATAATTTACCAACGTCTGGCAGGTTTATATATATGTATGTATGTGTATTGGGTTTTAGGGCTAGACTAATGGGAAGCACCTGGGCGCAGTGATAACACAATTATTATCGTCGCCTTGTTGTTTGTAAACACTCCAAAAATATTTGCTAAAAATGCACACCAAATTTCTATTCATGACAAATACTACGATAGTGTGCAAAAAAGTGTTTTTGGTTTAAATAAAAATTTAACACCTGTTCAGGGTCATGAGCAGGTGTTGTGTGCGCTGGTTTCCATGGAAATTACCTTGCCCTAAGTTCAGCTAACTTTAGTTAAGTGACTAAAGTTACAAATCACATTGTAAGTAGGTTACAGGAGCTTATCGTTTCAGTGTTGGCTAATGTCAAAATACTGGGAATTTATTTAAGAGCTTAACTCAATGGGAAATCAATATTTGTTCTAATTTTAGAACATATTTTTATGCACAATAAATCATCTAAGTTTCCGTGACTCACAGTTGACTTGAATCATTTGATAGACTAAATATTTGACTCATTTAATATTTGTTGAATAATTTAGTTATAAGGGGTTGTTATTTAACATATTTCAAACTGAATTTATGCCTTAATAACTCAATTAGACCAATCCAGTCTAATTCTCTATTAGATCAAGCTGAGAAATTCTATACTAAAACCAAAACGACTATTTACACCTTCCGAATAAGTCAATAATAACTTAATTCCCATAATCTAATTGGGAAGTATAATATTGTTATTCGTAAAGTTCTTATTGGGATGTTCTAAATGGTCTTATTGTTTTTTTTTGTTTACTAAACTTTTTCAGATAGAAGATAAGTTAATTATTTTACTATGATAAGCTATGCATTTTGTCTATTTCCATTGAAATCCATCATTTAAATCTATATAGAATTTTAAATTAATTAAGTTGTTCATATAAATATTTATAAAAAAAATGAAAATTAAAAATTAAAAAAAAATAAGTAAATAAATAAATTATATTTATATATGAGCAACTTAATATATATATTCACTCATTTCTGCATTCTTAGATAATAAATAAGAGATTGCTTGCTAAAGCAGCTATTGATATATGTGTCTATATATTATATAGATTAGAAACGAAGGCTTTCTAAATAAGATTCTTATTCAAGTGCATGACTCAAAAAATATTTAACGAATTACGAATTTCCATTTTACCCCCGAAAGACTAATCAAACCTATTTAAATTTTAAAGATTTCTATATGAATCTTAAAAGGAAAATATAAGTTCTCTGTTTGTATTAGTATTCAGAATAGTATTAATTCTAATTGGACTACAGATCACTTATTTTCTTCATTACAACAAACAATATAATAAATTTAAAAATAAATAAAATAAACATAAATTTAAAAAAAATAAAATAATAAAATGAATACTAAATGAACTATGAGCAGAAAAGTTCTAGATTGACTTTTTTTATTAAAACAAAAAATTTCAAAAAAAAAAAATATGTAAATAAAATAGCCGGAAAGTAATCCAACTTATATAAAATACAAAAATTTCTAGGTAAATAAAATAAATATATAAATTAAAATAAATAATATTCTAAATATTAATTGAACTATCTCTACTCATAGTCCAATTACTATTTATTATTTTCTTCATCAGAACAAAAAAAATGTTAAAAAAATAAATATTTATTAATTTTATCATATTTTTTATTATAATGAATATATTTTTTATATAAAGAAGAAAATAAGTTCTCTATTTAAAATCCAATTAGTATTCAGAATAGTATTTACTCCAGGATTTATATGAAAATCTTTGTATATTAAATAAGTTAGATTAGTCTTCGGGTGTTAAAATGGCAGTTTGTAATTCAAAAAATAATAAACTAAAATAAACTTATTTATTACAGCGTATCTACTTGTGAGGCACTCATATATTTAACCTCCAAATGAACCATCAATTTGTTGTTTTGCCCATAAATTGTTTCTAGATCCAATTCAAATGGCATTTGATAAGTTTCATTTTTCCCTTCTTTTTATTATCATTTCCCATTAAGTTTAAAAATCAATTAAAAATTGCAAAATCAAAGCGATTTTTAACCATTATATAAACATCAAAGAAGCCAAGGTCGACGGGGGTCTTATCATTGTGTGTCGCGCGCGATTTCTAATTGAAAGTCAATCAGGAAATGGCCAAGCGAGTTGCATGTTTCACATGACACGAGTATATAATCAGATATAATCAGATGCATATATGTATGTATATATAATTGGAAATTGAGTTGAGCAAAACAAAATTTGACAAACTTTTGAAAACGCCAAAGCTATTCAGTTGAGTACATATAATTGGAAATGGAAAATTGAGTTAAACAAATTTTCAGAAAATTAGTTGTTCTCTTTTGCTTTATTACGAGTATAGTACACAATTGTTATTATATATATATGTATATATATATATCTATATACATATATATGTATATATATATCATATCTAATGCTGCGTGCAGTTGAGTTTACATTAGTTACATTTGGTTTTTGTTTTCGTTTTTGGTTTTCAGTTACAAGAGGCTATCAAAAATAGTTGCAGCATTAGGCATTCATTTATAAATATACATATTTAGAAAATACTAAAGCACTATAACATATACATATATATATATATATATCTGTAGCTCAAGATTTACAATAATCATTTAACATGCCTTGTGCTGAGGTAACAATAATATAGTTTATAATAATAGCGCTTAACAATCCATGCATCTTTGCCAACCAAGCTTCACTTGTTTTTAAGCCACAAAAATCTCTCAAAAATTGGGCCAGTTGACAAAAGGCCAAAGAGTCGCAAACAAATCAAATCAAATAAAAAATATCTACTTAAGTCCTAAAAGCTAAACACTGAGATTACATAATGCCAGGAAACCGCTAGTAAAATCATTGCAACATTCGCATACGAATTGGGTGGGTGTGGGCGTGGTCGCCCCAGCTTAGGAGGCCAGACCACGCTGTCGCCGCTTGACGCGCGCATACGGACCCACAGCCGGATCCATCACGAAATCATAGAGCACACGCGTCCAGCTGGTGTGCTGCGGCATCGTGTCGTAGAACTCCTTGGCGATGCGCTTCACCTCCGGCAGCCGTGAGCCGGGCACCGCCGGAAAATCATGATGTTCATTGTGATAGCCCACATTGAACGTAATCCAGTTGAGTGGACCGTAATACGAGTACGTCTCGAAGCCCTTGGCGAACATATAGTGCTCCGATATAAAGTGCCCGGCCACTGGATGCAGGCCCATCGCCAATATCGAGCCAATCACCAGATATGCCATCGCCTTCCAGCCGATGAAGTAAACCACAGCCGCATTGAATGTCAGCTGTATGATCGTATTGATGATCTCCAGACGTGTCGGCGGCTTCGGGTTAACCACCAACGGACGGAATATGTAGAAGAACGGCTGCAGGCAAACCCATACGAATTTACCAAATGTCGTATCGAATAGTCGCGCCTCCAGCAATGTGGGTATATCCGTATCGATTACTTCGTCGCCCTGATAACTGGAAATGTGAAAGAGTTGAAATTGAAAATTAATTTAATATGGGAATTAAATATCGAAAAAATAAATGGTAAAGAGTTGAGATTGAATAATTAGTTAAATAGGGAAATTATATATTAAAAATTATTTAAACTAGATCTTTTGGGTGGAGTTGAATGATCTTTAGAAGAGGGTTGAATCTTTATATATGAAATTTATGTTTGTAGCTTAAGGGAAAGGAATCTATATGTACAATATTATATATTTTATCATACTGTGTGTGTTATATATTATATATATGAGTTCATTCCATAATCATTTAGAAATCCCATCTTTCATATAGAGTACTTGAAGTTTTGGTTGTAATTCTTGAATGAACTCAAGAAGTACTTGAGTCTTTGATCTCACGATGTACTATGGGCTTTAACCATGATATTTTCTTGTTGAGAAGGCATAAGGTTTCTTCTATAATCTCTCTGAATTGGCAATAGATTTTTGGAGTGGCGAAATTCTTAGTTATATCGATTTGATCTTTAGAGTTGAACTCAAGAAGTATATTAGTTGACTAGATCTTTCCTTATTAAAAATGTATAAAGTTTCTTCTTATATCTCTGAGAGTATTTCTTCTATTGTGGAGTAAAGGAATTTGTAATTGAACTGATCTGAGCTTTAGAGTATATCTCAAGAAGTTTTGCTAGTTGAGTGGATCTTTCCTTATGAAAAGGCATACATTATCTGTTATCTCTCTGAGTATTTCCTGTTATCTCTCTAAGTATTTCCATTGGCGCTAGAATACTATTCAATTTCGGAGTAAAGGAGCTTTAGAGTATAACTCTTTGCCAATCTCTCAGTATAGTTAACTGAGCGATAAACTGTCTAGACTTTATCAAAAGTTTCTAATATGAATCAGATAGTTGTTGTCTCTTAATTTTTACGTAAAACAACTGAAAATTGACGTATTAATTATGATTGATGTGGGGAAACTACAGCGCCTGGCAACACCGTTATCTTTGTATTATGTTTGTAATTAATTTTTATCAATTAAAACAAATAAAAAAAATTCCGATGAATTCCGATTGTTTATAGCAAACAATTTTAAGAAATCTATAAAGTATTACATTACAAGAATCGTATATAGATTGAATTCCCAGTAAAATCTTTGTTCAAGTTTCACATAGAAAAGTGTGTTTGCTTTAAAACTCGATTTCTATTTAAAGTTCTTGTTTGCCTTATCTCTCGGATGTAGGGCCCATAAACAAGGCATTCATAGTAACTAACAGATTAGATAACTAGTTATTAACACCTGGCTGCCAGACATACGTGAGCCGACTGAGCTATCCGCCATGACTCGCCATGTGACTCAATTGTGGTTTATCAAAAAATAAAAACAAAAATGCGACGAATGTGAATTATGAGTTGAGCAATGCAATGCTCCAATCCAGATTAGCGCGGGTAATAAAAATCAAATATTATAAATAAAAAAAAGGCTAAATCTTGAAGGCATTAACAATTTTTTTTTTTAAATCGCCTTAAGTCTAATTGCTATTAAAATTCCCATTCAAATATCCGTTAATCATTTATTTTTACTTATGTTATTACATAAAAATGTTAATAACAGTGAAGTGGCAAAGCTAGTAAAATATAAGACTTAACATAGCCATACAAGACAACGCCTCTGTAAATATTTCATTTGACTTATGTTATTACATAAAATGTTAATAACAGTGAAATGGCAAAGGCAGTAAAATATAAGAGTTAACATGCAAGGCACCTGTTAACTTAACAGCCCAGTGCTATTGCGGCACTTAAGATTTTAGTTGACTAGTTTATTTGCACACTTTTGTTATTGCTCTAAGCAGATAAGGTAACCTCAAAGTGGATTGGATAATATAATCAAAGGGTACTTTGATTATATAAAAAAAAAGAAACAATTTTTGATATTTTTAAAGTGCTTGGCAAATAAATCAATAATTGGCACTATTCGATCGGCCCGCCAAAGTGCCGGCAAAAATCCAACTCGAGCGATAGAACATGACTCAGATAGGGGTTCGTTACGAACAAACAAACAAACAAATAAACAAATAATCAACGAAATAAATAAATAAATAAATAAATTGCGACCGGATACGTGACCAATTGAGAACAGTTATTCAATTACGTAGTTTTCTGATATGCATAAACTAGTTAAACCTTATAAACTTTCAAATCTTATCGCAATTATTAACGTGCATATCGGCATATACGCAAAATCCTCTACAATTAAATATTATTTACTGTTGACTCACAGTGGGAAATTTAATTTGAATATTTACTTTGAATAGCCTGATTACAGCTTTTACAGATTGACTTGAAGAGCAGGAGCGAAAGGGAGCAAGAGAGCGTAAAAGGCATTAGGGAAATTTTCACAAAGGGAAATGAAATGTAAATGTACTTTAAATAGCCTTAATACAGCTTTTACATACAATTAAGATTTACTTGAGGAGCAAGAGCGAAAGAGAGTGCAAAGGGCATTAGGGAAATTTTCGCTGAGCGCCGTTTTTTATATTTTTAGTGTTGCAAAACGTGCATGCCGGTCTTCTTGGCAATCAACGTGTGTGTATGTGTGGGGGAATCTATCCAATGGCTACGCCCCGAAAACAAATACATATAAACACAGATCTAAATTGCCTATATAGTACACGGCCGGCACATATACGTATATACAAATAACGTCATCAAATCAACAGTCGTCGTCGTTCAGCTTACCGATGATGTTCCAGATGATATTTCTTGAACGAAATACTCATCGGCAGTCCAATGGGCAGATTGCAGATAAAGCCCAATATGCGATTGTGCATGGGACGGCTGTGGCCAAAGGCCAAATTATGGCTTATTTCATGCACCGCGAGCATTAGCGAATGATTCAGAATGCCGCCAAAGCAATAGGCCATGGCCAACAGCCAGGGCCAGGACAGATCCTTGACAATGAATAGTGCCAAAATTTGGGTCAACACCATGGCGCCGGCTATCCACTTGAAATTCGGATCATGGCCAAACAGTTTCTTAATCTGCGGATATTTTTCGAGTATCAATTTGCGACGCGAGGCATGCGGTTCTTCCGTATAAACCCATTCGAAATCGTTGCGCGACACTTTTTGGCCCATGATTGATTTTGATTTTAGTATTTGTTGCTGTAGTAGTGTATAATGTCAGCTCAGGTCCAGCTGTTTGTCATTATCGACCGATATATAATACTTTTTTCTTTGCTTTAACAGTTGCGACGGCAACGCGACGTTGGCAAAGCGAAAACTGTAAATGAAGCCGCATGAGCAACAATACCAGAGCAGGCAGGGTTGCTAAACAGCAAATGCTGCAGGAGTGCTATTTCAAAAGTATCGATAACTGAGCTGCCTGACAGTGCTGCCATCTTGTTTCTATTTGCTAGCTACAATTAGCTATTTTCAAAATTACAGCTAAGGTGCCGTCTTTTTTTACCTGCCAAATAATATGAATACACAGCAACAGCTGCCTTGCATATTAGCCAGTTTATACAATAATTTATATTTTTCTGCTGTAGTAGTACATTATTATGTAAATTTTGTATTTCAAATAATTGATTTAAAATTAGGCTCAAGAAACTGAAGCTAATGCTTATGTGCTGTTGATATGCGGCTGCACTCATGTTGTGTGTATGCATGTGTGTGTGTGGGTGTTTGACTGTGACGTCACTTGGCTGATTTTGATCAGCTGTTGTTACTATTTTTTGCCTGTATCTGTCTGTGTCTGTGTTCTATTTAAACATCAAATTGTGTACATATATTTTTTGTATTGTTTTTTTAATATATTTTTATCAATAGTTCTAGAAAAGGCTAAAACAATGTTGTGGATGTTGCTGCTGCTGCTACTGTTGTTGTTGTTGATGCTGCACACAATAAATCGAAAGATGTTGTCCTCGTGTTGTTGTTCTTGTGGTTGTTTGATATCCCAGTTTTAGCGTTTATATAGTTTAGACGTTGTTGTTGCTGTTGTTGTTATTTTGTTGCTTGTTGACGACGCAGTGTTGTTGTTCTACTTCTGTTGGTTTAGGAATTGATTGAGGATTTGAGCAAAGCGCCAGCCAGCGGATGTTGTTCTTGGATGTTGTTGTTGCTGATTACAGTTTGTTGTAGGTGTTTCTTTTTGTTGTCGCCTTGCCGATGTTGTTGTTGCTCCTGCTGTATTGTATTGGTTGTTTAAATAAATATTTAATTTTTAGTTCTCAAGTTCTTTTGTTGTTGTTATTTTTTAAATATATTTTGCGCACTTTTCTCGCAACTCCTTTGCTGTATAGAAGCGCTCACTCACTTTTTCTTGTTTATTTTGTATTAATTGTTTTTTGTATTTCTTCTTTTTTTTTTTTTTGCTCAACAAAATATTTAAATCAAATCGGCAATATTAGCAGGCATTTCCTCAATAGTAGTGTGATAGAATTGTTCAATATCCTTCAGGATTCGTCGATCATCATCAGTGATGAAGTTGATCGCAACACCCTTACGACCGAAACGACCACCGCGACCGATTCTACAAATGATATAAGAATATATATATAGATAGACACATACATAGATATAGTTAGATTTGATTTACCTATGTATATAGTTCTCGCGATTCGAGGGCAGATCATAGTTGATGACCAACGACACCTGCTGCACATCAATACCACGCGCCAATAAATCAGTGGTAATCAGAACACGGGAAGAGCCCGAACGGAATTGTTTCATGATAACCTCACGATCGCGTTGCTCCATGTCACCATGCATGGCCGAGACGGTAAAGTTGTGGCTAGACATCTCCTGGGTGAGCTGATCGACCTGTTTAGCAAATGAATAATACAAGAACATAAGAATGGGTAATTCATCATCATCATCTGATTAGCTTACCTTGCGACGGGTATTACAGAAGATCACCGACTGGGTAATGGACAACGTATCGTACAGATCGCACAATGTGCCCAACTTCCAGTTCTCCTGCTTAACGTTCACGTAGAACTGCTTGATACCCTCAAGGGTCAGCTCCTCCTTCTTGACCAGAATGCTAACTGGGTCACGCATAAAGCAACGGCTCACTTCGAGTACATCGGGTGGCATGGTGGCTGACAGCAAGATCACTTGGACATCTGGTGGCAGCATCTTGAACACATCCTGGATTTGATCTTTGAAGCCACGCGACAACATCTCATCGGCCTCATCCAGCACGAACAACTTAATGAACTGCGTGCGTAGCACCTTACGATTGATCATGTCATAGACACGGCCGGGTGTACCAACCACCACATGGCATCCGGATTCCAAAATGCGTGCATCTTCGCGCACATTGGTGCCGCCAATGCAGGCATGCGAATGCACCTTCATATACTCGCCAAGTGCCATAACCACACGCTGAATTTGGGTGGCCAACTCGCGAGTGGGTGCCAGGATCAAGGCCTGACATTCGCGAATGGACGTGTCGATTTGCTGAAGAATGGCAATCGAGAAGGTGGCAGTCTTGCCAGTACCTATAAATGGACAAAAAAAAGCGAGTTTTTAACATATAATTTGAATGGAAATTTCGAGGAAATGATAAGAATTTATAATATATAGTTATTATATATAGTAGTATATATAGTTTGTTATATGTAGTAGTATATATAGTTGTCTAAACGGCATCAATATATAATCAGTACCTAAATTGAACTGTTTAGCAACGCGTTAACAACCCAAGATCTTTCATAATAAGTTACATAATTTAGTGCAGCTTTTGTTAGTTTTTTTCTTTACTCTCAAAAAAACGATCAACTTAAGCAAAATAAATATTTCTCTATATAAAATAAAATTTGCTAAGTATTAATTATTTAATGCTGCTATATTTTAAAATTAATCTGTTTATATTTTTTTATTTATTTTTTTTTTTAATATTGTCTTTTAGTTATTTTCTTTTTAATTGTTATTATTTTTCAAATTTATCTTTTTATCATTTTATTTTTATTATTTTCTTTTAATTTTTTGTTTAATTTTTTGTATATTCTTTTTAATATTTTCTTTAAATTTGTAAAATTTTTCTTTTTATTATTATCTTCTTTTAATTAATATTTTTTGTTTCTTTTTATTACTTTTTTTGGTAATCTCTTTTTTTTATTTCTTATTCTTTTTAATTTTAAAATTATTTTTATTAATATTTTATTTTATTATTACTTTTTTGTTTTGTTTTGATCTTTTGGTCTATACTTAATCTTTCTTTAAGCATTAAAATCAATAAATTGAACTACCTAAATTTGCCAAGTAGCTTAATCCGTAAAAGAAAAAAAAGCTTTCTCTGCAAAACCGCGGCTTGATCTATGTAGAAGATACTCGAAATTAATTGCGCTTTTGGCTAACATGCGCTACATACAAATACATACATACACAAATATATATACAACTACATATACATATGCATATTTTTTTCGCTGAGTATGGGCAACGCCGTTCTAGTTACGCGCTTGGAAAGAGCACATAAAAACGCGGCAAAGACGATCACAAAAGTGGCGCGCAAGCGCTCAGCAAGAGCGACTGAGAGAGCAAGAGAGTAGAAAACTGCATATGTGTATGTGTATGTGTTTCAATGAAGGAGATTGAGAGAGGAGCACAAGCTGGCTGCAGTAGACAGCTGAGTCACCGTTATCGTCATCATACGCTGCTGCTGCTGTTGATGCGCCCTCACATTAAATTTCTACACTTTCACGCTAAAGCAAAATTTGTTTGTTTGCTTATATTATATATTTAATTACTCACCGGACTGGGCCTGGGCAATGACATCGCGACCCTTCACGCAAGGAATGATGGCGCGCTGTTGAATGGCCGATGGTTTCTCGAAACCATAACCATAGATGCCGCGCAGCAGCTCCTCGCGCAAGTTCATGTCATCGAAATTATCGTAGACTTCATGCCAGGTCGACTCGATGACGCCCTCAGGGTCCATGCCAGCGGGACCATCTTGAGCTATTTCACTTCGATCATCCCTACAGAAAAAGAGAAGATGAAGAGAGAAAAAACACACAAAACGATGTTAGTAATGCAGTCAAAATTGAAAAATTTTCTTTGATAAGATTTTTTTTTGGTTATGGCGAATCTGCGCTTGGCAACCAAAGGTAGCAAAATCGACGACGACAAAGACAGGTCGGTGGTGACAGCGGCGGCGGCGTTTAGCAGCAGGCGAGCCAGGCCCAGCGGCAACAACAATACACACACACTTACATTATCAACAATAAAAAATTGACTAGTTAAATTTGTATACTGAATTTCGACGGCTTGAGCACCGTTCAGTTAAACAATTTCTGTATTAGTTGTATGTCAAAAGGAAAAAAATTTGTAACGAAATTTTTTTTTTTCTTTTCTTTCTACAGAGTGCACACAAACGTGTTTTGTTGTGCGTGCTGCTCTGCGGTATTTTCACGAATGCCAGTGTGAGTTTTTAACGACCGCTAGGCGGCCTTTTGAGCAGCGTCTGGTCGTCACTGTCGCGTCCAACTAGTGTGTGTGTGCGCGAAAGAGTACACTAGATGTGTCAATGTCAGTGGTTGCTGCTGTTCGTGTGTGTGTGTGTGTGTCGGAGCAGTAGAGGAAGCTATCAACTCTTAACTGCAGTGTTGCATGTGCGTAGTAGTACTTGGGAAATAGTAGTATGAAGTAGGCAAAGAAAAAAGTAGTAAGCCAACAGGCAAATTTAAGGCGTGCGTTTCAACCACTTGCAAGAGCGAGTGAGTGTGAGAAGAGTGCAGAGTATAGCGGCGGCACAACCACCCAGATTCTGTGAATTCCCCGCATTCTGAAAATACATTTATTTCACAAATATACGCTCGGATATAAATATGAAAATGTATTTTAGCGATAGCAGCGTTGGCATTGAATCATTGTCCATTTTAATGTCCAGTCAGCCACTATGAGTCAAAGTATTTGTCAGAGTGTGCGTGTGACGGAGAGAGAGCGAGAGTGAGCGAAATGTATTTTATTGCAATGATTTCATTGTTGCTTTTTTTTTTGCCAAGCAATAAACTCATTTAACCTCGCATGGAATTCAGCGGGTGGCGTATTTTCTTTGTTATTTATTAAGCCTGTCATTTCAAAAGAAAAAAAAAATGATATATATATAAGTATATATATTTGACCCAACATCGCACACACACACACGCACGCACACAATCAACAACCACTGAATTCTCTCTTGTTCGTGATCTCGCTCTTTCTCTCTCGCTCTTCGTCAGTGCCAGTCACAGTCACTCGTGCCGCAACGTCCGCCGTCGTGTAAAAATTCTTTTCGATTTTATGTTTCACATTTTGGGTTAAATTTTCGAATGCAATTTTTGGTGCTATAGCTCACTTAAACTGGCTTAATTTGGTCAGCAAAATTTTGCAAACTGCCTTGTTAAATTTGTATTTCACTTATTATGAATTAAATCGTTGAATAATACTAACATTTTCTGATTATTTTTTGGCACTTTTTATACACGTGCTGCTGATTGTTAAAACCAAGCAAAAGAGGCTCCATCTTGCAAAACTTTTAGTGATGTAAGGAAAACATCCGAGTTATCGATATATTAAACTTCAGCTATCGACTTATTCTATACGATTTTTCGTATAATACGAAAAGCATTATCATTTTAACAGTCTTTTGTTTATTTTAATAAATATTTAATGCACATTTTATGGAATTTTTAAAATTATTTGAAATATAAAACTGTTAATAGTAGCAATCGATATACACATATAACGTTATTGGTGCTGCCATTCGATGGAAAACAATTTATATTGAATTAACTAAATTTTTTTGTTAGAAAAATAGTATTTCTAATATTTAACTTTATTACTAAAAAATCTTCAATAGGAATTTGGGAAACATATTCATTTATGTATCGATACTATTCGTCTGTTATCGAATTGCAGTATTTTTCTGTTTGTATATTTTGGTATTTTTCAATTTTATTTTTATTTTCTTTTAAAAAGTACTTAATATTATATGGATATATCATATCCAAACGGTTTTAAATATAAATAAAAAATTATAAATTAATTTTACAAAATGATATTAAGTCATTTTTTTTATTATTCAAATACTCTATATATCGAATATAAATACATCGCATAGCACTAATCACATTAGGCAAATATCGATTGAGTGCGGCTATCGATGTTTCTGGTTACCTACAGTCAGTATAATTTCATCGCCGCATCGCACAGCGTGTGAAAAGTGTGAGTTAGCTTTGAATTTTAACAAATTTAAGCGTATTAATTACAAATTGCTTAATGTGTGCAAATTTTAATATATGTTTGTGCGTCCAGCAGTCGTAGTAACAACAACAATGTAAGCAGCAAGGCGTAGTTTCAATCAAATGTCAAGTTTCAAATGAAAGGCCGACTCACTCACACGCATACACTCACACATATGCTTATATTCGCCGACGGCGTTGGCTGCGCGCATATGTATACACACACACATATGTATTGCTGTATGTATATAGAAGTGTGCAAAAAAAAAGAAGTGAAAAAGTTAAGCAGCCGGTCGGTCGGTGTCTCTTGCTGCCATTGCAAGTAGTCAAAAAATTTTTGCCTGGCCTTGGGAGATCTTTGTTGCGTACAATTTACAGCAGATATAGATAAATATAAAAATTGTTCGTGCATATATATAAAAATGTACATTTAAAAATTTAAAAAAATCTATTTTTAATTTATGATTGACCATCGTCGTCGACCGGCCAGAAAAAAACGCTCAAGCTGCGCCAGAAAAGGCCGATTCATAACACACACACACACACACACATGTATATGCATATATACACTCTCTTAGAAACAGGCAAGGAGACGACTTGAGACTGTTGAGTCATCGCCTGCTCTCACTCACTCATTTGCATTGCGCGACCGGCGATTTATAACGGCCATATATGCCATTTCACTCGCACACAAACTCCAGCGCACAGTTTTTGGCATTGCACTCAATGAGTGGAATCGGCGTCGGCGGCGGCGGCAGCTGTGACTCACGCGCGCTCTGAGTGGTTTTTTTTTTCGTTTCTTCTCAATTTTCCATGCTTGGAGCCAACTAAACAACATTTTGCATTCAATCGTTTTTGTCATTCTGTGCAAGTCGGACGTGTTGGGGCTGCTGCTGCTGCGCTATGTACGTTTTACCCTCTGTTCACAGTATGTGTGTGTGAGTGAGTGAGTGTGAGCGTATGTGTGCTATCTCTCGCTGGCTGTGTTAGTGTGTGTGTGCGTTTTTTGAAAAAACAGCAAATTAAAAAAAAAAAGAATTAAAATTAAATAAAGAAAAAGAAAAAAAGTATGCACTGCTTTTCGAGTCTCATAGTAAAAATCGACTGATGCGACGCACAAATAAACAAAAAAAAAAGCGAAAAAATTTCACATTTTTGTATAGAAAAGGAGTAAAGTTTCAAATCGCCAAATTATCGTTAATTTCACCTTATATCTCTCTCTATTTTTTCTTACCCTTTCTCATTGCAGTTTAAATAAGTTTCCTTAAGTAGAAAATCCACGATTTTCTCGCTCTCGCTTAACTAAATTTCTTAGTGGCGTGAAAAGTGTGTAACAACAACAAGAAATTGAAACAACAAGCAACGCGTGTGTGTAAAATACAACAAAAATACATAGAATATACCCAATTAAATAGTTTTTAACCACCACAACAAATACAACAACAAACTACAATCATGAGCTGGCAAGATTATGTCGATAACCAACTTTTGGCCTCGCAGTGCGTTAACAAGGCGTGCATTGCCGGACACGATGGCAACATTTGGGCGCAGTCAAACGGCTTTGAGGTGAGTACCGTTAATTCCATTCAGTCCCATTAAATCTTGGCCAGGAATTTGTCGTCGGCACCAAGTTCAAGGGTGTGACCAACAACAACGGTGTATCCTCACACACACACACACATGCACAGCCGCAGCAGCAGCACCCACTCACACAAAGAGAGAGAGAGAGAGAGCACAATGAGTGTTAGGCAAAAGTATATACCCCAGTAGGACTTTTTTCTTTAACTGTAATGAGCACCAGCAGTAGCAGCCACTGTTAGGCAAAGGTATATGTCCCAGTAGGACTTCTTTAACTGCTGCAGAATGAGCAGCAATAGGAGCACCCACACACAAAGAGAGCGCAATCCTGTTAGTTAAGTGTATATATTCCAGTAGGACTTTTTTGTTTAACTGTAATGAGCAGCAGCAGCCACTGTTGAGCTAAAGTATATATCCCAGTAGGAAATAATGAATTTCAGTTAAGAACAAACATTATAAATCTGTTATATATTGACATTGAAAATTAAAAAACTGTACAAATGTAAAATTTTGATTTTTTTAATAAATTTTGAACATTTCAAATTCAAAAAAATAAACAAAAGAACCACAGCAGACCAGATGAATTTTAACAGTAATTTGCTAAATATTGAGTTAAATTATGAATTTCAGTATATTAAGCATGCTTAAGTTTTCTGCTGGGTTTATTAATTCCTTTTACTCTGTTCGTCCGCCATTTGTACTTTTATTTCGTTTGATAAAGCAAACTCCCACCCTGTATGGGTGTGCAGCCCCTGCAAGCGCGCGCGCTCTCTCCCTCTTTCGCGCTCTCTTCAGCTGTCAGCAATACCAGCCGTTTGCGCAGCCTCTCCAACCGTCTGTCTCAGTCACCCACATATACAAAAAATATATATATATTCCAAGTGCCTGTCAAACTAGCTGATAAGCAACTAGCCGAGATGCTGTTATTATTTATAGCACGATTAGGCACAGCTGAACTTGGATTGCAAAAATACAAAAAGTTCGATTAGCTTCTGTGAGTCATCTGTAGAGAAATAATATGCTCAGGTGGATTAGTCACTCAAAGATGATTCGTCATTTGGAGTGCATTTGATGAAAGGTGTTTGCTTGCACTGCCTTTGTCTGTGTGTACATATAGGGATGTGTGTGTGACAGAGAGAGAGAGAGAGAGAGGTTGCGGGTTGGCGGGTATATCTGTGCACTTTACAACACTGACATGATAGCGCTGCGCTGTTTATGCCCTGCGCGCACTCTTAACGGCAGATGAAGTATAAATAGAGAGAGGAGAGAGCAGAGAGAGAGTGAGTGAATGAGTGAGAGCGAGAGAGAGACATTGCCCTTTTACGCGGCGGCTCAACGCTTGTCGCATATCATAAAATAACTAACCGGCCTTATTTGCTCTTATCAACACACACACACACATGGCACTTCACTCAATAGATTTGATGTGCATATGTGTGTGCGTTTATTATCTTTGTTTCCTCTGCTGGCAAAAAAAATACAATTTTTATCACTAAAAATAATGAAAAAAAAAGAAGAAAACTTGATTGGAAGTGAAACGAAAGAAGAAATGTATCTCGAAAAAAACGCAGTTGCCGCGTCATCAGCAGCCGTCTACAGTTTTTTTTTTATATTCGAGCCACGTTTTCGCATTTACTTTATATGTGTGTGTATGACTGTATGTGTGTGTGTGAGTGAGTGAGTGTGTCTGCGTGAGTGAGTGAGTTTGTGTGCAACTTCCTGCTGACTCCTCATCATGCTTTATCCTTTGTTTGTGCGTCTGTTGCGCGCCCCATTCATGCTTGATTTTTTTTTCGCTACTTCATTCTTTTCTTGCTTTGCCCAGGGGTGGGGCTTTGGGACACTCCCCTATGCTTTGTTTGTTATACAAATTTTTTTTCGCGAATAATATTGATGATTCTGCATCGATTTCACAAATTTAAAAAATTCAAAAATTTAAATATGTTAAAAGAGATTCAGTTAAATTTGAACTAGTTCCAAATGCAACTCAAATTTCAAGTTTCTGCGCGAATAAAATGACAAAAATAAATAAAAAAATTAAAAATAATATCGATAATTCTTTCATCAATAATAATTTAATAACTAATTTCATCAATTAATAATATCAAAAATTTACACATGTCAAAAAGATTTAGTTTAATTTAAATAAATAAAAAAATAAAAAATTTACATATGCCAAAAAAGATTTAGTTGAATTTGAACTAGTTCCGAGAGCTGCTCAAATTTCGAGTTTCTGCGCGACGAAAATAAATAAAATGAAAAGTATATACAATTTCTTAAGCCTTGACATGAGTAAAAGTGATACTTTTTTCTTATAAATATTTTAGTTGTCAACATCATCATCATTATCATCATCAACAACCTTCGTTTTTGGCCATTTGTTGTGTTTGCAATTCTCCACACTCGCGCCTCGCGTACATCCATGAATCTCACTTTCATTTTGTGGCCTGGCCTCCGTTCAATGTTATGTATTTTGACTCTTTTTTTCTTTGTTTGTGTTTTTTCTCTTTACTATTTATTTTTATTTAATTTGTGGCTTATTGCTTTCGCAGTTACTTACTATGTTCGTCTGGCTGAGTTACCTACATTTTCTACCCGAATTTTGTTTGATTTTTGTGATCGTGATTCATCGTTAAATCTGTAGTTTCGTTTAGTTTCGTTAAATTTATTTAGTAATTTATTTGAATTAGTATCAGCTGCTGTTTGGCATTGCCAGATTGTTTTTTGAGTGTATGCATATGTATATGTGTGTATGTGTGTTTGCTTGTTTGTGTGTGTGAGCGCTTGGCGAGCCAAAAGTTCTTGACTCTTATCAATAACGTCTTTTTACGTATTATACTTTGCTTTTGCAATTCGTTAAATACATATAATACACAAATGGATTGTGCCATAAAATATATATGTATATATATTTATATATATTTTTAAAATTTTCTTTATACTTTTTTTATTTTGCTAGACAGCAGCAAAAGAAAAAGCAATCGCTGTATTGTTAGCTTTGTGGTCATTGCCTTTTCTATTATTTTCATGCATTTCTTAAATTAATTGAGTGATTTTGCTTAATTTATTGAACATTTTTGGCATTTTTGGCTTTGTTTGCAAAACCGGCTTTATGGACTGAGCTCTCTCTTTCTCTTTCTCTCTAAATCACTCAGACACGCACACACACACACACACTCAAGCTTTTACGCTCACATTGGAAACTTCTGGAAAGTTTTTTTTTTCGACAATATGCTCTCTTCGGTCTCTCTCATTCTCTGCCGTCGAGTGTCATTAACATATTTGCCGCATGTGCGGCAACAGCTTAACAAATGACTAATTATTAATCATATCGTATCTATTGAAATTTATTAATTTCTTCGCGAACTTTCCTGGTGGGTTGGCAAAGAGATTAAGAGTGGGAGAAAGGGAGAGAGAGAGAGAGAACTAATATTGCCAATAATTTTGTCCTGTAGAAAAATGTTAATAAAATATTTGCGTGGGGCAAAGTGGCAACTCTGCCCCTGCCCTGTGGCAGTGTTGGCAAACTAGTTTTTGCTTATTACAACAACAAAGTCAAGGCAAATGGTCAGACGTTCCTTACTTGTTGTTGTTGTTGTTGTTAAAGCGGCGTGTCTCGAATTTTGTTAATGAGCTGGCAGACATTGTCATCATCATCATCTTCATTTCTTGGGTGGTGAATGTAGGCAGTGGTGGGTTTTTGTTTGCGCTCTCTCGCTCCCTCTTTAGCCTGTTTGAGTGGGCTGTTTGCTGATTACAAAATGAATGTGTTTTAAGGCTAGCACACGACTCGCTCTCTGTCTGTGTGTTACTGTGTTGCTTTGTCAGGACACGGATGCATAAATTTCTAAAATTTATGGCACGTGTGCGTGCCGCATGCCTCTTATAGGGTATACAAATATTATTGCCTATATATTTACATTGTATACATTTATATACATACTAAAATTTGCTCATACTAAAATTTGCCTTTATTTTTGTTTTATTTCTGTACAGGTCACAAAGGAGGAGCTGGCCAAATTGATAAGCGGCTTTGATCAACAAGACCTGCTTACCAGCAACGGTGTGACATTAGCCGGCCAACGGTACATTTACCTCTCAGGCACAGATCGCGTGGTGCGCGCAAAACTGGGCAGAAGCGGTGTGCACTGCATGAAGACGACACAAGGTGAGTGAGAAAGAAAAGAAGAGAAAATCAGAGTTGCCAACTGTCTTGAAAGTTGCTGTAGAGTATGCGTGGTACTCTTTTGGGACTTTTTTATTTTGGGGAATATAAGACATGCACAGAGCAAATGGTCAATAATCGCTGACAGTTCACTAATATGCTTGCTGTTGAGTATGTGTGGGATATTTTTAGGCACCTCTTTTTGGGACTTTTCATTTTGGGAAATTGATTATCAGATGCGATAACATGAACAGCACAAATGGTCCCTAATCATTTACTAATATGTTTTCTGTAGAGTATGTGTGGTACATTTTTTTGGGGACTTTTATTCTGGTGAATATATCGGAACAGAAAAGAACAACAAATGTTTCCTAATCGTTGACAGTTCACCACTGTTATCAGCTTTGTTTTGTTATTGTTTTTTTTTTTTTTTGCAATACTTTTAGTTTATTTTCTGTTTTGCTTGAATAATGTTAGGTGCAAAGCATATAATCTCAAGATAAGTGTTTCGACTTTGCCAAAGTAGCCCTGAGCCCTCTAAGAATGTTGATAAGCATTTAACATTTACGCTGTTGGATATGAATGATGAGCGAAGTGCAAGTGCAAGTGAAATACAAATAATACCCAGAGCAGAGCAGAGCAGCAGCAGAGTCAACGATTTACATGTGTTGGAAATGTGCAGTTAATGTGCTTCATAGCGAGCTACGTAACAACAACAACAACAACAACAATGAACGTAACGAGCTGTAAATTATAGGCAATCATTACGTGCCGCTGCAGTTTGTTGCTCCATTTTTCCGGTCAACTGGTGGCACCTCCTGTTATACACACACACAGAAACACACATACGAATACATTTATATATACGCTCTCGAGTAGCTGGTTAAAATCAAAGGCGGCAACGTTTCGTTTTTCCACTCATATTTTTATAATTTTTTGGTATATTTATTTTATTTATTTTTTTTATATTATTTTATTTATTTTTTTTTATATTATTTTATTTATTTTTTTTTATTTTTTGCTTTACACCTTGTGCCTAAAATGTTTTTTTTTTTTTGTGAAAACTCTAGAAAGCTGCTGTCTAATAATATGTGTGTCTGATCTTGTGTGTGTGTGTGTGAGAGTGCCATGAAACTAAATTTGTTTTTGCAGCTTGTTTGCCGACGCGTCGCGACGTCTTCCATATTTGTCTAGTTTGATATGTGTGTTTGTGTGTATGCAAACATCTACATCTACATCTATATTTTTTTGCGGCAACTGTTGCGCAGCGTCGCTGCCCGCTGCCCGCTGCAGCAGCCGCCGCCGCAAAGCTCAAGGTTATTGCCATAATCCATTTCAAGTGCAAATGTTGCACAGAATAAGCCGCAAAAGCAGCAGCAAAAGCGCCAAAGCGAGCGAGTAGCATATAAATGGAAATAGGCAAAAAAAAAAACGTACAAAAAATAGGCATAAAATGGCAAACTGGTCGCCGCTGCTTGCTCTCTCATTCTTCTCTCTCCCTATCTCGCTTGCGTTGACCTAGCGGGCTGCTTGCCTATGTGTGTGTGTGTGAGTGCGTGCGTGTGCATGTTAATGTTGGCGCCTGGATTAGTCTCTAGTCTCTTTGGCCACTTGCTTTGTCTTTATTTGGCATTAAATTTGAGCTCTTCGAGGTTGGCCTGGGCACTTGAACAGCTGATCGCACACAACAGCTTAATATCGATTAAATTACCAAGCCAATGTATTTACCGCAAATTACACGCTGCTCAAATGGCCATCGCATTAACAGTGTCTATGTGTGTGTGTGTGTATAGCAATTAAAATGCGCGTATAACAGCATTTAAACTGTAATACAACTTGATATGCTCTTGTTTAATATAGCTAGTTGTAGTACGCTTGAAATGTTTCAAGGCATGCGGCGCAAAATTTGTGTAATTAAATATGAAGTGAAATGTTATATTAGCATTCGCACTTGCTATCAGGCAAACAATACACATTAACAGCTTTTTTATCGCAATCATCAGTTATCGATTGCAATCATTATTGTTCTCTCGCTCTGGCGTGTGGGTGTTGTCAGCCTGTGCTGGGAATTTGGCTATTTTCCCGTCAGTTCTGACGTTTTACAAGCAGGCGGGATTAATTGTGGTATAGCGGCTGGCGGGAATTATAGCTATTATGAATGGCTTTTTTTTTATAGCGTGAACAAAACTTTTCCATGACAAAAAGTATCGAAAGATGCAAGAATAATATTAAAAATTAAAAAAAAAGTAAATAAATTAAATTCAATAAATAAATGAATTAAATTAAATAAAAAAATAAATTAAATTAAATAAATAAATAATAGTTGGAATAGAACCAAGAATTTTTTTTATAGCTATTTCTGGCTTTTATATTTTTGACTAGGGGGCAACACTGGCTGCCAGCCTGTTGTGCAGGAGGGCGCTACAAGTGCGCGCATGTGTGTGTTTATCTTTATCTCGCTCGCTCTTGCTCTCTTCAACATGACACTTAACTTTTGGTTTATTGACCCCAGTTGGAAATTTGGTTGGCTTTGATTTGATTTGCTTGGAGCGTCAATCAATTGGGTTAACAACAATTTGCTGCACAATTGATTAATGTAGTAAGCCGGGGCCAGCCAACCAACCAGCCAACCAGCCATCCAGCCAGACAGCCATTCAGCCAGCCACAAGCATCCACTTGACTTCGATTTGTGGCGCGATTCGTTTACATTTCATCAGCATTTTCAATGTTTGTTGCCGACTGTTTGGCAGCTGGTTAGAATTGTCATTCAATATTGTTGTGGCCGGTCTGTCCGGTTTTCACCTGGTCTACAGTCTTTCTTTCTATCTCTCTCTCTGCTCTCTGCTCTCCACACTGTTTTATTGAGCGTTTTATTCATAATTTTCTAGCTGATGATGTTGTGTTTAAATACAGTTAGTTCTTGTTTCTCTATTGCTGCTCTGATGTCGTTTGCTTTCTCTATTTTATACGTATTGTCAACCGGATAAGCGGCTGAAGATGTTAGTGTGTATATGTATGTATGTATGTGTGTAATTATGTAGCCATGTTGAAAATAGCTAAAGAGATTTCTAATAATGATTAGATTGAGAATGTTGAGTATAGAATGTGTTCATTGGTATCTTTGGCCAGGTTTAATAATGCTTTGTGTGCTATCGATAGCAGCATTGTTGGGGCTCAGTTGCCATGTCTCCCCTGCAAATATCTACTAATTATACACATTCACGAAGTGAAATGAGTATATTGGTTTTGGGCAATGTCCGTCTAGCTGTCCGTCTGTCCCTTTCGCCGCTATTGAAGCTTGAGGCTTGAAGTTAGCAAATATAATAAAAATACCCAGTAATTTTTACATTTTTGGAGCGTAAGCCTCCAAGTTTTACAGTTACATTATCCTAGACTGGTTTAATAATATTTTTCCCTCTCTTTCTCTCTCTCTCTCTTTGCAGCCGTCATTGTTTCCATCTACGAGGATCCTGTGCAGCCCCAGCAGGCCGCTTCCGTGGTGGAGAAACTTGGAGATTATCTGATTACTTGCGGGTACTAGAAAATAAATGAAAACAAAACAAAAAATATATAAAAGCAACAACAATTCAACAACATCAACACACACCAACAACAACAACAAATTCGCTAAGAAAACCGTAAAATGAACTAAATAACTAAACAAAAACGAAGAAAAAAGTAATTATTAATATTTAAATTTATGAGAAATGCCAAGAAAAGAAAATATATATATTTTTTGAGGTAATTGTGGTCAAACAGATTTGAAACTTGAGCAAAAAAAAAAACAACCAGAAAAAAAACACACAATGTCAAAAAATGTTTATAAACCATCCACAGCATCAACAACATCTTAATATTGCCCAAAAACACCTACAACAAAATTATAAATTTCTGCATTATTATATTTAAACATTTTTTGGTTCATACGATAAAAATAATAATAAAAAAAAAAACAAAAAAAAAACAAAAACAAACAAAATCTTAAACTCAACATAAGCTAAAAGAAAAACGTATTGGAAAGCATTTTGTAAGCAAAACAAGAAGAAGAAGAGAAGAGGTAGAGGAGGAAGAGGAAGAGGAAGAGGAAGAAGCAGCAACAAACGCAAAGCAACGCAGGCAAAAATTTTTGAATACTTTTTTTGTACAGCAGTTTAGTACACAAATATATATACACCGATCTAAAGAAACATACACAGAGACTAAATGAGAGTGAGTGAGAAAAAGATAGATGAGGAGGAGGAGGTGGAGGAGGAGAGGGTAACAGAAACACAGAATATGGAAAAGAGAAAGGAGAAAAGAGAAAGAAAGATAAGTCAAGTCAGTCAAACACACATACACACACACACACACACACACACACAGATAAATAACAACCAATATAAATATATATATATTTATATATGTAAACTATTTGGAGAACCATGAAGCTCTATTTTTGTGGCAGGGAAGATACATACACAGAAGAAAATAAATAAAAACAGCCGCGCAGTGTGGGTTAGGCAATTTTTTATACCAGAGAACTTTGAGAATATTTGTGTAATATTAAAAAGAAAGAAAAACAAAAAACAAAACAAAAAAAGAATATAAACATTCTTTTAGCCATATTTGAAATCTATGCTCATCATTGGGAAAGTTTTAGTGAAGGATAGAAGAAGAGGAAGAAGCAGAATTCCAACAACACGCACACATATGCCGTTTTCCAAACCGTCTCATCTAGCCATACATATATAGCTTGCATACATACATACATACATACACACACATATATATATATTTGGACACTAGCGCGCCATTTGCTGTCTCTCTCTTTGTATGCGCTTTACATGTTTGTAATTTTGCAATATTCATTAAAAAAAAACTACCATACCCTACACATTTATCGATAAACGATAAACGGCAATGGACGCGCGATTCGCACGCTGTGCAACACTGAACGCCTTTGATTTTGAATGCGCTCGCGCGCGCTTTTACAGGATCTTTGCTGACAAGAATTTGGCAATTCAATTCAATTTTTGCCATTCACACACACACACACATTAACATGCATGCAAATTATAATGAAAGTAAAATCAAATCAAATATACAAAAAAAAAAAAAAAAACAAATTTAAAAACTACTTAAATCATACATTAAATAAATGGCTTTTTATGTTAGTTAAACAAAAGTCCCAACATTTTTCTTTTTCTCCATCAAAGCGTCAAAATTCATCAAAAAAATTAAAAAAAAAAAAAAATGAATGCATAAATATTAAATATATAATATAAAAATTAAAAAAAGAAAAATGCAAAAAAAAAGGAAATGAAAAACCATATATAATACGATACTTTAATACTATTGAAATAAAAAACGGAGCATGGCAAAAATCCTGTTCATAAAAATGATAAAAAAATTTGTTTTTTTCTTTTAAATATAAAATTAGTCAGAGAACATTGCAGTCGGGCGCAACAGAAGAATACTGAATACTCATTCACGCCAATATATATTTAATATATATGTATATATAATTTATTCACAGATTTTTATAGGCTTGTAGCAGTAACTCACGTGCCAAATTTAGGCTTTTTAGCTCTAAAACTGTAGAAGATACGGCTTTAGCCGATTTATGGACGTAGATATATCCGCCATATGTTTTTGATCTTGCGTTGTCAACGCGAGTATATAAATAAAATTTCAAAATTTTAGCACTTGAACTAGTAGTCTTTCTGAGCTATCGGAAAATGCAATTGCCGATTTACCACGCCCCTGTCCCTATTGGGCGTATCGGGAAGAGCTTAATGCTTTAATAGACGAGAGCATACACGAGTATATATTCCAAATTTCAAGTCTCTATCTTAAATAGCGGCGAAATGGTTTGAGTTCAAACGAACAGACGGACGGACAGCAGGACGGACATTGCACAAAACCAATATACTCATTTCACTTCGTAAATGAGCAGCTGGGCCAATGTCTTGGCTTTTTGGCTTTCGATTGCGAATCGATAGTTGAATGAACTCTGCGCTATCAGTGGAAAGAAATCTTTAAGCTATATACTGGAGTGAGCTCTTTGTGTTCCTTCTTTTTTTTATATATATATATATATATTTTGTGAAATTGATGAACTTATTTTTAAATTCAATGTCTGACGCAATTGCGCAATTATTTTGCAGAAATAATATGCATATAGAAATATTTTTTGCATATTTTCGTATATATTTATTTATTCTTTTTTTATTGTACATTTTCTCACAGCAGCTGCTTTGCGCCTCAGCAATTGACATTTTCAGCATATTTCGGTTTTTTTTTTCACAGTCTTCTTGGCCCGCAACATTGACCCAAATTAGAAATTCTTTTAAACACCAGCGCGAAAATCTTCGCACATCTTTTTTTTTTTTTTGCCACTTTCGCTTTTGGATGAATTTCTCGTTTGGGTGAAAATCAAGTTTTTTTCTTTTTTCTTTTATCGATTGCACAATTAATCAAGACATATTATTAGCTATTTTTGTCAGTGTGACTGGGTCGAACTTTTTTTTTCTATTATTATTTTTTTACCCATAGCAATTTGTGACTCGTGTTTGTCGCTTTGTTTTTTTTATATAGCTCTAACGGCAGCTAGAAATCAACACAAACATTAATTCATTTAATAAAATATGCTAATTTTTTGTTTTTGTTTTTTTTTATACTCATTCACAAAGTGAAATGAGTATATTGGTTTTGTGCAATGTCCGTCACGCTGTCCGTCCGTCTGTCCGTCTGTCCGTCTGTCCGTCTGTCCGTCTGTCCGTCTGTCCGTCTGTCCGTCTGTCCGTATGAACGCAAACCATTTGCACAGTTTTGAAGCTAGAGAGTTGAAATTTGGAATATATACTCGTGTATACCCTCGAATTATAAAGTGTCAAGATTTTCCCGATACGCCCACTAGGGGCGTGGCAAATCGGAAAATGCATTTGCCCATACCTCAGAAACACTACTTCTAGAAGTGCTAGAGAGTTGCAATTTGGAATGTAGACTTGTGTTGACAACTCAAGTTGAAAAAGCTATGGCGGATATATCTACGCCCATTGGGGGCGTGGCAAATCGGGTAAAACTGTATCTTCTACAGTTTTAAAGCTAAAACGCCCAAATTTGGCATGTAGGTTACTGATACGATCCTATGAAGATCGACCAAAAATCTATATATCCACGCCTACTAGGGGCGTGGCAAATCGGATCTGACTATATAGTGATTTTCCAAATTCTGTAATATTTTGAGCACTATTGATGCTAGAGACTTGAAACTTGGTATATATACTCGGGTTGACAACCCAAGTTGGAAAAGATATGGCGGATATATCTACGCCCATAGGGGGCGTGGCAAACCGCAAAAGTTTGTAGCTCCTACAGTTTTAGAGCTAGAAGCTTCAAAATTGGATGGTAAGTTACTGGTGAGCTCCTCTATCGATGCGCTAAAAATAAATTTTACGCCCCTTATGGGGTATGCCCGGCTAAAAAATACCCTGTAATTTTCGCATTTTTTGAGTGTAAGCATCCAAATTTCACACTTACGTTACCCTTCACTACTTCTAAGAACTGGCCAAAAATTATATGTCTACGCCTACTGGGGGCGTGGCAAATCGGGAAAAACTATACGTTTTTCCGATTCTCAGTGAGAAAATCAGAATTATATACAGATATTACTGCTGATCTCCTCTATTGATTTCCAAAAAATTATATATGTACAAACCAATTGTGGGCGTGGCAATGGGCGTGATCTGTGGGGGTGTGAATGAGTATCCCGCAGTCGGTAGCGCCCGACTGCAACGTTCTTACTTGTTTTTAACTGACATTTGTAATTTGTTACGTCTTGAATGCGCCTCAATAACAAATAATGCGGATTCGGCCTTGCATATATATATATATATATTTTTATTTTTTTTTGATTTATTTCAAATTGGAATTTGAAATTCAATTAAAAGAAACGGATAAATCGTTTTTTTTGCAGTGTTTTCTCTCCACTCTGAGATAACATAAATATATCTTTAATTT
Organism: Drosophila nigricruria; assembly: GCA_037075265.1. Taxonomy (NCBI): domain Eukaryota; kingdom Metazoa; phylum Arthropoda; class Insecta; order Diptera; family Drosophilidae; genus Drosophila; species Drosophila nigricruria. The sequence goes on along the minus strand of JBAMCI010000196.1, from coordinate 8,134,019 downwards.
CTTGATATTTGAAATTTAAATAAAATAAAAAAAAGTTAGTTAAAATTGGTTCAGTGTATATTTATTTTTATTTTAATTTTTGTTTAATGTGCTTTATTTCCCTTAAAAATTTATTACATTCATATAAACCTTATGGTACAAAGTCATTTTTTACAGCGATTTTCATTAATTGCTTTTCAACTGAGATATATTTTTTTAAAGTATATTTATAAAGATCTCTCATGTCGATATTAATTTCTATAATTTTTTTAAAAATTTATTTATTTAATTACAATTCTAATTTTATTTATTTTTAATTAAGAAAAATTAATATACAAATAATATATATATACTATGTGTACATACCATATATACAAATTCTTGGGGTCTATAGCATTTATGATCTTTATTTCTTACATTTCCCTAATATCAATAAAGATTGATATTTAACTTAGTTATTGAGCCATTACAATAACTAAGTTAAAATATCAATCTTTAGCGATATTAGGGAAATGTGATAAGATCGTAAAAAATTACATTTCAAGTCTTTAATTTTGGTAGTTATCGAGATCGTTGCGATTTTATAGACAGACAGATAGACGCACGGACGGATGGACAAACGGAAGATCGACTCGATGGACATTGCAAGATCGAATCGACTCACTGTTTTGCTCAGGAATATGTATACTTCATATATATATATATATATATATACTTTACCTTTTAAAGTATAATACATATACTTGATAATAAGTATATATACTTTATAATATATATATACTTTAGCTACGTTTCTTTTTGCTTTCTGTGTGTTTGTAAATCGAAGAGTTTATTTTTGTGGACGGACAGTCCTTGTTGTCCCTCCGTCTGTCTGTATAATCGCAAATCATTTCGTCTCTAGAGACTTCTAATTTGGTGCTTATACTTGTTGATACGTTCAATAAGGTGTGACAGATCACGTAATACCAAATCTTCTCCTCTTTTGACAAATCGGAAAAAAAACTTTGGAGCTTAAGTCCCAAAATAGGACAGTTACCTTACTGAAGTTGCCGCCTTTGTGATTGATAAAAAAGATTGGAATAAACTATATATTCCTGAGTTCTTGATAAACCTGAGTTTAGCTTAATCTATACATATGAATATTCGCAAATCCGAATACAATTGACACTTGCTGTTTGGCTGTGAACGTGTATTATGCCGCCGGACGCTGATCCGGCCCTGTTCTAAGATCTTTATTAAAAGATACACTAACCGCATACAGATATGTACATACATTCAACACATTAAAAATTATATATACAAAAAGAAAATAGCTTCACTATACTGAATTTAGGATACACACTACTAGACATTTTGTTGGCGAGATGACGTTTAGTCTCTCAGAAACCAGTTTGCCCCTCCCAGACGCGCAACTGCTCCACGGATAGCCAAAAGAGGACCGACCAGGGCCCCAGCCTTAGCCAGCAGGGTATTAGACCCTTGTACAGGTTAAGGAAACCCTCCTCTCTGAGCAATTTCATAATGCAATCTATCGAATTCTTATAGTAGAGGCCTTTGCCCTTGTCATCAGTGGGCTGATTCATCATGCGCGACTTAATAACATCTGCCGGATTGCTGAGCACACTGGCCACTAAACCGGCAACCATTGATGACGCTAAGCGCAAAGCGAAACCCTCACTCATGGCAAAGCGTTTCTTGAGATTGCGTTTGCATAGATCATAGGCGCCAACGTCTCCGGCGGTCATGAGGCAGGCGCGCATGCAGCTGGGACCGACGCCACGCCACATGCCGACCACACCGGCCGTCCTATAGATGGACTTTAGCACATTAGGAAAGTTGGTGGTGCGCGGCGCCAGGCCCAATAGTTTCCGCCTACCCTCCATTTGCATGCGTACCTTGGCTATGTCGAAGGGATTGGCCAACGCTTGGGCTATACAGCCGGCGGCGCTTCCGCACAGAAAGGCATGATGGACGCGTATGGACTCCTGCTTCTCGCTATCGACATAGATGTAGCGTCGTCGAAATATATCGTAGAGCATCACGCGCATCGAATTGAATATGAAATTCCGTAGTACCATTGCCGAGAAGCCGGCATACAGGGCCTTGGGTCCCTCCTCGACCGCAATCCCATACAATGTCTTGAACATTCTGCGCGGCTTTCCGCCCGTCTTCTTCTGCTCCTCGCCATACACCTGCATCCGCGTCTTGCCCACATCAAGCGAGTACATACACGCCTCCGCAAAGTTGGCGCCAATGAAGGTGTTAATATACAACCTGAGTAAATTTTTGAAATTGATCTCTTCTTGAGAATTGGCTATCAGATGGACATTTCGCTTCGACTGCATGGGCTTCAAATGCCAATAATCATCCTCATCCCTGTTCATTATTTATATTTAATTTGGAACTAAGAACTTTATTGCAATCAAACGATACGATATAAATAATTTTGACAAGAGTTACTAAGTAGAGAATAGAATGTCACATAGTATAATAATTGCCCGTAGCATACTAATTTAGATTTAATAGGCCTCATCGCCCCGCATTCTACGAATTTGCTCAAAGGTTGTCCAGAATATAAGGGTCCATGGACCGATGCGCAGCCAGTAGGGAAAGAAGCCTTTGTACATAGCAAAAAGTCCTTCCTTCTGCACCAGCTTTCGGAAACAATCGATCGTACCGCTGTAGTGGACGCCCTTGCCACTCGGGGCGACCGGCTGATTCATGATTCGCGACTTGACGACATCCATTGGAGTGCTGAGAACGGCGCACGCAAAGCCCGCTATCATCGCACCCATAAACTGAATCCTCCGATCGTCGGGCATATCCAGAAGAATCATCATCTTACGTTTGCTAATATCGTAGACACTAATATCGCCTGCAAGTGAAATGAGATCAATTAGGCATCAAAAACTATATTCTCTCTATCAAGTACTCTAGCAAAACTGCAATTTTCCTTAAGAATCTTATTTCATATATAGAAAAAGGGAGAAGAAAACAGATCCTTGGGGACCATGGAATCCTGGGGTCCAGACTCTTGTCTTATTAGATTGATTTTGAAGTCCTAAGATACTAAGCTCAACTCAACTAATATTGAAATTTTCTTGATTTATGGTTTGATCCGCATTTTAGTATAATTTGTAATGAAGAAATCCTCAACTCAAAGACAGGGAATACCCTTGATCATTACTGCCCAATATTGAACTCATGGGAATATCCTTACTATTCGTAGTCGTTTTTGGTTTAATTTGTAAAGAATTTCTTAATTCAAAGACATGGAATATCCTTACTATTACAATTATTGGTGCTCTATACTGGATTCAGGGGTAGGGAATAACCTTACTACTCCTAACCCTATTTTGTCCTATACTAGACTCATGGATTCAGGGAATACCCTGACCTATCTGGTTTCATTTTGTAGATAAGACAGGGAATACCCTTACTATTCCCATCGCTTTTGTTTGGCAATTTCGGAAATCAAAGAGAGGGAATAGCCTTACTATTAGGACTTCGTTATAAATACTCGATGCAAGATTCATGAACAGGGAATATCCTTACTTATTCTTATCTTTCCGTTACTCAGCTACTTAGTTGGTACATCCCCATTTGATTCTTGGACAAGGTATGTCTTTGCTATTCTCTACTGCTTTGGCACCTGCTGCCACTTACCTAACGTCACGAGGGAAGCACGCAACGCATTTGGGACGCAGCCCTTCCAAAGGCCACGTATGCCACCCGTTGTGTAGAAGTAGTTTAGGGCCTGCACTACGTTTTTGACACGTGGCGCTTCGCCCAGTGAGCGACGACCGCTCTCCATTTGCATTTGCACCTTGACCAGATCAGCGGGCGAGGAAATGAAGTTGGCGAGTCCGCCGGAAATCATGCCGGCGCAGCCACTACGAATGAATGTTAGCTTGGGCTTGCCGTCCTGATCGGTGATGATCAACGCATCGCGCAACGTATCATAGAAATACATCTTCATTCCGGTAAACATGGAGTGACGGAAGAACATGGCCGAGATCCCGCCGTAGACGGCGAACAGTCCCTCGTTCCGTATGATACCGAGGGCAGTGCCTAAAGTGCCAGTCCGCTTCATAGTCGAATACTGTTTGTTTGCCTTCTCGCCCTGGATGTGCATGCGCGTCTTCATCAGATCCAGGGGAAAGCAAAACAATTCGGGAATCCATGCTGATACCACAGATGTCAAATAGAGCTCCACAAACGGAGTTCTTGTATTGGTGGACAGATATGATAATCTTTCTTTGCTTTCCGATTTCGGCGCCTTGTCAGCGGCCAAGCATTCCTTTGGTAATATTGATCGGGGTTTATCATTCATATTTAGAAACCGCAATATATAAAAAAAATATATAAAAATATGAAAATAAGAACTAATACTAGAATTTCGTTATATTTATGTATGTGATATGGAAATTTATTTTAAGTGTCAGGCATAATAAGTATTACAACAAAAAAAAAACAAACAGTCAACTATCTAAGCAAAATTATTTTTTGTTTCATATATTGTCATGACGGATATATATATATATAGGGCTGACTGATTGAACCATTTGTTGAATGGGCGAATGGAGCTGCTCTTAAAGTAGTCCATGTACTGGAGCAGCAGGAATCCTTATCAAGATTTATGTGCAGTTTAAGTCTGGAGTAAAGATTTTTCACTGAAAATTATTGCAAATATGATTTATTATAATTTTTATTTATTAATATTAATTATTATAATTCATTATTATATAATTCTAAATTAATTCTGATTACTGTACAATTTGTTTTACCTCTTGTTAAATTGCAAAGCGAAAAAATTTACATTTTGATTAAGTGACTTAAAATTGCTTAACTTATTTATGGTGTCCCATTTCGCTGGTTCATATCTATAAAATGACCCAAAAAAATAAAGGTAACAAAAAAACAGTTAAAATTGGTATCGTAGGGAGTATGCACTAGATAATACCCTGGACTGAGCAAAAACTGCAATTTCCATTTACTGGCACAAAAATCCCTTTCTTTGTTGCAGAGGTATTTTTGTTTCTAAATATCCCTTAACAATTATTTTCTCTTCGAAAAGGTAAATTTTCAGTTTCTTATTACAATTTATGTCAGTGTGCGTGCATGTGTACGCTGTGCCAATTAGCGAATTAGCGAAGAGTGCTCTCAGAGACAGAGAGTGCAAGCAGAGAGAGTTATGCAAAGAGTGGACAAAGAGTGGATCGCAATTTGTTGTTGTATTAGTTGCTGTAGCTTGTGATCCTATTATTATTTTGTGTGTACAGCATGTAGCAGTTACTTGCAGGGAGAGAGAGAGAGAGAGAGAGAGATACACAGCGAGAGCATTCATGCGTATGCATCAAATCAAATGTAGCTTGCGTTAATACCAATGCGCTAATGCTTTTGATCCCGTTGCCTAATGCTGAGCAGGCGCCGACAAGGAGCGTGCTAGTGCATGGAGTGAGAGTGCGAGTTAGATATGTATGCAAGTTGAATTATGGTTGCCGAGTGAGAGAAGACTTTAGTGTGTGCGTGTATGCCACTTTGATCGGCTAAGTTCTGTACGCGTGTCTTTTGCTGTTTATCTATGGAAGTTAAATTATCAATGTTGCGATTAGTTAAAGTCGTGCGTGTGTGTGCTAAAATTCAATATGTCAATTTTTAAATGATTTCCCAAGCAACATGTATGTACGTACATATGTATATATATTATACAATTTTTGCCGTAGAGCGTTTTCACTCATAGCAAAATGGCGCATATTTGCATTTGCATTTGATCCACATTTGATCCACATTTTCTGCTTAGGTAGAGAGCATGAGTGAAAGGGAGCTAAGACAGTTAAGAGAGTTATGCAAAGCTTTTTCTTAAATATGTTGAAGTCGTCTGAGCAGAAGCTGCCCTATTTATACGTAAGCTGCTATATTTCAAACATTTGCACTAGATTATTATACCCCACGGTGGCAATTTGTAGTGGGTAAATGGTATAAAAACTATAGGCGATAAGGTAGATATGGCAAATTAAAAAAAAAAGAACGAAGAACTTGATGACGATGACATTGCACGCTACAACGACCGCGCCCAAAACTTAAGATAGGTGGGCTGAGTTGGTAGGGGGGCGACGCCGTGGGGTGGTTGCATAAACTGCTTATTGAAAATAATGATGATTAGGATGTTTGTGTTCGTATGAGTGTGTTTGTGTGTGTGTGTTTTAGTGTGTGCCAACACATGTTGTGCTGCCGTGCAGGCTACCCTCGATATGCGCCACGTCCTCGACTTGGGTGCGGTTCCCAGCCAGTTAGTCAGACCGTCAGCTAGGGGAGTTGGCCATAGAGCCAGCCACTTTGTCTATGCCGCCACCGTCGTCATCGTCGTCGTTGTCGTCTCACTTGCCGAATGAGTAAATGAGTGAGTAAGTGGCGCTGTCAGTCAGTCAGACAGACAGCGCAGGCACAAAAACAAACGCAGCAGAGCACGCGCCCATACATATTACACCTATATATTAGCGAAACTGGCGTTTCCTACTGCCTTGAACTCGGCTGCTTCGCTGCGCTGTTACCTCCGTACCTCCCTCCCTCCGTCCCTTCCTGCCTCTCTCTCTCAGAAGAGTATTTAGCACTTTTGTTAAATGAAAGCGACGTTTTGTGGTCGGGTGCGCAGAGGGGTACGACAGGCTCAGCTCAGGGGGAGCTGTTTAATTTGAAATTCCCGACACACGTACGATTTATATATATGTCTGAGCAAATTGCTAGATGAGCTGCTCAGCTTGCTTACTCATATACCCGCGCATTCGACTGCTTTTGGCTGCTGCGTCAGGTCAGTTTATGCTTAACTATAATAAACTTGAATGAAATCCAATACGCTTTGACCAACTGACCAATTTGACAAGCACTGAACAGAGCTATCTATATATCATATATATAATTATCTGTATATACACATGTCTCGCTATATCTGTATATCTGTAATGTTGACTGGACAAACTGAACGGTAATTTGAGAGTTTGTTGAACTGCAACACGCGAAATTGAAGTGCGCTAAAAAGTTGCTATAATCAGCTGAAATTTCAAATTAATGTTGAATGTTTAATGAAAGAACTATAATAAAGAAAGAGCTGATGGACTTTTGGCTTAAGACAACGGATAAATGCACTGTAAATTGAAAAAATTTTTAATACATTTTAAACTAAATATGAAAAAAAAAGATTTATTAAAAGAAATATTTAAATAAATATTAAAATTAAAAAATAAATAAATATTAAAATAAATTACAAAATAAATTATAGTAAAAATACTAAAATAAATATTATATAAAATAAAATAAATGTGAATATAATAAATAGTAAAATATTATACATTATTTTAATATCGTTCTGAAAAGCTAAGTCTCAATATTATAGAATAGTACTTAGCACTATAAGATCTACCAGAAACATCCATAAATTTTAAGATATATTTATTCTATATTATAGACATGAACATCAAGGTATTTCCGTAAACCTGCTTAACTTTATCATATTATATGATCATAATTTCCGATCTATTTATTTCATATTATTTATTTTATATTTTATTTGTATATTATTATATACATCAAACTCAAGATATTATTGTTAGCCTGTCAAGAGGTAAGGACTATAATCTATACCAGAAACATTCATACAATTTTAGATCTATTTATTTTATGTTATATAGATAAAGAATAAAGTTTTCTTACGGAAACAACTTTATGTTTCCGTAAGAAAACATTATTCTATGTTATAATACATCAACATCAAGTTGTCTTAGCTAGCCAGCTTGACTATATCACATTATAGTGTAATGAATCCATATTGAACCCTCCGGTATAGGTTCGGACAATATGTACAGCTTTAAAGGTTTTTATTCAGTGTTACGAATTTCGAGCGAAAGAAACTCCAATTACCTGTGCAGCACAAAAGGCTAAGACAGAAGACAGAAAAACGGGGAGCAAGTGAACCAGAAGAAGAACTCTATTTGCGCAAGATTACATAGAATTCTGTGGGTGAGTCGTGGGAGTTTCAGGTTCCCAGCCATAGGGAATATTTAACCTCTTGTAAGAGCTCTCTTTGATGATTGCGACACTTGCAGAGTATAAAAGCAGTGCGCCCAGCAGCAACGGAAGTTAGTAAACGGAAGCAATGGTCAATTATTCACAGCACTTGAAGCTGCTGCTGCTGCTGTGCCCGCTGGCACTTGGGCTGGCCCAAGAGGAGCCGGCGCAACAACAACAGCTGGAGGCGCTGCATCGCAACAAGCGTACGTTGACCACAATTTGTGTGGAGATCAAGCCGAGTGGACCACAGGAGGAGCCCTATTTCATGTGCAAGGGCACCGACTTCTCACGTGGCGGCACTCAAGATCAGCCGCAGAAGCAACAACAACAACAACAACAACAACAACCCATTCAAACTTATCAACAACAGGCAGAACAACAACCACAATATGCTCAGACGCCGTTTCCATCGTTTCCCAGCTTTGGAGCTGGGTTTTTTCCAATCGGGCCCAACTATGACGAGCCAGCGCCCAAGGCAACGCCAGCGACGACATATTCGAATCAGGCGCCAACTGCTGAATCCCATTTTGGATCCACTGCTGCTACCTATGCACCTGCGCCTGCTCCGCAACCATATGGCATGCCAACAGTTCATTACCCAGGTGCAGGCAGCGCAGCAGCAGCTCCACGCGGAAATGCAGCAGGCACACGCCCAGCGACCACGGCCCCTACATATGCTGATGCAGCAGCTCCGAAATCGCCGGCAACTGCACAGGGAGCGCCGCTACCAAAACCGCAGCCTTCAAGCGGCCAAGCGAGCCATGGCCAGGGCAATGCCTATGATGCGCTAGTCGGCAGTCGCTATCATGTTGGCATGGGTGAGGATGTGCTGGCCGTGCCCGATGTAGGCTTTCGGCAGGAGGAGTTCAATTTGCAATACAGACAGCCCGTTGCTGGCAGGGACCCAATGGTGGGCGTTGCACCGCCCATGGTTTGGATGCCACTGATGCAGACGCAGCTCCAACAGCCAACAGCTGCACCTCAACCGCCTCCGTATTACGATGATCCGATTATGCGTACGTTCTATGCCAGCTTGGAGCAGAATGAGCCGCAGTTGGGACAGGCGGCGCCGCCTATGCAGCAGGCAGCACCTGTGGAGACCCCACCCACTCCGGGATATTTGCCAGCCTATGCACAGCCAACGCCACCACAGATGCCACCTTCACCACCACCACCAAGTCAGCCCACTTACAATGCCAACCCGAAGAGTAGTTCCGCTTTGGCCTATGGCCAAGCCGCGTCTGTTGATAGCAATGTCTGCAATTCATGTCCGTGTCCGACGTCTTCGGACTCCACTGCTAGCTACAATACGCCCGCTCAGTGCCCCAGCTATCAGCCTGTGATCATAGCCATGCCCTGCTATGGACAGCAACAGCCCACACACTATCTGGCTGTGCCTGGCTCAGGGCCGGGAGCTGCAGCGCGTGACTCTTTGGTGGGCAATCCCTTTGGAGCACCATTCGGATTGGGTGGACAATTGGGCTCACCCTTTGGCCTTAATCAACAGGTTGCGCCGCCTTTTGGCTTGGCATCGCCTCATGTTGGATCTGCTTTTGGACTGGGGCCGCCTGCTGGCTCTGCCTATGGGATTGGAGCTCCTCAGGTTGGCTCATCTTTTGGCATTGCTCCACAAGTGGGTGCACCATTTGGCATGGCGCCAATACTGAATCCCTTTGGTCCGTTCGGCAGTCTGAATCCATTTAATCCTTTCAATAGAATTCTGGGAGCTCCAGTACCCACGACTCAACAGCCTAGACTGCGTCTCTTTGGTGCTCCCGAGGAGAGCTCGACCGCATCAGCCACAACAGCAGCGCTGCCCAAAGTCCTCGCTGTGAGCTTCTCCAGCAGCACCACCAAAGCACCAACTACCAAAGGCAGCGTGCAACCAACTGAATCAATTGTGGGCGCCACCCATGAGGGAGACACCGATGAAGGCGAAGACGAGGAGGACGAAGAAGATGAAGATGAGCATGATTCGCATGAGAGCACTGAAGCGCCAAATTCTGCTGTTCAGGCTGAAGATGTTGCTGCTTCTGTTGAGGATGAGGTATCCCAATCTTCGGGTTTGGACAAGAATCTTAATGCCGAACAGCTGATAAGTATGGGAGAGGCAAAACTGAAGGCCGACAAGCGCAAACGTCAAAATTCACGTTACGGCAGCAAGAGTTCCCACAAGCGTAAATATCTTCAGCGTTTGTAGATCTTAACTTAAGTTTTATTAGTATAAGTTTTCACACTGTGCAAAATCTAAATATCAATAAAACTAATTAGTTAAATTACTTCAAAAAAAGAGTTGTGTGCGTTCATAAAGATAAAGATAGTTTATTGACTTGATGGCACTAAATCATTTACATAGTCTAAAAGAAATGGCTGAGAATCATATGATCTTCAGCAGGTCCTTAGTCTGCTAAAAATCCTTTATAAATCTTAAAAGCTCATTGCTAATTTAAGATTAAAATAAGTTGCTTCATAATATTTGAGAGTTTTTAAATATTTTCAGAAAACTTTTGGATGATTATGAACATATGAATTGAAATTCAAAAAGTATGGGTAATTCTGATATTTGATTTTTTTGGCTACTTATATTCGACTTTCTTTATGTTGGTTGAGGATTAGTATCTCTTATTCCTTATTTATGCCAATGAGTTAGGCACTTTTGAATATTCAGTCAGTTTTTGACAGTTATTTTGCTATGATAAACAATAATTGAAAAGAGATTTTTAAAATTCAATTATTTTTTATATAAATAAATATATATACATATGAGAAACTGGAATCATATTTGTGCATGCTGTTAATTTATATTGTCTAAGGCAGAGATTTCTCCAATTAGCAATGAATATAATTTATTCTGTCTGCAACTTTTATATATATAACTTTTTACACAATACCCATTGAAAACAGCTTGAAGTGGGCATGATGATTATGAGCATATGAATGTAACGGGCAGAAGAAAAGCTCGTTAAAAACAGAATTGTAATTTGTGAATGGGTGCTCCTCAAAAGATTTTATTTTTAAAGAAAATATGCTTTTAATCGGATCTAGTCCTAAGACAATATCTATGAGCAAAGTAAATATATATGTTCATTTTAGACACACTACTTAAACTCAGTTTAAAGTTAGCTTAATCACATTCTGTTGACTATACCCATAAACAATATTCCTTATCTACAGGGTATCCACTAGCTGTTCACTTGCCTCTAAGCCATTCTTATTTAATTTGAGTCTACTCTTTGTGCTCGATCGGAGTCTACCAAGTCAATGGTTTATTTGACGCCCAGTTTATTGCCGATGAATAAGCCAATGGCCACTTAAGGAAGTATTTTATATAAATACTTGTGTACATATTTATTATGCACTTTGCTTTTTTTTTTATACATTTTCTTTGATGTATTATATACTTCCGTTGGGGGTTTTTGCGCATTTTGCCTTTACACTGGCGCACGTCTCTATAGCAGCTACGCTTCACGGACCAAACAGGAACCTATTTACTTGCTGGCAACGCGTCGAGCCCAGTCGAGCTCAGCGATTAGCTGCAATCTGCTGATTGCTCATGTTAAGCACGTAACACAATTTAAATAAACAAAAACGAAACTAAATATATATAGAGAGATATATGTATATATAGATAAATAAATAAATATATATATAATATAAAGCAAATTTAGGCTTCGAGTCAATGTACCTCGACAATTGTCCAAGCTCTTGGGTTGAGTAAGCTTTGACCAGAATTGGCACAGCTGTTGCGATTGGGTTTCTACTAACCGGGTTAGAACACATCCATTGCGAAATTCATGACAAACTCAACGATTCTTCATGTTCTTGATTAATATTATCCAAAATTAAAGCTAATGAAATGGAAGGTGGAAGTTCTTATACCCTATAGATATAAGATATGAGATATGAGATATGAGATATGAGATATGAGATAGGAGATATGAGATATGAGATATGAGATATGAGATATGAGATATGAGATATGAGATAGGAGATAGGAGATATGAGATATGAGATATGAGATATGAGATATGAGACATGAGATATGAGATATGAGATATGAGATATGAGATATGAGATATGAGATATGAGATATGAGATATGAGATATGAGATATGAGATATGAGATATGAGATATGAGATATGAGATATGAGATATGAGATATGAGATATGAGATATGAGATATGAGATATGAGATATGAGATATGAGATATGAGATATGAGATATGAGATATGAGATATGAGATATGAGATATGAGATATGAGATATGAGATATGAGATATGAGATATGAGATATGAGATATGAGATATGAGATATGAGATATGAGATATGAGATATGAGATATGAGATATGAGATATGAGATATGAGATATGAGATATGAGATATGAGATATGAGATATGAGATGTGAGATATGAGATATGAGATATGAGATATGAGATATGAGATATGAGATATGAGATATGAGATATGAGATATGAGATATGAGATATGAGATATGAGATATGAGATATGAGATATGAGATATGAGATATGAGATATGAGATATGAGATATGAGATATGAGATATGAGATATGAGATATGAGATATGAGATATGAGATATGAGATATGAGATATGAGATATGAGATATGAGATATGAGATATGAGATATGAGATATGAGATATGAGATATGAGATATGAGATATGAGATATGAGATATGAGATATGAGATATGAGATATGAGATATGAGATATGAGATATGAGATATGAGATATGAGATATGAGATATGAGATATGAGATATGAGATATGAGATATGAGATATGAGATATGAGATATGAGATATGAGATATGAGATATGAGATATGAGATATGAGATATGAGATATGAGATATGAGATATGAGATATGAGATATGAGATATGAGATATGAGATATGAGATATGAGATATGAGATATGAGATATGAGATATGAGATATGAGATATATGATATAAGATACAGCTATATATATAGATATAGATATAGATATAGCTATAGACATAGATGATAGCCTTCTCTTCCGTATTTTGACTGTTTCCTACCAACAATATACCCAAGTAGCGAAGTCGTCTTTGGGCAGGGTATTTAAGTGCAAGTCTTGCACTTTTTTGGGTCACTTTGGACAGTGATTGTCCGATGCAATTGGAGCTTGTTCGAATAGTTGCAATTGAGAATTCGCGACGCGAGGTTAAATTTACAAACGTCAACGCAAAATGCACAATTCCTGGAGCTGTTTGATGGTGGCATTGCTCTGCTCTTGCTGCTGCCTTATTGGGTACGCGCAGGCGCTGCAGCAAGATGATGTTGGCATATCCAATAGCATTGCAACACCTGGACAGCCCTTGTACTACCTGATGGCCGATACGGGCTCCGCAGTGGGTCCCAATGTTGAACTGAAGCGTACGAATCGTTCGCTCATGAAGTGGTGGGACGATTTATTTGGTCAAACCAATTGTTGCAACGGCAACAACAACAATTTGCTTAACAATAATAACAATTTGCTTTATCCCAATAATTTGCCGCCCGCTTTACCTGTCATTCCGAACAATAACTGCAATGGTTTGCAACTGAATCAATTGAATCAACTGAATCAGCTGGATCCCTTTAAGCAAATGAAATTGTTCAAGAAACTGCCCGATCTGTGGGGCAACAACTGTGCTGGTCAGTGTGGCCAATGTGGTGGCCAGCAACCTCTGAACAACTATGCTTCACCACCAAGTCCTGGCTATGGCGGCGAAGGCTATGCACCACCAGAGCAACAGCAGCAGCAGCAGCCAGCGACGCCTGTTGACTACAACCCGGCACCAGCGCCACCTAGTGGCGGCTATGAGACGCCTAATCCCAGCTACGATGGTCCCGGTGATGGAGATGCTGGCTATGTGGCCCCAGCACCAGCACCAGCACCGCCACCACAAGCTGTCGAGTACGTGGCACCAGAGCCGCCTGCAGCCAGCTACGAGCCAGCACCACCTCCACCAAGCTATGAATCCGAGCAGCCTGCACCAGCACCAGCACCAGAGAGCTATAGCAAAGTGGAAGAGTATGCACAACCTGCCAAGACCTACGGAGGTGGGGCACAGCCACCACAAATCGTCTATCAACCCATCATTTATTTATCAACCTCGCCTGCTGATAAGGAAGAACTGGTCAACAAATTGAAGCAGCCGGAGCAAAGCTATGAGACGCAAACGGAACAGCCGGCACCACCTCCACCACCACCAGCACAGCCGATCTATGAGCAACCAGCGCCGGCACCAGTCGAATTGCCTACATATGCCCCAGCTCCAGCTCCAGCACCACAAGCACCACCTTGTAATGCACCCGCTTGTGCGGGCTATTTGCCCATTTTGGGCGTGCCTTTCTATAGCTACTCAACGGCACCTGCACCAGCGCCAGCTCCCGCACCAGCTCCAGCTCCTGCTCCAGTCTATGTAGCACCACTAGCACCACAACCAGCACCAGTCTATGCGCCCTCAGCTCCAGCACCACCAGCGCCTACCTATAGCTCCTCCTCTTGCCAGACGCCCATTCGATTGTCTTTGATTGATCAACCCTATCGCGTGGCACCCGAACTTTTCCAGGAGTACAACTATCGCTTGGCCCTGGCCGAAAGGAATAGATATAGTAGATGAATACTGGAATGATCATTGAGACTTAACTGTAAATAAAATGTGTGTAAATGCTGTTTGGATTGTTAGTTGATTCATTTACAAAATAGGTATGGTTTGGGGTGTGGTTAGTCGTGGCTTTGTTATTATGAAGATCTTAGGATCTGAAAGATAAAAAAAGTTATCTTTAGCTCTTAGACCCATCTATCATTAGATAATTGGTAAGTTATGTAGGAAGTTGGCATACTTTAAAATGTTGGTAATTATATAAATTATGTTTGGAATCTACAGTTTTTAAATGGAATATGATATGGTAAGATTTTATTGATACGATTGGCTAGAACTTTCATGGTAATGATAGTTTTTTTTGCAAAATATATGTGATATATAAGAGGCATATTCAACACCAATAAAGTTTACTTCTTGACGAGCTGACCTTCTTTAATATGATCTCAATATTCTTAGAGTTCTATGTAGGAAATTTGCATTAATCGACTCATTCAATGTTTTGAAGTAAGAGGTATTATATACTAACTTCGGCACGCGAAATGCAGCCTATTCAAAAGGTTATAAATTAGGTTTGCAGACTGATTCATACTACTTATAAAGAATAATATTAATATATTTACATATATTTATAAAATTATTGTATAATAAACTTGATTGTAATTGTGAAGATGATCGGTGCTGTAGAGCTGAGCTGAGCTGAGCTCAGACTACTTTCTATATTTATATGGAACATATGGATTGAATATTGAGATTTATACAAACGGTATATATTTTTCTTGTTTAACCTATATAGTAAATAAATTATGCTGAAACATAGAAAATATAGCAAAAAAAAAAAACAACGATATGATTTAGACAGGTTAAATAGAAACAAAGATTTTTTGTGTATATGTATTAATTTGTCAATACCAATTTAATTTCTTATTTTTTTGTCAAATTCTCTAAATAATTTTCTAATTTTTAAGATTTTTTTTAATATGTTTTTAAGCATTTCTAGCTTTCTTCAAGATCATAGTCACAGAACAATATATTTATCCTTTCTATAATATCTATAAATAACTCTTAGCTATTCATTTTTTTTAAATTTCCTAATCGAAGCTATTTGAGTTGAATTGAGTCTCTACGCAGACTCCCAGATAAATTTGTACAGTTGTGTGCTATGATGATTTCCGTTTTGTATAAACAGTAGTTGCTTATCGGCAAGGGTAAATACATATATACATATATACACATACATTTTGTCTGAGCTGTCAAGGTCCCGGATTGCCATCATCGGTTCGCATTTATCGCATATGTGCAGAGCCGATTTGTTACTCTGCTGCGTCTTCCTGTTATTATTGTGGCTCTCTTTTCATATATATGTATTTGTATGTTTATATATATACACGATGACGTTGGCAAGAATTTGAGCCATAATCGCCTCAGTCAGTCAGTCAGTTGGTCGCTGGCTGGTCTCCGTTTTCATTTCGTTTTCAAATTCAAATTCCATAACAAATTGCACAAGATAAACAGAGACTTCCTATGCGGGCATCGAGCATCGGGGCTATGAAATGCGATAACAGGCCCCGGGTAATGTACCAGAGCAGAGCCCCTGACCATGACCGTGACCAAGTGAAAGTTGCCTGCCGTTGGCATACACAGCCTGGCAACCAGAGCACCACAGCCATAGCCACAGCCACAGCTGAAGGCGGAGGCCTGCACTCAGCTGGTCATCAACGTCTTTTGTTTGTTACATTGTCTCACTTTGCATGTGGCACGCACTTCTTGCCACATTTAGTCAAAGACTTTGTCTTGGATCTAGGCCTGGGCGGGCGTTGATCGTTTGTTGAGGCATGCATCTCATCGGTACGAAGCGTGACGTAGTTTACATAATCTAATCGCCTGTTGAGTGAGCGGAAAATATGCTTAATAAATTAGCGGTTACTCTGCAGATGAAAGATCTAAGATCTTCACTTCTTGCTACGTAATCAGTGAACATGCAACGATCATGTCAAAGATCAAGGGAGTTTCTCTGATTCAATTGGTTGGCGCCTCTTGAATGATCTGTTCGTTTTCCTCTTAACTGCGATTGCAACGTGCGATGTCAGCACAGATCATTGAGTTCATTTGAGTTTCTCAAACAGATGTCATACATTTATCTTAACTTATGGTTTCATCATATTATTACTCATGAAACTATTCATTTTAGTTATTTATTTGTGATTGATTCATAAAGTTTATTATAAGAAATTTTTCTTTAATATTAAGTACATTACGAATTGATGATAAAGCAATTAGTAATTGAGGTAACAGAGAAATTTATAAAATTGGAAATATTTCAGTGATTTCATGAGGTTTTTAATAATAACACTTAAAAATCTATAAAATTGCTAATACTAATATAATAATAATAATAATAATAATAATAATAAATTTTAATATTATTTTATATAAATTAAAATAAGTATATTAATTGCATGAATTTACTTTAAGCTCTTATTCGAATTAGTTAATAATATAATTTATTTATCTATCATTATTTTATTTTATTCTTAAAGTTCAATGATTATAATTGATATATATAAAATAATAAGACTAGAGACTGGGAAGAGACTTTGAAATAAATACTCATGTAGACAACCTCCGACTAAAACATATAGTAGACATATTATTTTACACAGTTATAGATATTTGAGTCAAGCACAAGTGTGTTATTGTTTACCTCCTCTACAGAACAAGCAAAACATCATATATATGCATAGCTACTAAGGTAGTTGCAAATCGGGAATTATACTACATAGTTGAATAAATCTTTCTCTTATTTTGTAATCATATTCTAGCTTGAGAAATCAATCAATTAATAAAAATTAAATGTATATATTATTATTATATATTTTATATATAAGTATATTCCTTTGGACTAGCAGCACTAAAAATATAAAATATTATATATAAAATATTTAATAAAATCTTTAAAAAAACACATTTCTGTTGGGCTCTTTTATCGATTGAGTAAAGATTAAATATGTATATGTCTCTTTGGGGCAAATATTCCATGGCAAATTGAAAAAAAATTAAAACTTGTTTAGTTAGAATCGTCATGTTTTGTAGGTAGATTGACAGAAATGTTTTTGAATCGCAGTGGACCTAGCATAATAGTCATTTACTATTCAGCTTTCAGTTAGCTTAAAACCTGTGCTTTGATGGCTTAACGTTAATTTGTTATCTCCCATTACTAGTAAAATTTTAATGAATAAAAAAATGATATAAATAATATTAAATTAAAAAAGTTTAACCTCTGTTTAGACTACTATTAAGATTAGTGGGAAATGCATTTTTATAACATTTTATTATGTAAAGAGAATTATCAGACATTTTATGTATGGTGTTGTACATAATATATGGAAATAAATGCGGGTGCTCAAAATAAATATCAAATATATTTTAGTAATGATATAATTTCTTAATGCATATATGATAAGCTATAAGGTCAATTAAGTTGGTTTTCCTATGTTTTGCTGGCAGACTAGCAAGCTAAACTAACTAAATATATTTTATATGGCAAGAAAAATAACAATTTATTATATATACCTTTAATGTAACAAATAGGAAATATATATTTTATATTAAGTAATATATATTCAAGATTAAGTATAAAAAAAAAATTGAATCGAATTTACGGCAATGAATTTGCTACACGAGTAAAGTGATATCATTCTGAAAATGATATCTGAATATTCATTCTATATATTCATTCATTTACTAAAAAAGTTTCTCTCAATCAAATTTCAATTTTAAGAAAATTGATTGAATTTCTATTGCTTTTAACTGAAGTCATTTGGTTTAAAAGAACTTGTAAAACTAATAAAAAAATTATATTAAAATTAATCAAATATGTTTAAATAACAATAAAGATTAAAATAACTTAGTATGTCTTAAATAAATATATATATATATATAATAATAAAATAAAAGATTAAAGTAATTAGATAAAATTTTAATTTAATAACAAATAGTTTTAGAAAAAGCTAAAAGAATTTTGAGACATTTAAATCAGATATTCAAATTCTACATATCTTATTGATGTACAGCCAAATATAATATTCTTGAGAGAATCGATTGCAATGGATTTGTGCATCAGTTTCATTAATTTGACTCAAGGTGTCAGCTATAATATGAAGTTGTTCATTCAACAAAATATTATTAATCTAAATTAGTTTGTAATCAGTTGATTCGTTTATATCTCTAGACATGACTATCGCTAAGTTGTGTGTATTAAGTTATTAAGTGATCTCACAACCACTCGAGAATAGAGTTCAAAGAGCAACAATTGAGAGTGAGTGACTGACTGACTGACTGTAGCGCAGCGATACTCAAGATCAGGGATCTCTTGTCTTTACGAAAAACTACCCCACACTGATTTTCTCAGAAGCAGCGCCGCCGACTCTCAGGCATAATTGAGTGAGTGAGTGTATAAACAGAATGATCCTAAAAATTGAACAGCCACATAAACAGCAGACATGTGAAACAACATGTGTGCGCAGCTCTCTCTCTCTCCAAAAAGTGAGGGGGGCTGATCGATGATGTTGGCTGCTGCCTCGGCTGTAGCTGTTGCTGTTGCCGCTGGGCACTTGCAATCCAACCGCATGCGGGGTCTCAAAAATAGCGCCAATGTCGTCGACGCCAACGCTGATGCCAAATGAAGCGATCTTTATGCGCTGCCAAAAAGGATATATGAGCTTGAATATAAAGTTTGTATCAGACTACTAGATGTGCTTTAAACTTAATAAATGTATGAAATATTAAAATAAAAATTAATATTGAAAAAATACTTAAAATATTTTTGGCCTTATTGCCTGGAAGAGTATTGGACTTTCGGTTTGCTCAACGCATTTTCTCGCTCTTTGCGAGGCGTTGGACTGTAAGGGAGCTGCTAAGTCCGGGTGCTACATACTCACTATCCAATATACATATATCTTTATATATAACATATATATATATATATATATATATATATATATATATATTTTATATTTTTGTGGTTTGTTCAATCGCAGTGGTTGCCTTTTTGGCGGGGGGGCTTTTGTGGCCATACACTGCATGTTTGTATTTAGAAAATGTTGTGGAAATTTTCATTTGTTTCTACAGTTACGAAATGTATATTTAATTTTGTATTTATGTAGCTGCTCTTTGCGCTTGTACGTAATAAATTTCCGAAACTCAAACCAAAATGTGGGTCGTTGGCACTTGCGTTCGTCTCGCTTCGTTTTGACTCATTTTGAATCATCAAATAGTTTGTATGTTTTATTTTATTTAAATTTATTTTTGTAAAATTATGACAAATTCTTAAAGTATAGAAATAAATCATAAAGAAATACATATATATAATAAATACTTCATTAAATAAATAATTGCATTAATATATAAATAAATATATCAATATATAAATCAACACATAAATACATAAATAAATATAAAAATAATTTAATACTTAAATGAAGAATTAAATAAATAACATAATTATTAAAATATAATATAATCACACAAAAAAAAATATTATAAAAATATATGAGCAAATTAAACAGTTTTAATATACAATTATAGACAAAATAAATTATAACAATTATCAACAAAATAAATAAAATATTTTAATATAAACATGTCTCATATATATACATATAATATTTTATAATATTACAAAATAATGCAAACTTATATAAATATAGATATTAAATACAGAAATCTCTAAAAAATTTAGATTAGTTAAAAAATATACAAAAAATTTATATATAAATAATAAACACTTTTAATCATTTTTACTCATTTTAAAACAACTTTAATACCAATAAAAACAATATTTATATTTGTATATGTAGATAGCCAACAAAAAAAACACTTTATAATGTATATGATTTATATCACAAATATTTATAGTGAAACATATATTTTTGGCATCAAATTTATATGAGCAAGCTGCTAAAGTAAAAATATATGAACATTGTGGAACATACTCGTATACAATTTTAATTCAATTTAAAAAATATAAAAAATAGAAATGACATAGTTATTAAATTGAGAAGGAATAGTTAATAAACATACACAAGATATACATATTTTCTTTACAACTTTAAAGAAAATTTAAAAAAAGAACAAAACACGATATAGATAGAAAGAAATGAATAGAAAATCATATGCTATAGTTAGATAAAACTCATAAATAAAGAATTTAACAGATAATTTATTTATACTAAAAAATACAAACAGATTCGCAGAACAGGTATACTAAAGTTATTCTATATATTTTATCATTGCAACTGGGTGACTGATCGGAGGGGCGAGCTAACGAAAGAATTCCCCCAGTTGTTTCCTAGACATGCATATCTAATCAAAAGTTGGCAACAAGCTTTAGATAAATAAACATGAGAAACAACTGGAATTAGTAAATAGTTGACATAATAAATATTTAGTATATATTTCATTAATAATAAATAATTGGAATTTTTATGCTTGAAATGAAGAAATAAGAAAAAGTTGTGAATGTTTATAATTTATTGTCTCTTAATAATAATATAAAATATTTTAATAAATATTTAAAAATATTTTGTATTTTAAATATCATTTGATCAAATATTTTATTAGCTTTCAGATTGGGTTCATTAATAATAGAATAAAATATTTTAAAATGTTTTAATAAATATTTTAAAATATTTTTTATAAATATTTAAAAATATTTTTTATTCTAAATATCATTTGAGAAAATATTTCATTAGCTTTAAGATTGGGTTTATTAATCAATTATATTTTAAATTATAAAAACTCTAAGTTCTGATCATTCGTTAACTCAACACAAATTAAAAATATATTTCGAAATATGAAATTATTCACATGGCAAGCAAAACTGTGAGCTATTTTATCTTAAAATGGAGCTCGTAAATAAAATGAGGCTACGATTAGCATTGTGCAACATGCACACGAGTCCAAATTAAGCCACCCACTCAGCTCGCTTTGCCACATTTTCCACTCATTTTAACGAATTTTTTGCCAACCCAGTTTAACCAAAAGAAAAACAAAAAAAAAAATTCTTCAACATTTAAATGACCCCAAAAAGAACTCAAGTCGCATTTTTTGCCCAGCTCAGCGCAAATTTAAGAAATGGCCAAAATTTCAAAGCCAAACTATATAGTTAAAGCCACTTGTGCTATCTTGGCAGAAGTAGTGTCTAGCTATATAAACTAGACGTGCAATTGGAATTGCCATCAGTCATCTTTGGTAACTGCAGCAGCATCTTCAGCTTCATTATGAAATTCTTCGTGTGCTTCGCCCTCATCGCCATCGTCGCCTCCGCTCTGGCCACACCCACTGGCAGCAGCAGCAGCAGCAATGCTGGCGTATCTGCCGCCCAGGAGTCTGAGGTTGAGAGTGCCAATGGCCAGGGCTATGGTGATCTGACCCGTCTGCGCAAGTCCGCTTATGGCGGCAGCTCCGGCGGCTATGGCGCCGCTAGTGTGCCAGCTCCTCCCTGCCCCAAGAACTACCTGTTCAGCTGCCAGCCTAACTTGGCTCCAGTGCCATGCAGCGCTCCAGCTCCCAGCTACGGATCTGCCGGTGCCTACTCCTCGCCCGTGGCCAGCTATGTTGCCCCCAACTACGGCGTGCCCCAGCATCAGCAGAACCTCTACGGCGCCGCCTACTTGCCCCAGGCCTACGGCTACCAATACTAGAAGATCTGAAGAGGAATTTGAGGACTTGAATCTGACACGGCTTCCCAAGCTGCCGAGAAACCAAAATCTTAGCCATGCTTAATGAAAATGTTTAACAAAATGAGCTTCAATTAAATTGATACAAAAATCATGAAATGGGATTTATTTATTTTGGTTTTAGCAGTTGGTTGCTAATGTGTAAGCAACTGTGATATGTTTATAGAATTGTTACTGTTTGGTTTAACAATTTCAGTAATAGAGATCTCAAAGTATGTTATTAAAAGTAAATCTCTTAAGGGGTTAATTTGAAGCCTATATGAAGTCTGGTCTTGTCTAGTCGTTAACCCAACAAAACGATGATAGTCTATTTTTTCTTTAATATAGCAAGGTTGATCTTTATTAACTATAAACTATATAAACAATAATAATACAATTATACCTATCCTATGTCCTATGTCCTATAAAAACTGAGGGTGAGTTAAATATACCCTGATAAAGTGTTAAGATTTTCGAGATACGTCCACTAGGCAAATCGGAAAAAATCTATATCTTGTGCGGCTTTACTGTTAAAAATGTAAAAACTAAGTTACTTCTTCACTATTGATTTATTAAAAATTATATATATATATATATGGCTATTAAGGACCTGGTAAACCAGAAAAAACACATGTTCCAAAGTTTTGAAGCAATTAAATATTTGCAGAATTTTTCCGAACTCCTTTACCATAATAGATTCAACTACTTTTGGAGTTAATACTCATTCACGATGCAAAAACAGTAGAGTCTGTTATTGTTACTTCTTTGAGATGAACAAGTTAAATAAGGTTTAATATTGTTGATGTCTCTATATTCGTTGTATATCGCTTTCGAACTGCATTTAGTAACAAGATATCTGTGTATGTATGGCCATAACAAGTAACAACGTAGCATTCAGGCGTAACCGACTGCATAGTACTTGTTCGAGGTATAAAATCATCTGCATTTATTACAAAATCATTATTTTACGATAACCCATGCCTCCATTTAAGTATTATATAGTTTATAGGTCTATCTAGTGAGTCAAACTCCAACAACTTTGGAAGATATAGTGTTAATCGATTTACCACGACTCAAATGTGCGTAAGTTATGAACATAATGAATTTGTAGTTGGGTGTGGCATATACGAGTATAGCCCAAATCCAGGCTAAAATATTGCCTTAAATAATAGACTTTGAAATTCTCGATTTTAACACCATATATATATAAATCTATACTATATATTAGAAAGTCTCCAGTTTAGATAGAGAAAATGCATTTCGGCTTCACACAGATAGATTGAAAGATAGCAAGACAGACATTGCATAAATCCAATATACTCTTCTCACTGTGTGAACGAGTATAAGAATAGATAGTAAAAGTATAGTTATAGATATAGGTCCTTAAGTTGATGTATACATAAGTATAAGTATATGTATAAGTATACATATAAATATAATTATAAGTATAAGAATAAGTTAAAGTAATTGATATAAGTATGGTTATTAAGCTAAAATATAGACAGATATTATATGCTGATATACTTCTATCTCTTATAAATTTCATATATTATTCAATTCAGTTAAAATATATATTAATCCATAATAATGATGGTCAGACACAATGCACTGAAATGCTAATGTCGGCATATGACGTTGGCTTTACCTCAATACTAGTATTTAATGCACTTCATGGAGCGATCAGCTATAGCTGATCAAGCGAAAGACAAAAGTAAAAGACTAGTCGAAGTCACTTGGCTGTCGACTTTATGCTAAGTTGACAAAGTTTAGCTATATAAGCCGCGTGTGGGGTTACAATTGGCATCAGTCACCTTTGGTAACAGCAAAAGAATCAACAGCTTAAAGATGAAATTCTTCGTGTGCTTCGCTCTCTTCGCCATCGTCGCCTCCGCTCTGGCCAATCCCACTGGCAGCAGCTCGGTTGCCATTGCCAACCAGGAATCGGAGTCTGATGGCCAGGGCTATGGTGATCTGACCCGTCTGCGCAAGTCCGCTTATGGTGGCAGCTCCGGCGGCTATGGCGCTGCCAGTGTGCCCGCTCCTCCCTGCCCCAAGAACTACCTGTTCAGCTGCCAACCCAATCTGGCTCCAGTGCCATGCAGCGCTCCAGCTCCCAGCTACGGATCTGCCGGTGCCTACTCCTCGCCCGTGGCCAGCTATGTTGCCCCCAACTACGGCGTGCCCCAGCATCAGCAGAACCTCTATGGCGCCGCCTACTTGCCCCAGGCCTATGGCTACCAATACTAGAAGATCTGAAGAGGAATTTGAGGACTTGAATCTGACACGGCTTCCCAAGCTGCCGAGAAACCAAAATCTTAGCCATGCTTAAAGAAAATGTTAAAAAAAATTAAATAAAGATAAATGCATAATTATAAATTTTCTATAGTTGCAAATGTTTTACTCAAGTATTTTTCAGCCTTTCGAAACTAAATAGTTCCTCAGCTTTGCTGTTGTCGCAGCTGTTCTATTGAATTCCTTGATAGAATTTGTCATCTGATATCTGGGTATAAATAACTATACAGACGTACAGGAAATTTAGACCATTAAAATTAAACAAAACAACATTCCATATTGAGTTTTTTCAAGTGCCTAAACAATTTCTGATTAATATGTAACGTAAGGTAAACTTCCATATGGAAGTGAAACGGCATTCGATTTTATTTCGAATTACATTACAAGTGTGTATTTTCCTATATATTTTAAATATATGTCTTTTAGCCATATTAAACTTTTATATATTATATTATATAAATATTTATATTAACATATATAATATATATCAATATTTCTATAAATTTGTAATAATATTTCTAGAAATATTTTTCTAGAAATTTTTATTTATAAATATATAATAATATTTCTAGAAATATTTCTAATAAAATTAATATTTATATAAATAAATATATATTTATTTTAAATTATGAAATATTACTATACTAATTAATGCATAAATAATTTTTTTTTAATTTTAAATTATTGTGATCTATCCTAAAAATAGTAATGAAAGCTTGGTATTATATTGAAATAATTTTCTTCTTATAAGCAAAAGTATAATATTGTTGGCATACAAAATTATCAGTAAACTTCTAGATATATATATTTAGCTACCTGTTGTTCCAGTGTTAAGATTTATACACAAAAATGGATTATAATTATTTCCAATTTGCCTGGCCTCTTATGAGTCTAGTCTATCTAATACTTTATAGGCCAGGAAATACATGAGCATAGTAAATTTCAAATTCGAAAATGCCTAACATCAATAGCAGTTAATTATATCAGGTGCATACAGACAGAGACATAAAGCCAATATACTCTCTTTTGACTTAATGTGCGAGCCTAAAAAGTTATGCATAATATGTATAACAAAGAAATACTGTTGCTAACTGCAAAAGATTTATTATATTATATATAAAATTTTTTTTTATTTTTACCTAGTTTGTATATTTTTTTATCACAATATTTTAACAGTACTCTGAGCCACATAAATTTAAGCAAACCTTACCAAATCAAGAGCAACACCTACGAAAATGGCTAAAAAAAAAATAGATCAGCATATTGTGTACTTACATATATATATTATATATATTGTATATATATATTTATATCATATTGTGTATAAACATATATATATGTTTATTAAGCACTTTTGTTTTCTTACTTTATCCATAAAATTTTAACATAATTGCATATATATAAAATGTCTGAGGTCTTTGAACCAAGCAAATTTTGTTTTGATTTGACTTTTTTTTTCGTGCAGAAAGTAAAAGAATTGTTGATTGCAAAATAAGCACCAAAGTTGGCAACCCAAATCAATCAAGTTGAAGCTAACTTTGTTTGGTAATAAGATATAAACAAGTGGCTAACAGATGTTGGCCAGCCACAAGTCAGTCACAAGACTAAACAAAGTTTTCGTCTGAGCTGCGCTCGACTTATGCCTGGCTGCAGTTTTGTCTTTTAGGATGTGTTAAGGAAATGAAATATTTTTGATAATAGATAGCACTTGAATTGCCATTAGCCTTGGCCCCATGTTGACCAAGTAACCCAGTTAGCCATGTGTTACCTTGAAGCATTCAGTGCTATTTGACCTGAACTCCATTTCCGCTTGACGCTGCAAATTTTCGCATTAATAAAAACCAACTGTTTGCAGCCAAATGCTGGCTAGTCTCAGTTTACAGCTTCATAGTACTTCAGGTGTTTAGTTACCCACCTGTACTGATCAGATCATCATGTTCGCCACCCACTGGGCGCTGTTTGCGCTGCTGCTAGTTAGTTACCTTTGCCAGCTGTCCCTGGTCAATGGCCAATGTGATGGACGCTGTGTGCGTAGCCCCACTGGACAGCTTTATCACTTTATACCCGTACGCTTGTATACGCCGGATCAGCTGGGGGATAGTGTGCAGCTGCTGCGTCGACCACGTCAACAGCAAATCGTACAGGAGGTGATTGTGGAGAATAACTTTAACTTGCCAGGCAGAGGCGGCGGTGGCGGAGGCTTTGGTGGTAGACCTTTCCGCGATCCGTCGTTCGGCAGGCCATCATTTAGTGGCCAGCATGGATTTGACCATGGCGGCTTTGGAGGTAGCGACTTTGGACGCGGCGGTTCACGTGGTGGCGGCTTTAGAGGCGGCTTTGGCGGTGGCTTTAGCGGTGGTTTCAGTGGCGGCTTTGGACGCAGCTACGATGAGGAGGAGCCAGAAGAGAAGCAGCAGCAGCAGCCACAACAGCAAAAGCAGCCAGCACGAGTTTCATATGATGCGCCCAGCGTTCCATCTCCGCCCTGTGCCAAAAGCTATGTATTCTCCTGTGAAGCGGTGCTGAAGCCAGTGCCCTGTGGCAGTGCTGGCAATTGTGGCTATTGAGAGACCAAAGGACTGATATTGATATCTATAAATAAAAACAGAAAATTAAGAATTATATTTATGTTGTTGTTGTTGTTGTTGTAGTCGAGGTGGATTGGTTATCAGCTGAAGCGCAGGCAAACACAGATTGATTGATTATGGTTGGGTTTTTGAAAACATTCACAGCTGGAAAACAGATGTCTATGAAATGAATTTATTTGAAATAAGATAAGATGAGTAGGGGTATGAGACAGAGATAGTGATTTTGTACTGTTTTCTGATTATACAGATCTTAAAGTCTTTGCTTATTTTATATTTATCTATGAATATTACTAATGATTATATTTTAAGTATATGGAAATCTGTATTCTAGAAATAATTCTCTAGTTTTGCTTATACTTTGTTTAATGTTCAGCTCGAGCTAATCAAATTTGTTGAATGGAAAATAAATTTGGAGTTGGTTTACTTAGAAATAAAATAGGTATTTGAGACTATGAAAAAAATGAATAATTACGTAATTATGAATACATTTATTTTACTTAAACAATGAATACTTTTATTCATTTATTTTACTATAATTCACTTTACAATTGTCTGCACTTGGGTAAATGCATAAAAAGTGCAGGCTAGCCACACAGTCGCTTTGGCTCTCTTTACCAAAGAATCATAGAATTCTCAAATGGTTATAGCTTAGCAAGTGTATCATGGCTGCTGAATGCTAGAATGGGGAATTTCTTGCAGAGCGGTTGCTTCTACACAGAGAAATTGCTCACATTTTGTGTATAAAACCATTTTATTGGTTGATAAGTAATAATTAATAAATAACTTGATTCAGTTTTTCTTCAGCTTTAGTTATCAATTTATATTTATTTAGTAAGCTAAGACTATTAATTAATATTTATATTATATATTAAAATATATATTATATATGTATATTTTTTATATTCATATATATATATATATATATATATATATATATATATACTATATTATTATTAATGAAATTTAAAAAAAAAGCTACCTACCAGTCGAAACTTCTATAAAAAGTTTAATTGCTAAAATATTTTGTGTAGCTTTTTAAAATTTTCAAATGTTATGAGAATTAAGGGTGAAGAAGATGGTGTGATATAGACACATTGTATATAAATAGAAATTTGTATGATTTAAAAAAACCCAATATTTTGTATAGATCTATTCTAAACTGTAAAAGTTCACATATGCCTTCATATAAGGGATTTTATATTGGAATACTCTATAAGAGTTAAGCCATAGCAATTCTTGAAACATTTGTTATAGCTATACCTATATAAATAGTTTATATTTATAAACTATATATTTAAATAATAAGATATAATAATTTTAATTATCGGCCAAAAATGAATAAAACTACAAATCTTTTTTTTCTTTATAGCTTCAGTTTATTGTCGAGTGTCAAGATCAATCATTTACAACAATTCGCGCACAAAGGGCACGGCGTATTGGGGAACGTACTGGGAGTAGGCGCCGGAGTTACCATAGGAGGGAGCTGATGCTGCGCAAGGCACGGGCTGCAGAGAGGGTTGGCAGCTGAACAGGTAGTTCTTGGGGCACGGTGGGGATGGAACAGAGGCGGGTGCAGAATAGGCAGGTGCGGCTGGTGCTGGGGCGGCGTAGGCTGGGGCAGCTGGTGCAGCGGGTGCAGCGTAGGCAGGGGCAGCTGGAGCAGCTGGGGCGGCGTATGATGGAGCAGCTGGAGCGGCGTATGATGGAGCAGCTGGAGCGGAGTAGGAGGGAGCGGCAGCTGGTGCTCCATAGCCACCATAGGCAGCCCTCGACACACGAATGTTCTCGGCCAATGGAGCTGGGATCAGGATGCCTTGCGTTGGCTGCAACTGAATCGTCTCTGCGCCACAGACCACAGCCAGCAGCGTGACCACAAAGATGTGTCCAATGTTGAATGCCATTGCGATAATTTGGTGGTGTCTTAACTTGCGCTCGAAGTGGACTCAAATGACTGACTGTAGCTGATCGGTGGCGAGGCTCATCGCTTTATAGCCCTGTCGAAAAAAACGCTGAGCACATTGGAAAATCGGAAAATGCCAAAACGCCAATAGCTGGCAAAAAGTGCAAACTGCTGACGATCCCAAATGGAACTGCAGTTGGGTTTATCGTAGCCAAGGAGGAGGGTGTAGGGTGCATCTCTGACCGGCTAACACCAATTCCAAATGGCCAAGTTGACGACTCTATTGTTAGTGCTATTGCTGCTTTATGTGCTAGCCCCAAATTTGGGTTTTCCAACTGCAGCAGCAGCAGCAGCAGCAGAAGTTGTCGAACCTGAGTCGTCATCAGTTTCTGCTTCATACAACTTTCTGGAGCCCAATCAAGATGAGCTCAGCTGGACGCATCTGTTGCCAAGCAATTACTACTCGGAATTGAATCAACAATATTATGTGAGATTTCGAAGGCACTCCAGGCTAGAGCTAAAGGATCTCCGGCGAGCTCGACCGTATCCGTTTGAATATGCGCGTTATTACTAAAATTAAAACAAAAAAAAAAGAAAATAAATTAAAACCAAAATTGTTTTAAATATATATCGAAAATAATATAGAAATAAAAAATATATAAATAAATAACAAAATTGTCTTATAAATTCTTATATTATTCGCATTTAAATTATTAATTTCCCTTAAATTAAAGAGCTTGCTTGATAAGCTTGATAAATTTACATACATAATACATACATTGTTAAATACTCATATATATTAAATTATCTAAAAGAGAAAAATATAAGTCTGCAAATAAGAGCGTACGCGACCTATCACAGAGCTGCTGTGCAAAGAGTGCACTCACTAAGACTTTCGATCCTGTTATTTATTTGCTCGGCTTGCAAGTAGCAGCTATTTGAAGAGAGCAGAGTGAACAGTATGAGTGGCTTATGCAGGTATGTGTGCAAGTATTGTCGCCTGCGCTCACACCAATGGCGTCGATGCTTTTCATCCCGTTAACTTAGTTAGGGCATCTAGCTGAGAGTTTAGGCAAGAGGCAAGCTCTGTAGATGGTGGGAGCGGGTAGTTACTCAAAAGCATATTCGCCTGTGGGTGAGGAGAGTTGTCAGTCTAATAAGATAACTTAGTTTGTGCCCGTCTGCCTGGTTGACCGGCCGCGATCTGTGCGCGTGCGTTGTGATTTTTTTTTTTGGTCTAGCGAAGTAAAATTGCTTATGCTTAATGTAAATTGTGATATATATGTGTGTGTTTGTGTATTCATGTTTATAACTATTATATATTATCGCACAGTGATGGTATGCATATATGCATGCTTATTTAATTATATTATTTCTATTATATTTGATTATATTTATACTATTTTATTTTTTTGTTGCTGGGCTTTTGCATGCATAATAAAAAGGCGCATTTTGCATGCACTTGATCCACATTTGCCGCTGATAGATAAAGTCAGTCAAAAGGAGACAGAGCGAGAGAGAGCGAGTGGCAAAAGAAGAAACTGATATGAAATGCTCTTAAGAAACAAGGGCTTTTGCTGCTGATAGATAAAGTGAGTCAAACGGAGACTGAGCAAGAAAGAGAGAGAGAGAGAGTGGTAAAAAAAGAAAGTGATATGAATGCTCTTAAGAAACAAGGGCTTTAGCTAGCAGCTAAATGGAAATCCCTTTTGATAAAGCGAAATTTACATATAAAAATATATTTTTAGTTAATTTTAAATTTATTTTTAATTAAACTAATGCTTTATTTAGAACTGTTTATAAATATATTGTAATTCATTCTAAATTTAAATGTAAATTAAACGTAATTAATTAATTTGTTTATAACTGGTATTCATATTATAAATTATATATTCTACTATTTATCAACTGCTACATTTTTGTAACAGTTACATTAGTTGCTTATCGTAAGCACAAAACGTTAATTCGATAGATTTATCGATTGGCGATTCAAATGCTTGTCATGCGCATGCGCATGCTCGCGTGGGCGCACTTGACGTCACTAGGACGAAGGACACAACATAGACACAAACAAAACAAAGTAAACGACAAACCTGTGGGCAGTTTATTGAACGAAAGTTGAAGTTCTCTTTGAAACCAAATCAAAATCTCGAGATGAAGCTAACGCTGCGTCGTTATTCCTGGCTGGTGGCATTGCAGCTCATTTTGCTTGCAGTTGATTTGTTTTTCAATGCTTTCGGGTCCTGGCTGTCGCAGAATAAGCTTCAAACGGCCATATTCTTTTTCATGTGAGTGTCAAGAGTTGTGTGCACAGAATTGAGATTTAATTGAGCTATATTTCCCCATATATTTCCAAATCATCTAAAGCATACAAGATGCGTTCATTATTGTTGAGTATTTGCTGTTCACTTTGGCTCTACATTCGACTTGCGTCTACCAGGTGGGCGCCTCCCACATTATCCTGCGCAATTGCAAGCTATTTTTGTTCAGCATTACGGTCTATTTTCTGCTGTGCGCCTCACAGCACTCCTGGACTATCTATCAGTATCGATTGCCGCCTACAGAATCTGCTCAGCCATGGCCTTTGTCACTCTACGCCTTGACCGTGCTACAGCGCCTAAGTAAGTGCCCAAGTTCTCCCTAAAGTTTTTCATATAAAACAGAATTTTATATTAATTAACAGTGTCGGTTTACTACTACTACACTTCCAAGTCAACAGCTCTGATTATGGCCGATCCGCGCTATAAGGAAGAGCATCTCGATTGGATAGCCGAACAGTTGGGTGATAAGTAAATCCATTGAGCAAGTTTAGTGGGTTTGTACATATATAAATATATATATATACTATAGAAAGAGGTTTACTTTAGCTAGAAAGCGCAAAATTGTTAAAATATAAATGTAAAGCTCAAGCTCAATTAATAAATGTATATAACACAAATATTGAATAATTAAGATTTTCTTATTTTATTTTAATATTTAATTTAATATTATTAGTCAAAAAAAAATTTTTGACCAGTTAGATTTGTATATATTTATTTATTTTAAAATTAAAAGTAATCATAGGTAAGTTGGTACTCATGGCGCCATCTGTGGTCTGTTTTCCAGCAGCAGCACCATCTATCGAAGGATAGATGCAAACAAAGTTTAATTTGTATTGTTTATGCAATTTGAAACTTTTGTTATCGGAATAAAAGTAATTTTTGGTATGTATATATATGTCTATATCTGAATCAAAATTTTATTACATTCAGCGTCATTTATAATCAATACATTTGATTATACTGCAGCCAATCTTTAGTTGATAATAACTATCCTAACTACAATTCTGAAAATTATAGAATTGTTCAGCTTCGGCACTTACATGGTATAGTCTTTCTTTTTATTTAAATAACTATTCCAAGTTTTTAAAACATGAAATTAAATTTTGATCAATCATATTCCATTTAGTTGCTGAAAAAGTAAAAATAAAATTTAACTGATAAACACAAATTCTGATTATTATTATAAAATATATGTCGTTTGGCTTTAACTATGCCTTCTTGGCAATTAAAGTATATATTTAGATCGTATGTTATATGAATTATTTTCTGTACATATTTTACAGTTGAATATAAAATAGATTATTACATAAACATATTTTACAACACATCTCGTCTAGCTAGTTACTTAACATCCATATTGTCCATGATTGCATATAATAAAATTAGCATAATTAAATATATATATACATCTGTTCAATTGATAAAGCTAGGCAAATTAATAAGATATTACGATCTATATATATAAAGATCGTTGATTAAACATATGCTCACAATTCAATTTTGAAATTTTCACATAATAATTGTTAGTTATACATAAATTGTCTGTTTCGATATGATATTCAGTATAGTTGGTCCCTGATCTATAGACGAATACTACGTTCCAGAGTAGCTAAATGGTACGCCAAATAGTTCCTCCCACGATTTGCCAATGGCATTTAGACATAGCTCGGCATTCGCCAGCGTCTCGAATTGCAAATGCCAAATTTCGCTTTTGTTTTCGGTTTCATCCAGGAAATTTATATTATATTCGATATCCGTCAAACGGTCCACCTCCACCAAATTGCTCATTTGCTGTGTTAGCGTCAGCTCAATGGGTGGCTGCTTCTCCTCGCTGGATGTCATCCAATTGAATTTGCCACTGCCGGCAATAAGCAACTGGGAATCGGTTGTGAGCAGCGTGCAGAGCTCATAGTTGCGTTTCTCTTGGCCAGAAGTCCAACGACAACTGCTCAGTAGGGCACACACCTTAAGTGGTTCAGGCACTAGCGAACTGAGTCGCTGACGCACTGCATCCGATGGATGTTGGATAACCTCACACTCCTTGGGCAATGGATTTTCTAGCGAAACAAAAGAATTGTTAGAAAATACATATATTTCTATATACTCAACTACTCCACTCACCTGCCAGGTACATTAGCAAATTATCTGTTCGCATTGTGTCCTGCAGGATTAACACAAAGCCACCCCAGTCCCGCAATGTGAAAGATAAGCCCAATTTCCAGGGCAATACTCGTATGCGTGTCAAACGATTCACTGTCACACTAATCACCTGTCGCAGCCACTTGGCCACATCATCCTGGGCTGGTGCAAACGCTTCCATTAGGTAACATTTGCTGGTGGAGATTACCAATAAACCGTCGCGCATCTGTTGCGTTTGCTCATTGTATATCCGACCCTTGGCGAGCCACTTAAAGTGTTCGCCCACCTCCTTGAATTTGCTCTGATAGAAATAGAGCTTCAAACGATGATCGATGTCATTGTAATCGCTATAATTAAATTTATATGGCTGCATTGAGCTGGCAGTAGTAGCCTCCGTTTCAATTAACTTTTTCGAGCTCGACATCAGCATGTTGGTCGATTGGAAAAGTGCTGAAAAATAGAATTGGTATTTTTATATGAAGATATAATAGATATATACATATTATTTATAGATAATACTATAGATATTGATATTGATATTATATATTGATACAAAACGTACTAGAAATATAATTTAAAAAATTATTAAACAGAGCTTTAAGGCCATTTTGCTTTTTTAAAACTATTTTTCTATAAAACAAGCAAGTCTCTACTACGCGATTCTTATTCTCTTAAAGAGTTGTATGTATGCATATAATATAGTTATTTAAAAAAGATTTGCTTTACAATAAGAAGTTAGCTGGCTAGCCTTAATACCTTTCTACGAGATTCTCATGTTTTATACGAGCAAATATATGAAGTTTTAGACTTTCAAAACAGATTTCTTTTAGCAAGATAAGCAGCTAGCCTTTGTATATATCTTTATAAGAACAAGCAGTAAGATACATTTTAGTTTCACTCTATCTTGTTTTCCCTATTCGTTTTCATTAGGATATATAGCAATACTTCTTACTATACAGAAGTGTGTAAAGAACATTTGATTGATTGATATAATTAATAGAATTTCTGCTGTTCGAGAGATCAATTAGTTATATACATTTTACTTTACGCTCTTCTCTTTTACTATTACTGTCCTTATAACATATAAGTCTGAGCCCATCTAAATTTGAGTTTTCTCTACTTCTAAAATACATATAGAAGTTAAAATTATTTTATACTCTTGCATACGCACCACCAAACATGTGTGATATGTTCGCATCCTCAGCTCTTTTTAGCTGTTTCGTTTCATGATGACCATTTGCACCAGTCAGCTCGTTATAGTTATTGTTATTGTTCTGTGCGTGACTTGTGCTGCCTCCAGACTCAGCCATTAGCAAGTTCTGCAGAATGATGGCATCATCAGTTGGTTGCTTTTGCGCCTTTTCCGGTGTCTGTTGCTTGGCCTGCTGTTCGTAGGTTGTGCAAATGCTGTCGGTTACCGAGCCCGATGAACTGCTCTCCGTTAGTTGTATATGCGTCAAGGCTTTAGATTTTGCTGTTGTGTCCAGTGTGCTTGCTGCAGCCGTTGACAATGACTCGAAATTTAATCTAGCCTGTTCGACTAGCGCTTCGTGCTCGATGAAACTGTGCGATTGGCATAGATCATCGTCGATGGTTTGCAGATTGGGCATTTGGGATATGCGACGTTCCTCGGATGTTTTGCGACTGGCACTCTGTGCACAGCTGGGATCCAACACTTCAATGCTGGATTGGCTCGGATTGGATATAATGTCCACATCGCTCTCATTGGCACGAAACTCCAGATCGCGCTCCGTATTCGAGCTGCCCACAACCGATTGATTGGAGTCGAAGGAGCATTGCGAATTGGTTATCTTCGAGCAGGAGCTGCTCTCATTTAGCGAATTGGCAGAGCCTGTAGAATAATTAAAAGACATTAGTTTGGCTTGTCATATAACATAGTAGAAGGTTTCTCTCTAATTGAAGCAGCATTGCTTTGCTTTCGCTTAAGTGAAATGTAGCGCAATGATTTCAAAAATTTGGAATAGACTTGATTTGGTTAGCTGAATAAATTAGTCTGTTAATTGTTTGCTTTCTCATGCCCAAATGCTGCTTCATATGACAGACAACAACAAGAAGCCATATGCGAATTGTTGTTAACAACAAAGAAATAACAAAATACATTAAAAATTGGCATATTAACTTTTTGTGGTTTGCATCAAACTCCTACGCTTGGGTGTGATATTAGCGATGAGCCTGCTGTTGCCCACTAAATAATTCAAAATAGTATAGTAACAATTAAAGTTGTTGTTGTTGTTGTTGTAGTTGGGGTGAGCGATAAGGTACAAAAGAAATACATAAGAATATACAAAAGTTAGATTAACGCTCAGTTTGCCATACGATTTGCAGTGTGATTATGTGTGTTGTGTGTGTTTGTGTGTGTTTTATAGCATGCAAAAAGAAAAAGAAATAAAAATAATAAAAATCGATTAAATATATAATATCATTTTAAGTTAAGTTTTAACATAAGCCAAAATCCAAAATTTAACTAAAAGCCGCTTAGAGAACTAAAAATGACTTGATAATGTTACACTAAACTACATGTTAAATGTTTTTTTGGTTTTTGAGTCAATTTATCCGTTTTAAATATTTTCCATAATTTGATCTACATAAAAGAGCAAACTTGTCAAGAACTTGCCAATACTTTGATTGTCCTCCTTGGACAATACATTCAGCGGTGTGCTAACAGGTGATTCCTCTACGATTAAGGCAGGTGATAGCTTTGGCTCCACTGCAGCAACTTTGGGTTTATCCAGCGAGCCGCACTCATCGTTCACCTCGGCCACAAACAAACTGCGACAGTCCGGACAACGCAGCTCTGTGAAAAGAGAATAGAATATCTATTAGCAGTTGCTCTTAGTGTAGTGTTTACTGTAGCTCGTTGTACCCGCTGTCTTGTAGTTCTTGTTTTTACGTTCTCTGGTAAACTTGATGCCACAATTCACACAGCTATAGATGGTTATGTTCATTTCAGTGAGATCACGCTGCGATAGAATGTCGCGAAGTTTCTTTTCCAGTTCCTAAGTGAATTCGGAATACATTAGTTAGTTATCTGATTTGGGTTGTTATATATATTCTATATACCTGACAGAGTGCATTCTCTACACAATAAATACGTTCCTGTTTATCCTTTTGCATTGTATCAAAATTAATGCGCAACGTATTTGATTTGATGCGCTCACATGACTCCAGGACTCTGATGCTCCACTTTGTCTTGGTGCTGCAAGGAGGGAATATTTAGGAATTGCATAATATAATACATAATCCATTTATATAATATCCAACCGTTCGCTGAGCGCATCCTTTTCACGCACATAGTTAGAGGATATGGTAAGGAACAACGGATCGGTGGCCTTGTTCTCATGGTAGACAAT
The DNA here is from genome assembly GCA_037075265.1 of Drosophila nigricruria. NCBI lineage: Eukaryota > Metazoa > Arthropoda > Insecta > Diptera > Drosophilidae > Drosophila > Drosophila nigricruria. Next base: position 8,097,008 of record JBAMCI010000196.1, on the reverse strand, counting down.
ATAGACCTTTTCGTCGGGCTCTTCTTCGGAAACTAAAAGATTAGAAATTTCTGTTTAGACTGATTCAATATGTTCTTATTGAATAGAATTTCACCTGGTTCTTCCTCATCCTCCGCGGACGCATCTATATAGCTTTTTAGCACCTGTTTGTGAATATCAAGCTCTTGCTCCTGCTCCTGTTTAGGGTCTGGCTCTGTGAGCAGCTCTTGCGGCAACGTATTGTCCATGCTCTCATATGCCGTCTGTATGCTGTTGTTGCACGATTCGTAGACTGTTTGTTGTGTTCCGTTTAGGTCCGCCTCGTTACTGGCTTCTCTCTTAATGGGTGTCAGCGTTGTATTGAAAGTCTCATTCCAATTACTCTGGCTCGTGGGCGTGGAGTTGAATGGCTCTGGGTTGGGTACCGCCTGTTGCGCTGCGGCCGAAAATTCGCCTAGAAATTCATTGAACTGCTGGCGTGCCACATGACGCTCCTCTTCACTGGGCTGCGGCGTATCCAGGCCCAACATTTGTTCGGCGTTGCCCGACTGCAACCACTCGTTGCCATACTTAAGACGCAGTGTCTCAATCTGCTTCTTCGTCTCCAAGTGGCTGCCATCGGTTGACTCTTGTGGTCTGTCTGCCACCAGACTATTTACTTCAATTGCTGCTGCTGTTGTCGTTGCAGCTGCTTCTGTGGCCACCTCATCGCCATGTTCTGCTATTTCCACTGTGCGCAGCTTTTTCGATTTCGAGCGTCGTTTGCCGATTTGAACATCAAGCGTTGTTTGCTCCGCCTCCGATGATGAATCCTTGCCTCTAATCGAGAACGAACGTTGCGAGCCCACACTGGAGGCTGGCGTATTGATAGACGCCCGTGAACTATTTATGGACACATGACTGCTCACTAGCCGATGACTCATGGAGCCCACAAAGCGCAACTGCTGACTGCCAACTAAGGCCTTCTCTGCTTTGGAGAGCGGTTCAAAGTCTAGCACAAATTTCACTGTGGCCGTATTCTTGTGCAAGTACTGGGCCGTGGCCAGACGATGCTTGGGATGGCAGGCCAAAGGATTGCCCTGCAAATTGAGTACGGTGAGCGTCATGAGAACGCTCAGCGGCAACAGCTGCGTATGCTCCAGCAAACAATTGTCGGACAGATCCATATTGGTTAACGCATCCAGCTTGGTCATATCCAGCAGCTCCTCCACATAGTTGTTGCTGATGTTGAGCATCTGCAGTCTCTTGCATGCCTCCACATGGAATTGAGGTAAATGCGTCAGACAATTGTAGCTCACGTCGAGTGTCTTGAGGTGTGGCAGCCATTTGATGGCCCTAACACTGGTCAGCTTATTGTGGCGCAAATTCAGGTGCTGCAGATGCTGGGCAAACTCCAGAGCTGTGTCCACAGACCTCAAATTGTTGTAACTAAAGTCCGCCGACTGCAGTTCGTTCCAGACAAAGCCATTTGACATATCGCCGCCGCAATGCGTTATGATATCCTCTACATTGTTCAGGCTCTTGATGCAGATGACATGCTGCAGTTGGGCGCGCAGCGCTTGTATGCCCACCACCTGGCATATGTTGATCTTGTGCACCTCCAAGCGACGCAAAGCACGAAATTTGCAGATGTCAATGGCGCCCTCAAAGTAATGCTCGCTGGGAAAATAGTTGAGCTTCAACAACGTTGTCTTCTGCACGAAATCATGCAGCAGCTGCAAATCGGCAAACACGCTCGACTTGGCATTGATGGGCTTGACCACCTGGAAGGCGTGCTGTTGCTTCTGCAAGGTGCTAAGTCCAACGCCAGCGGCAATATCGCTGTCCGCGATCAACGTAAAGGAATCATTCAAAGCGCGCAACAGCGGACCTGCAATCGTATGAGTGTGAGAAAATGGGTTAGGCTGATAAGCTAATCACGCTTAGCACTAAATAACTGTGAGGGTGGGGTGAAGTGGGGTCGGGTGGTGTGTGATGGGGTGGGGTGGTGTCTCTGTTTAGTCATGTCGCGACTGCATGCATGCATGCATGCAGTGCTGCCAACTCTGTAGGGCTGCGACATGCCAAAAATAGCCTGAAATAGCTAGAAAAAAATTTGGAGCTCTAGAAACAAAGCTTTATATGACTTTAAGACAATTTTTTTTATGAATTTTGATATTTACAGGCATCAAATTCTGCAAAATCAGTCAAAATTGCATAAATTCTAATATTCGTTAGATTATTATTTCTTGATTTGCATACAGCTAGATCACAATTTTCTGCCGCATTCTGTGTTTGTGAAATGTCAGAACTGACGGGAAAACGGCTAATTTGGCAGCACTGGTTGCATGGCCAGCTGGCTGCTGCTGCTGCTGTTGTTGCTCACCTGATAAGGTCAAGGTAAACTCAGAGCTCAAGATTTTGTCACCATTCTTGCGCAGCAAGTTGGCCAATTCGGTGATCTTCTGTGGATCCATAGCTGGCCAGCAAAGTGTAGCCAGCTGCTACAGCTGTTTGTTAATTAGTTTTATCGTTGTGGTTTCAATTACGCTTTGTTGTTCGTCCAAGTGAATCAGCTTTATGCGTTGCAGCTTTTGCCGTTTATCAACTGAAAAATAAGAATGCAAATAATATATTAATAAACACACACACATACACACGCACACACACAATTTCCACGTACTTCACCTAATTCTATTTTGATGTTTATGATTTAGAATAACAAAATTCAATTACGACGCCATTGTCGAGAGCACATAAAACGCATAGTTCTACATATTCCACATATATTTGTATATAAATAATCAAATATTTAGCAATATAGCAAACAGTTCAACATCTCCTTCGCCCGTATATCCTGTTTATGCACAAAAATATTTCACAAATGAAAAAAAAAAACTTTTGTTATTGCTAAAAATTGCCAGTCAGCGCGCAACGTAAGCACAGGGTTGTATTTTAAGTGTTGAGCAGAACAGCTGTTTGTAAACATTCGCTAAGCCGATATAAATATCGATAGTGTTAAACTTACCCGCCAATAAAACCATTTTCAAATGCCCAAATGCTGCCCCAAGCAAACACATGATTTTTTTTTTATTTTTATTTTTTTAACACATTTTTATTTTAGCTTTTATAATTTATAACTACGCCATTCAATTTATAATATCACTAGTATTTACTAATGCGAATAAAATTCCATACGTCTTAGTTTTATTTCCTTTTGTTAATTGTAAATTAAACCATTGCTGTTCCATTGTTTTACGCCTCTTGTAATTGTAAAATTCATTGTTGTTATTTACAATTGTCTTTTTTTGTTAGGTACATGCGCACATTTCTCGCTAATTTCAATTATAAATTTCTTTTAAAAACTAATTTAAAAAAACAAAAAGCAGACTTCAAGATTGTTTTGTTTGTTTGTTTGTTCGTTTCTCTGTGGTTCGCTGGATATGCGTTGGATATTTAATATATTTAACATTAAATTAACAACCTATACACATTCTTGTCGTTGGCTGGGTAGAATTAGTTAACTGATTTGCTTCTGTGGTTTATTAAACGTGTGCTGAAAAATTTTCTATTTACTCTTGTTTTTTGTTTTGTTTTTTTTTGGTGCATAAAAACGTTTAAAAATTTGTATTTACTATTTTACAAAGTTTGCCTGCGGAATAGAAAACAAAACGCAATTATTTATAGAAGTGCTCGGCAAATGAATTGAACGAAAACATTTCGAAATTGCATTCAAAATACAAACGTGAATAAAAAACAAACGTAAAATTTAATTCAATTAATAATATATAAAAATTTTGATACGTACTGCTCTTTGCCGATTTGTAGCTGCCAATTTTTGTTTTTTTTTTTTTAAATGTTTTTATTTTAAAAAATATTTTTCCTACTTAAGCTTTGTTTTTGTTTTTTTGATATGTACAAAAAATATTTAAATACTTTATTAATGTTTTGAACAAAATTCATTTTGGTTTAACAAATATGACACTGACGTTTCTCTTATGAACACAAATATAATCGTAAATATATAGAAGTTATAGAAATGTGTGTTTGAAATTAGGCGAAGGAAGCGATTTGCGTATACCTACTATATATATAAAAAATATATATATACATATATATATATGCATGTTGTGTATCGGTAGCAAGTGCGTGGGTGTGTGAGTATGAATTGACTTGGAGCTATAAACAAATAGTATTTACAATCGATTTTTTGTTTTTATCTCTTTATAAACTTTGTTTTGTTTTTGTTTTTTTGATTGTTTTCATGTTTTTGGTGTTTAACACAGTTTAGAGTTTTGGCGACGGCATGATGAACGTATCCCTATGAGAAATCATATAAAAAAGAAGAAGAGAAGAAAACAAATTTGTTTGTTGTTGATGAAACATAAAAAGTTGAATTTGTAAAAATGCATACGAAATGGTAGTTTGTTAAGGTTCTATGCGGGGGATTAGGATATGAGCTGAGCTGAGCTACTGGGAATGAATGATAATTGTAGAAGAAAAATATTAAAAAAAACTTATTTGAAACAGTTGGCTAATTGGTAAATTTGGAATTTTGAGTTTTATTTATCAGTTTTTTGGTGTTGTTGTTGTATTACTTAAACTTATATTAAATCAAAAGTTCAACAAAACATGCTAATAGTTTAAGTGCATAAAGTTGTATAACTAAATAAAGATATATATATATAAAAAGCATAGGCTAAAAACTTAAAAGGAGTTACAGGTAAGGATAGAAATCTCAATTAGCAAATCAAATACAAAATAGAAAAGAAAAAAATCATAAAGTCAGAAAGTTGTGTCTGTGTGTTTTTGTTGGGCAAAAAGGCAGAGGAAGGGGTATTACGGGAGGAACTCTTTAAAGGTTTCAATGTGCAGCTGTGCAAGAAGCAAAACAAAACGAAACTCAACACTTACATATGCTCGGGATGATTGCGTATGCAATCAATTAAATCTTTAGGCTTAAGCTGATTTGTGCAAATTTTATGTATGGCTGTGAACAGTGGGAATCTGCAAGAAATTGAATTTAGTTAAATATATATATTTGTATATTTGATTTTGTCTGCCATACTTATCCTCCAGGCCTTTGTTTTTCAACATGTAGTTAACTTCCTCGGCAGTGGGCGGTCCCTGCAATTTCTGGCCGTTGAGCATTTCCTTCTCCAGCTCCTCAATTGTCTTGCCCGATGTGACAAAGGCCTCGGACACACGACGATTGCGACCACCTAAAAAGAAACTCACACATCAGAAACTTACTCACTCTCTCTCTATATACACTCATGAACTCACCATAACACGTCGTAATGAGATCCGCCACACCGCAGCTCTCAAAGAAAGTGGATAGCTTGCTGCCCGGATAGAAGACGTCGACGAAACGTATCATTTCCATGAGACCTAAGCGTATAACCGCCGCCTTGGTATTGTCGCCCAGCTTAAGGCCATCTACGAAGCCAGCGCCGCAGGCGACAATGTTCTTCAAGGCACCGCAAACCTCAACGGCATCGGCATCCTCGACGACCACGACACGGAAGTGATTGGCCTGGAAGAGATCACGCAGCACCTTGCCGTACTTTTTGTCCGTGCAGCCGATTGTCGTCTCGCAAAAGTTGCCCTCGGCCACCTCGTTGGCCAGATTAGCACCCATTAGCACAGCGCATGGTATCTGGGAAGAGTGGAGTAGACAGATAGGGTAAATGTCACTCTACTCTCTAAGTATTTGTGGGCTTACCTTCAAATGGCGGGTGATTATGTGGGAAATAAGATCAATGCCGCCGCCCTCAGCCTTATCGAAGCCCTTGATCAGTGATATGGCAATGGCATTTGGCTTGATCTTGCCCAGCAATTGTTTGCAGAAATTGGGTATGAACTGATGGGGCACGACGAAAATGAGTATATCGGCATTCTTGGCAGCCTCAACCAGATCGGGCACAGCCACCTGAAAAATAACAGAATAAAATCCATTAGTTTCTGTGCAACAAAAATAAAAAAATGTTTTGATAAGCAGGCAAAGTTACTTGTGATAAGCTCAAGGTTGAATGAAGGAAACTTTGAAATCTTTGTTCACTACTATGGAAATCATGGCATACGCACGTGTGCATATACCTACTTTAGAGGCTTGTCTCACAGCTAGACCCCTCTGGCTATATGCTTACTGAATCGATTTCCTATTGATTAGTTTTTGTTCAGTTTGTCGTTTTGTCATTCAAAACTCGTTTGCAAGCCTTACATAACAGATTTATGAACTGTTCATTTATGGTATTAAAGTTCAAGCGGTGCCTTGGATAATGATTTTGTATTATATATAAATATATTTTTTGTTAGCTGCTTTTAAGCTCTATTTGCATTGCAAATTTAATAATCTTAAAAGTGAATAAATTAAGCTTTTTATTTTAAGTAATAAAAATGCTTAATTGCTTTTCGCGAAATGCATAGAGTAAAAAGTGTAAAAAAAAATTAAGTGGAACTAAATTAATTTTTGACGTCTCGTTTCATAGTAACAAAATTTTGTAATATTTTTTTTTAAATATTATATATATTTTTTATTTTATACATATTTTTATATGTATAAAATTTTTATTTTATATATATTTTTATGTCTTTAATTTTTATTTTATGAATAATTAAAAAAAAAATTTTTTTTTTTTGAGAAAACTGCTAAAAGTTAAACGTTTTGTAGTTAGTTAAATAAAAAGAAATATTTTAATTATTATTATTTTTTAATATTAAATTTATAAACTAATATTAATATTATTTAATAAATTTATTAAACTTCATATTTAAAATTTCTACTTTAAGACAAATTAAATAATCGAAAAAAATGAATAAATGAAGCATTTTTATATTTATTATTATAAAATATACATATTTTTTATTTTATATATTTTTTTATATATTATATGTATTATTTATTTTATATATATTATTATATATATATATATATATTTTTTTTTAATTTTATATATAATATATTTATAGTTTTTTGTTATTATAGAAAACAGTGCAAAAAGTTAAATTTGTTTTGTTTAAATAAAAATAAATATTTCAATACCTAAACCTATTTTAGTTCTTTACCAATCAAAAACCTTTGCCTACATTTACTTTATATATTTCAGTCAAAAGTCCATTGAAATCTTTATTTGTTCAGTTTATTATCTTGATTACGATATATATATACATATATACTATATATATATATATATATATAGTATATTGCTTGATAGTACAAACTTGTTTTCCTCTATGCATGAAACATATTAATTCTAAATTATTGCAGCAATAAAAATAGAATAAACAAATTCTTATCAGAAAACTCTATATAGGTTTCCGTTAGACTAGACGTATAAAGCTAGAGAACTATAAGTTGTTGTATTAGTTTTTCTATTGCTTTTTCTCTCTCCTTATCAGGTAGCTAAAAATACAATAATTTTTTCAATTTCTACTTTTTCTACTCCTACTTTTTCGCTCTTCTTATCAGTTAACTAAAAATAAAATAAATTTTGTATATATTTTTTGTTGGCACACCAAACACTTAATTTGCAAATTGCCTGCATTTTTGACATTGGCCCATGGTGATTTGTTTATAAACTTTTTATATATGTATATATGTATATAAGCCTATTTCTATATATGTCTGTATATATAGCATTTGTTTTTCCAATTTGTTTTTGTATGCGGGTTGCTTTCACTATTGAAAGCTTGCCAAAATTTATAGCTATATAAATTTACATATATTTATGTATATGTACATATATATTAATATATACAAACAGGTATATCTGACATTCAATTATATGTATATCTGTATAAAACAAAAGGAACAGACATAAAAACAATTAAAAAAAATAGAAAACTAATTTTCTATTTTTTTTAAAATTAAATTTTATTTTTTTAATCAATTTTGCAGCACCAGCTGTTTTAGTTTAAAATTTTAAAATTTGTTTGGAAAATTCCATTAAAACTACACATGTGTGTATATATATATAGTATTTGGTGCGAACTTTATCTAGACAACTCAAATAGCTTGTTTAACATGACCTGCAAACAATGCGGCTTATCTATAATCAGTAAACACAAACAGTTAAGTGCTGTGCGCTAAGCTTATCAATTCAGCTGTGCAAATTATATACATAATAAAAATATTTATATATATATAAAAGATAATAAAAATAAATATATAAAATAAAATATATATATATATATATTAACATATTTAGCAATTAATATAATATATTGAAAAATATGTAACGCCTGAGCCATCGAACTATGTACATAAATGTTCAAGTTCTAATCGATTCTGACATGCACAATTATTTTTAAACTCAACAGCAAAGAGAGTGCAATTAAGAGAGAGAGAGGAGAGCGTGAGTATAAGAGTACGTGCAAGCCGGCCTTGACCTACGTCAAAGACAGCGGCTGAGCTGGCATTGCCAGCATGGCAGGAGTAGAGAAGGTTTCTTGCTATTCAATGTGCAGACGTCAGAGCAAGGTGAAACTTTTGTTGATGTGTTGGCCCTGAAACAAAAGTGCAGCGTTGGCCAAAAAAACAACAGAGTGAGAGAGAGACTGAGAGAGAGAGCGAGAGGGGGAGGTTGTAAAAATAGCTAGATATGTGTGCATATGTTGTTTCGGCTGCTCGTTCGTCTGATTAGATAATTTGGCTGCACGATGGCACGGCCAAGATCAAGGCAGCGGCGTCTTTTATGTAAGGGGCAGCTAGCTGCAGCTGCAGCTGCAATTGTTAATAACTCAACTAATACTAAGGCGCCGATTACATAAGCGAAAACTTGTTATTTACGATTTTCAATTAGCAAAAGTTAATTATTACTAATTTTTTTGTTTTGTTTTTATACATCTATTTTTTTTTTTTTTTTTAATTTTTTACTTACCACATTTGGTGGGAGTTTGTGGCCCTTCAGGTATTTAACATTCTCGTGAGTTTCATTGATAATTTCCGTTAGCTTCTTGCCGTCAATCATCTCCTCGTAGACGAACATTGTGACGCGCTCCTCGAACTCCGGCAAGGCGGATGCATTGGCGCCCACAATTTTCGCGATGGCCGAACCCCTGGAACAAGGTTTCAAATGCCAAAGTTGCAATTATATAATTTGCCCATTGTTGTTGTTGTTGTTGTTATTGTTGTTGTTTGTATTGTTATTGCACTCACCAGTTGCCGGAGCCAACAATGCAAACATTTACTTTTTCCGCCATTCTGCTGCTGCTATTAGTTATTGTATTTGTTGTTACTGTTGTTGTTGTTGTATATTACTTCGTCGATTGATTTGCACGCGTGTCACAGACTCTTTGGCGACTAGCGCTTGTGAATTATTTACTACGAACTGACACGTCGAGAGCACGGCACGTTTAATAAATACTATTTAGTAAACGCGTATTAGCATGCTTGCAGCGATAGTCTATCGATAACAGTTTATTGATTGCATGCCGATAGTTTGGAATGTATGTAATCGAATGTTTTTCAGTGTTGACTTTATCGAGTTAAGCATTTAAAAATCGTTTGATGTTTAAATTAATTGAAACGTTAACTACTTATGAATTAATGGAGTTTATTTTATTTTATTGGCAGTTAGCACGAAATGCCATTAATAATTTAAATATATTTTACTTTATGAAAGAAAATAAATAAAATCAATATGTATAATAAAAAATAAATAAATGAAATAATAATAATAATTAAATATAAATAATTAATTGAATAGGAAAGACCATATTTAAAAAAAATATATAATAAAAAATAAATAAAAATGAAAGTTTTAATAAACAATGAAACAACAAATATATAATTAAAAATAAAATTTAAAAAATATAAATATAAATAAATTGAATAATAATAATAATAACAATAATAATAAAATATAAATAATTTTTAAAGAACTTTACTCTCTCCCCGCTGTGTTTGTTGTTAAATTTTGATTGTACTCCATGTAAGTTTGTTTTGTTGTTTAAAAGAGACATCTGATATGATAGTATATATATTAAAAAAAAATTAAAATAACTTTATTTTTAATTTTTTTGTATTATTCATTCATAATTCTTGCAGCTTTTTGTCCTAGACTATTTAGTGCAATTAGCTCTAGACTTTTTTATTAAAATTTATTATTATATATTATATTATATTTATACATTTTATAACAGAGGCCCTTTTCATTTCTCATAATCCTCACAGCTCTCTCTCTCGGTCCTGCTCAAATGAACTGTTAAGTGCTAGTGCTGTTATCTCACTGTTACAGCTGCTAACAGTGCGCGCGCAATTCAAAATTACAACTCAACACGTTTACATTGAGTCGAATTGATTTTGAACTGTGATTAATAGTTTTAGTCACATGAGTTAAATTGAGTTTGAACTGTGAATAATACGTTCAGTCACATCAAATATATACAGTTAGAAACTTAACTAACGTTTGGAAGTTTCAATCATAGCTATAAACATCAAATCGTATTTCCTAACATATAGCGATACGAGCGTGAACATCATGAATATTGAGACGCTTCAAATTTGGCTGATAGTTGGTAGTACGTGGCAATCTTTCATGTCTAACTAAATGGATTGATAAGTAATGTGTATTAAATTCCACAGCTTTCCTTACACTATTCTACCCAATCAATGGAACCATCTGTACTGGCGGAGCATGCTTGGGCTTACCAACCGTTATTAATAAAGTAATTCTGAATCCAGCAGATGTAATTGGTGAAGTGACACCAACTATTCACGATACTGTAGTACATGAACGTGATTTGGTCTTTCCCGGCATTTTATTAGTGCCAGATATATTTGGTGTTGTTAACAATGAGCCGGGACTGAAAATTTATATTAAGTCATCATATATGAACAGTGCATTTGGCAATCAATAAATTCAGAATGTATATGTGTATATACCTGAATTAATAAATGTGAATATTTGAGTAATATTTGAAAACTTTGTGATGATTGTTAAGATTGGGTGGCAATATAGAAAAATTGATTGGAGAGATTACAGAGAGAGAGAGAGAGAGAGAGAGAGAGAGAGAGAGAGAGAGAGAAAGAGTGAGAGCGAGAGTGAGAGCGAGAGTGAGAGCGAGAGAGGAAGAGTGAGAGAAAAAGAGAGAGATAGATAAGGAAAGAGAGATAAGGGGGAGGGGCGGTAGGAAGAGAATGAAAAAGAGAGAAAGAGAGAGAAAGCGATAATAGAAAGATTGAGGAGAGAGAGAGAGAAAAGAAAGATAAAGAGAAAGGAAGAGAAGGAGACAGAGGGAGGAGAGAGAGAAAGATAAAGATAAAGATAAAAAGAGAGAGAGAGAGAGAGATAAAAAAGGAGAAAGGAAGATAGAGAGCGAAAGAGAGCGCCCTAAAACATAGATCGTGGCACTCAACGCGTATTGCTTAATTATGGGAATCGCATAGTACGGCCAAGTTACAAATTGGTAATGAAAACTTAAAACTTAACATGATCAGATTTTAATTTGAGCAATAAGAGTTTGAAGTTGATTGAAGTTGAGCAATAAGAATTTGAAGTTGATTGAATGTTAAAAAATCTGTAAAGCTCTCTCCTGATAACATAATATAAATACTGCTTCCAATTAACATCCACAATATAAAATAATAATGCTTAAGTCTCTGCTTAAGATCATTAAATATTTTCACAGTTTTATAAAATTTATATTATTTATACTCAATAAGACTATATATAAATGATTTTTACTCAAGTTTAGTTGAACTTTGAGTTGATTTCGTTAGAGTTGTTGTTGTTGTTGTTGTTGTTGCTGGAGTTGTCGGGCGATTAGCTCATGTAACTGTTGCCAACATAGTCAAAGCTGCTGCTGCTGGAGCTGCTGCTGCTGCTGCTGCTGCACATTAAGCCTTCGACTAGAACATGGCAAAAGCTATGCCAGAGTCATGGCTAACCGCTGCCACGCCCACATTGGCAATGGGCGTCAATGGTCGGTCGGGCATACATCCCAATGCAGAAGGTTAATCATGCAGCGATGTTGTTACGCGTTAATACCTTCATGTGAGCTGGACCACGTGCTGAGCGCTGTGTTCGGTTGCGTGTCTAACGCTGTTTGGCCCTTCATCTATGTCTGTGTGAGTGTGCGTGTGTGTGTGTGTGTGTGTGAGTGTGGGTGAATCGTGTCGCATCGAGTTGGTTTTTGGGTTTGGGTTTTCGGTTGGGTTGCTTTCTATGCTCGGGGTTGCTCTAATTCCGTTTCCTGTTGTTGTTGTTGTTGTTGTTGTTGTTGTGCACCCGTAAAATTGATTGCGGCGAAAGCTGGAAAGTTGCACGTTATGCTCGTGGCCTGACTTGCTCCTGCTTTGCGTCTGTGTCTCTGAGTCCCTGTCCGTGTTCGTGTCCGTGTCCGGGTCTTGTGTCTACTCTCTGGTTCTGCTTCTGGTTCTGTTTCTGGTATAGCGTGCGGATTGGCTTGTTTCCAATGCCAGCAACAGCAGCAACAGCAGCAGCAGCAGCAGCTCGAAATGTGATTTTACTGCAGCATCGCCAACGACGCGACGATTAAGTGCTGTCCAACCACATTAAACAGTTCTACAAATGTGCAAAAACTCTTGCAGCTTTTATTTATAATCTCTGGCGTTTCAATATGTAATTGTAATTGGAGAATATAACAAATGGATGTAGATAGTGCATTAATATCTAACAATCTCTAAAACTAATTGAAATTATTATTATATATTGAAGCATATTCCATTAAAATACATTATCTATATTTCTTCTTATCAAGAAGTGACTACATTTAGCCAGGTATGGCTGAGCTCTCTGCAGTAAAGGCTAGAGATAGTCAAATTTCGGGAGAAACTTCTCAACAAGATCGTTCAGATCAAGTTATTTACATATAATTATAAAACGAAATTTTTGTTAATGTTGAAGTCCGCTGAAAAGCATTAATTTGGAGTATTTTCAGTAGGCCGGTGTAAAGATTTGCAGAATTTTATAATATTCTCCAGACTTGGCACTTTTGGATTAGAACTTGTTCCGCTCTCTGCAACATTTTTCGGATGGGAGAATCTTCACTTCAAATCAGGACGTTAAAAACCACTTGGACCAGTTTTTTGCCAGCAAGGACCAAAAATTGTATGGGCGTGGAATCAATTTTTTGCACGAAAGATGGCAAAAGGTATGGGGTCTAAATGGAGAATACATAATTTCATAAAAATATTTTAGATAATAAAAAAAATTGTGTTTAAATTGCACTAAAAAAAACAAAATTACTTAGTGAACAACCTAATATAATAAAAAAAATAATTTTTTAAAATTTTCTAAAAATATATTTAATTAATTAAATTAATTAATATATATCAAGTTTTCAAAAAACATATATAGCAAATTATATAATATATATCAAGTTTTACTTTCTAAAATATGCTTATATATGTATATAATAATTCAAATAAATAAATTTTAAGTTTTCTATTTTCTTAATATTAAAAATTTCTTAATCGAGATAGAGGCACAGCTCAAATGTCATGGTGTATATGCAGTTATATCTATTATATATATGTATTTATATTTGACATATAATATTTTCAAGCCTGAATTAAGACCATACAAAATTGAAAAGAAAATGAATATATATAGAAGAAAGCAAGACATGAAACTATTCTCTTTTTTTTTGTTTTGTATAAACCATTTCAGTGCCAATTAAGAGCATGAAATTATTAATTTTTCATAGTTAAGGCCATAAAATTGGAATTATTTAACAACAAAATATTTCTTATTATAATATATACATTGATGTTTTATCTTGAAATTTCGATAAATTTGAATATACTAAGCAGAAGAGGTTATGAAGTGTAACAAGGGGCAACTGGGGTTTTGTCCGAGTTCAGGGTATCTCCTAGTCAGGCACTCCCAACAAGAGTATTCTTACTTGCTTTTATAGGAAATATCTTTAATATTAAGCTACAATAATTGTTAGCTTGAATATCATTCCTATTCCATCAACTTTTGTCTAATTCTGTTTGTAAAAATCCATTTCAATAATCCAATTTTAATTGTTAAAAATTTTTTTAAAATATATTTTTAATATTCATGATTTTATTTTTGTTTTCCAAGTTGATCAGAAAAATCTCTGATAAAATGTTTTATTTTTATTTTTTTTTTATTTTATTATTATCATATTATCAATACCCGCAGCTTAGCCGGACATAGTCTCAGCTTAAGGCTGTTGAAATTTCAGTTAGCCCAAACACGTTTTTCTCTTAAATCATTCATATACCAAAACTTGCCTACGCCTCACTAGGCGTATGCGCAATTTCTATGCACAGGCCCAAATTACCATGTGGCGCACATCAATCCTTTCGCCCACACACACACACACACGCACACACATGTGTAGGACAACAAGTGGCCGAATTCACATAGCTATTAGATGGCCGTGGGTTTTGCTACTGCCATGTCCAATATATGCAGAGCAGTTGCCACCTTTTTGGCCATGTCATGCGGCTGATGATGATGTGTGAGTGGGCTGATTGGTGGGTTATGGCCATGTATTGGATTGTTGTGTAATATGTGCTGTGCTGTGTGTGTGTGTTCATAAAAAACAATG